>JAVSCE010006508.1:600000-983327 GCA_032199065.1 Smutsia gigantea
AAGAGAAAAACAAATGCTTTATAATAACCAAGGAAGGAAGACACCCTCACATAGCTGAAACTCTTCATTTTGTTACCAAGGTGCAGCAAAAGGATTGCTTGTCACACAAGTCATGCAAATGAAAGCAGGAGAAATTCCAAATCCCTTGGTATATTGAGAAAAAAATTACAAAGCAATGAGAGGCTAGTATCATACGAAAGCACTTTCAACAAGTATAAAATAAAAATATAAAGTGACAAGAAAGCATTACATCATAGTTTATTTGGCAGCATTTGCCCCCTTTTTCTTTTGTATATTTAAAATACCATAATGTGCTCATGGCCTTCTTGAAATGTTGAAATGTGGAATCTACCTCATAGGTTTCATGAGGATTAAATGAAATAACACAGCTAAAATGTTACTGCTGTGCTCAACACCTGATAAGTGTGTAATGTGTGATGGCCATTATTATTATCATCAACAAATTACAGAGGTCTTTCATTTTCATATCTGCTTCCTAATAGATTAGTGGGAATTGGAAAACAATTCAAGTGGTCTATATTCCATTTGAAAATGAAATGTGGTTTTGTTATCTCGGGGAGATGTGGGGAAAGTTTAATAGGCAATGTTAGACATCCTGCCAGGTGTTTCACAAGTCAAAGGGATGGATGAAGTGGAAGGCTTTTCACAGCATGCCCAACACAAGATGACTTTTCCTGCTTTGCTTGGAAGTTATTCTGGAGCTACCTTAAGAAATTGCTACCCAGTTACACGATAGACATAGCTTCAGCTGTGTTTCCTTAGCCAAGAAAGTTGGAGACATTTTTATGTACTACCTTGGTGTTTTATTCAAAAAGCTTAGTGTGAATTTTGGTGTACCATTTGACAAAAATAAAAAATTATAGCTTTAGTATTTGTGATTTTAGCAGCTATTTGGAGCAGCAAGCACTTCTAAGGATTTTATTGAAAAGTTCTCAAGTAAACAAATGTGGGCCTCTCAGCTCAGTGAATTTACACAATGTTCAAGTACACAGCTGAATCCAACCTCTGAATTTTAATTTTCATCAAACTCAAGCTGTTGCAGTCCTCAAAACATAAAAGGAAGGCTTTATAAAGTCATGGGTGTTGCTAATTAGGTTGTGAATTTTTGGGGGGGATCCACTTCCTGGTTAGAAAATCAACATTTTGAGATACTTTCCCAAAGCATCTCTTAGATTGTGTTCAAGAGTCTCTATTAAAAGTTAATTATATTAAAAAAAACAAATAAATGTGTGAAGTCTGAAATACCTACTTGAACACATCTGAATTTTATTAATAAAGATAGCTGAACACAGAAAAATAGAGTAAGTATATATCATACATGACCCTTCTCTCACACATACATTTATAAGTTACCATTTGTGAAAGACAAGGATTGTGTGTACTTGATCTTTACCAGTTTTATTGTTCTGAAAGTGCAAGTATGATAACACATGGCACTTGAGGTCTTAGGAGTGAAAATCTCTTATGGCCAGAGGAATTATGGAAAATTCAGTATAAAATAATTATGGCCTTTTCCATGTGGTCAAATTATTTGTCTTGTTGTTTGCATGATAATTTTGATTGCTACATTCTGACTTCTTTTTTGACCCTGAAAATTACCTAGAAATTTTTTGGCTATTGAGTGCTATAGTAACTGTGTCATGGGACAATTGCTCTAGTAATCAAGTTACTAGTAATGATACAGTGCCTCTGGACAAGTGGACCTGTGTATGTGTGATTGCAAGTTAACTCGGTGTGTTCAATTATTTATATTCTTTTATTTATTTTTATTAAGGTATCATTGATATACAATCTTATGAAGGTTTCACATGAGCAACATTGTGATTACTACATTCACCCATATTATCAATTCCCCCCAGCACCCCATTGCAGTCACTGTCCATCAGTGTAGTAAGATGCTACAGAATCACTACGTGTCTTCTCTGTGCTATACTGCCTTCCCCGTGCCCACCCCCCTACATTATGTCTGCTAATCATAATGCCCTTTAATCCCCTTCTTCCTCCCTCCCCAAACACCCTCCCTAATCTCTTCCCTTTGGTAACTGCTAGTCCCTTCTGGGAGTCTGGGAGTCTGCTGCTGTTTTGTTCCTTTAGTTTTGCTTCGTTGTTATACTCCACAAATGAATGAAATCATTTGGCACTTGTCTTTCTCCACCTGGCTTATGTCACCGAGCATACCATCTAGCTCCATCCATGTTGTTGCAAATGGTAGGATTTATTTTCTTCTTAAGGCTGAATAATATTCTATTGTGTATATTACCATATATTCTTTATCTATTCATCTACTGACAGACACTTAGGTTGCTTCCATATCTTGGCTATTGTAAATAGTGTTGTGATAAACATAGCAGTGCATATGTCCTTTTGAATCAGGGATCTTGTTAGTCTCCATATATTGCTTGATCTCTGTTTTTATTTGCTCATTGATCTATTGATTATTCAGGAACATGTTGTTAAGCCTCTACGTGTTTGTGGGCTTTTTTGTTTTCTTTGCATAATTCTAGTTTCATACCTTTGTGGTCTGAGAAACTGGTTGGTACTATTTCAATCCTTCCGGATTTACTGAGGCTCTTTTTGTGGCCTAGTATGTGATCTATTCTTGAAAATGTTCCATGTGCACTTGAGAAGAATGTGTATCCTGCTGCTTTTGGATCGAGTGTTCTGTAGATGTCTGTGTTGGACCTTCTGTTTGAATGTGTTGCTCAGTGCCCTTGTCTTCTTACTCATTTTCTGTCTGATTGATCTGTCCATTGGAGTGAGAGGTGTGTTGAAGTCTCCTAAAATGAATGCATTGCATTCTATTTTCTCCTTTAATTCTGTATTTGTTTCCCATATTTAGGTGCTCCTTTATTGGGTACATAGATATTTATGATGATTATATCATCTTCTTGGACTTGTCCTTTTATCATTACATAATGTTCTTTTTGTCTCTTGTTTCTTTCTTTGTTTTGAGGTCTATTTTGTCTGTTACAAGTACTGCAAGGTCTGGACTTCTTTGTTGGCTTTAATTCATCCCTCAGTGTCCAAGAGAGGAATTTCTTTTTAGTATAAACTACTCAAGAAGAGTACTCTATTTTTCACCTTCAGCTTGTTTTGCACAAATGGTCAGATAGGCAAAAGGAATGTACATGAATATCAAACATGGTTCAGATTTTCAAATTTATATTGAGGTTCAATCAAGATAGAAAAACATTCCTTATCAGTTTCTACTTTCTCTAAGTTATGTTTAAGGAAAAATATGGTTGGTACAAAACTCTAATCAGTGATGGTTGACCTTTCTCCAAAATGTTGCCTTTCAAAATTATCTATTTGGTATGAAGTACTTTGACTAGTGTTAGATAAATCACAGTATGGAAGGGAATTTTAGGAAAACAACAATTCAAGTGTTTTAGTGTCTCTTTGTATTTGATAGTCTCCTCTATTTTTGGAAATCTCTTTTAAGCTTGAGGAATGTAAAACGATTACCTTTCAAACCACTGAAGTGCAACCTGAGTATAGTTAACACCTCATCTTGCTTCCAGGGTGTAAATTAACCTTGTCTACAGGCCATCAGGAAAATTTAGTATTTGTTATTTGTGAATCATTAACATTCCAAAATTTAACTAAGTGTAATAAAAGATAAGCAATGTAATACAAATTATTGAATGCAATTAAGAGAAAAGGCATTATTTTTATGATTTTACTACAAGGTGCAGTACACTTTCTCCTGATCCCCAAGCTGATCAGTTTTTGCATTAATTCCTCTTCAGATAAGCACTGTAATAATGTGAGGAATCAGTACCCACCCACCTGCTGTCATTTCAAATGTACACACATTGACAGGAAACCCAGGGGCCCAAAAATATCCCCTCATCAGCCCACGGGTCTTCTGCTGGAAACAAAACAGCAGCAGGCATAGAACAGCACATCAGGGAGGTGTAGTCTCAAAGGCTCTGCCACTCGAATATCCCACCAAGATAATTTTCCATTGGAATGCTTGAACAATACATAGATTTGACATTAAAATGAAGGCATGGCTGGTTCTCTCTATTAACTGAAATGTAGTAACTTTTTCCTTCCCTTCTTTTGTCCTTGCTCTTCCCCTTTTTCCTTTTTCTCTCCTACCTCTCCATTCTTCATTTGTCTCTTTCTACTTGTGGTCTCTTTTTCTATCTCAGTCTTCTACTATCCCTCCTTCCCCTATCCTCTCTTTATGCATTCTCCCTTTGAAAGCATATCTCATCTATGATGCATCAATATACACATAATCCCAATTTTCTATCATCAGCCCTGACTGCTTAACTTCCAATCCACCATTCCCAGCTGCCTGCTGGACATTTTCAACTATGGTTCTTTAGGTCCTTTAGATTCCACTTGTCTGTTGAACTCATTTTCCCCTCATTCCTTAAACTAGCTCATGATCCTTTCTTTCCTATTTCAATGAATATTCTCACCAATCTTTCAGTTACTTAGGGCTCGAACTTACAGTAATCTCTGACTTCTCCCTTACCTTTTCTTCCTACATCCGATGATGTATGAATTTGCCCGACTCTACTTTTTTATACCCTTAGATAAGTCTTTTCATTGTTATTCTAATATCAAGTAATGGACCCTTGTCATCATTCGTCTAAATTGGCCCTCTCCTTTCCTTTCTCTGGTCCTTACCAATACATCCTTCACATAAGATCCTGATAACACTGCAAGATTCCTAACATAAAACAATAATCATTTCATCTTCTTATCAAAAACATAGATGAGGGCCAGGAATAGGCAAGACAACCGGAGAGATGAAAACAAAGGTGAATACATATAATACTACATATCAATATGTATTATAAATCATTTATACTGCAAGACGTCAAATGTAATTCAGAAAATGTAGTACTTGATTGAGCAATGATAAATAGACTTGGAATAGATGAAAAACATTACAGAGCAATGAGAGTCTGGTATGAAAAAAGAACTCTTTCAATAAGTATAGACATAACAGAAATTCCAGAAATGGACTCATACGTATATAGTCCCTTGATTAATAAGAAAAATAATACTGGTATAGTGAGGAAAGATAGTCTATTCCGTAAATGCTGCTGGAACAATTGGATATCTGTGGGAAAAAATGAAATTTTGACCCCTCTCTTACATATGTAAAAATATCAATTCTATATGGGGTATGGAGATAAATGTGGAAAATAAAGCAATCAAAGGGACACATAAAAATAGGAAATTACTAATAAATCAGATTGCATTAAAGTTAAGAAACATAAAGAAGTGAAAATGCATGCCACAGAATGGAATATGTTTGTAATACACTACCTGACAAGGGAGTGGTAGAGAATATATAACAAACTCTTACAAATAATGAGAAAAAACTAGTAACCTCATGGAAAAATAGGCAAGACTTTAACATGTACTTAATAAAAGAGGATCTATAAACGAATAAGCATTCGAAGAAGTGCTAAATATTGTTAGAAACTAAGGAACTGCAAATAGTTTATCACTATGTTCAGGGAAATCAGTTCTGTAATTGATCAGGCCTGGGTCATATGCTGAATCCAATGATTAGGAGGCAGAATCTGTTAACAGAAGGCGGTGCTCACAAAATGGGCTTGGTAATCAAAACAAGAAATTTCATAGTCTCCTAGGGTCCTCTGTGCTAGGGTAAAAGATCTAGCAACCAGGGTACCAATGGGACACACAACTTAACAGTTTTTTTTTATCAACAGCTTTCTAAAATTCTTGCATTTAACCTTAGGTTAAGGAAAAATTCCAGGCTCGGGGTAGGATTAAATGTTATATTAGTTGTAAAGACCATTAGAAAGAGGATGCCATGCAGAGCAAGAAAGGCCTGGTTTAGATCCTGATTTTGATATGTACTGTGTGACTTTCTGCAAGTTACATCTAGGGGCCTGCGTCCTCTCATTTGTGGGCTTTTGCATGGATAAGTATGGTCAGCCTAAAGATTATGCATATGTGATATATTAAGTTTCTTCCCTCAGTCCCCAAAATGACCAGGGCTTACCCTTTCTGAAGCATAAACTTTCAGTGTTTCTTATGGTCATGGGACTGCAACTCCTAAACATACATTTAGATGCTGAGTGTAGATCTAGATATAGACGTCTGTCCAGTTGGGAATCTTGGGATCCAAAATGTAAAATAAAGGTGAATTATCCCATTCCAGCCAGGGAAACAAAGCATTAGCAAAGCACTGAGACTATGAGAGGTTAAGATGGAGGCAACTGCTCTGGACCCCAGGTTGCCTGGGATGTTATGTAAGCAGTCAAGTATCTTCTACCCTGAAGCTTTGGAAACTCTCATAATACTTTAATAACCCTTTCTGTCTCCACTTTTGTATGTAGGGCTTGGTACTGTAGTGATTTAAAGGTAGCTATCAAGCGTATACTGTCTTATTTTATTGTTACAGTGTTCCTATTAGGTTATCAAATATTCAAGAATAAAAATTCATTCATTCAATCACTTATTCATTTTTTTATTCACACAGTAAAACTAAATGAGAAACAGTATTTAGTAGACTGGAACCAGAATGTGTAGGTTAAGTGCTGGTTTAGCACTCGTAGTAAACACCTATGTGACCCTAGATGAGATACTTATCCTTTCCATGGTTCAGTTTTTTTCTCTGTAAAATGGGAATAATCATAATATCTAGTTCATAGGGCTATTTTGAGGGACAAATGTTTTCCAATGACATGTTAGCCTTCAGTGCATGCTAGCTATTATTAAGGCAGCATTGACTATGTGGCAGGTGCTGTGCTATATGTACGTCATCTAAGTTATTCCTCACAACAGCTCATGACATTGTTATCACTCTCCCCATTTTACAGGCGACAAATGTGAGAGGTGAAAAACTCTGACCAAGGTGATCCAGCTAGTATATGGTGAAGCCAAGGTTGAAATCTTTGTTCACCTGACCTCATGTTTTCAGTGACATCTTACCATTGCCTCCTGGCCTTTGGAGCCCCTGACTTCAGGGCTGGGCACTCAGATGCTCCCTTGTAGAACCATGTGTGTGGAGCAGATTGGCATTCATGGAATTTCCAGGTTTGATTGAGGTCTCACCACAGGCTTAGGGTTTATCCTGGAGCTAACTCACACTGTGGTTTCACAATACAGAGCTGAGTTCAGAGGCTGTGTTGAGCTCTTTTTTTTCTCCTTGTCATTTAAGGTCAGGATTGGGTACAGCATGTTGAAAAATATATTGTTCACAGCCTTTTTCTGTTCACTGAACTTTCCAATTAGTGTCCACTTAAATGAATGCCAGGGAGAATTTCTTACAAGTCATGGTGTCATGTTGAATTGTGGTGATCATGAAGGCTACAGTGACAGGAAAGAACTAAGATATTTTTCTTTCTGCTCATGTTGCTTGGCAAAACCTGGCTGTGAAAAATAACCCTTAAGAATTCCCTGATATAAAAGAACATTAAGACTTTTTTTTCTTTTGCTATTTTTTTTTAACTAAAAGTCCTCCTAATTTAAATGTTCCATTTCCTTGAGTTTTGTTTTTAAGATTATAGTTGCATATGGCACCCTCAGGGTAATGTTATATTGATTATCAAATGTCTCCAGTGCATTTATGCTCTTGGTCTATTTAAGTATAGAACAAAATAGTGTGGGTTTTCTGTCTTTGATTCCAAATGTCATTTGCTGTGAGCTATTTTCTTGTACTCAGTGTTTTTTTTCCTTTTATTTATCTTATTTTGCATACTTTCACTTTCTACAAAACTGGTTATAATAGGGGGTTATTCTGTGTTCTGAGGGTGAATTTGAACATTGGGACTGATATTTTGTGACAGAAAGATTAGGGTATTTTTTTCCCTTTTTATTCACCTTTAAAAAAAAAGAAATACCCCAGTCAATGAATAATTTAAGTCCTTGAATTCCGAAAAACATATTTGAGTATTTCATGGTACAGGCATCTTTATTTTATGTTTCTTTCCCTGAGGCAGGAGAGGTACCAGGTATTATAATATGAACTCAATCAGTCATGTCCTTTCCTCAGGCTGCATGGCGATGAGTCTCACCTCTAAGAGAATTTAACTCATGGACAGGAAGAGAATTCAAGGCAGACCACTGTCACCCTTATTCAATCTCCTCTGCATTTTAGTTTAGGAATCTGGGAGCACAGGCTTGCAGCTTTCCTCATCCTAAAACCACGAAGATGGGTTTTCCTGTGAAAATATAGCTGTTTCTGGAGTTTTTCCAAGGATCACCAAATTGTTATCAGGGGTTTGGAACAGGGTCTCTCCCAGCTCTATTAACAGGTCAGTGGTAGGAGTAGGGGTAGGGCTCTGTTTCTACTGTACTTCATTTCTCATCTCCAGCACAATTTTATCAAAATCCAATGTGGCATTTCTGGCTATCCCAATAAAGTAGAGCATGTGAACAAAAAAGAAAAGTGGTGATTTTGCTTATCAGCAATTCATAACATAACGGTAACAGGATAATTTATTATGAATTGTATTCCCTGCCAAGTTTCAAGGCCATTTCAGGGTGTGGCAAGTCACTGGAATAGCTAGCTAGTCTGCATTTTAGAAATGGACTGGGCCTTGTAAATTGGTTGTTTGGAATTCAGAAGCATAACAGTCTATAGAAACATTAAAAATACTGACATAATTCCTAGGCTAGCCCACTAACAACTATTTAACTCACAATACAATTTTAGGGTAGTATAATAGTACTAATGAAACCAACAGCCATTTATATTTGGAAATGTATTTGGAGTTTAAGTCACCTCCACACAGCCCTGGTTTTAGGATCTCATGTTTTGACTCTACCCGCACAAACTCCATTGCTTCCTCAGCTTGCCACATAGAGACTCTTACTTGTCCATCTCTTGCTTTGGAACTCCCACATTTAGTCTGTGTTTTGATCTTCCTCAGTTCCTTTCAGATGTGCAATATGTCATCTTTCTACCAAGTTGAGGCCCTCATTTTTGCTGGCGTCTCTACTTGAAATGCTCTCACATCCATACTTCTACTGGCTAACTCTTATTTGTCCTTCAGAGTGGGATCATCTTTCTGCAACAGCTTTCATGCTTCTTCTACCTCGTGCTTCAAGTTTGTCTCAGGCCTCCTCATCTTCAAACTTACCAGGACCTCTGAGAGTGCAATTAGCCCAAAGAGGAGACAATGCCAGTCCTGCTTCCATGCTCGCACAAACACATAACTGCTGTGTCCACTGGCCCTTGCTGGCACTTGTCCCTATGAGCACTGGCCCTACAGAGATGTCAGATGATGCTCTTCTACTCTGCTGCCTGATGGGAAATTCCTCCTGGGACTCCCACATGTTTCTGAGGGGTAGTGACACCACCACCAGAGCCAAGCTCAGTCACAGCTGCCCCACTCTTGGCTCCCAGGGCTTTTTATCTCAGTACTGTCTTTCAATTCACAGGGGTAGTTCCCACCCAGCGCCTACCTCCCAGGGAAGTAGGAGCCCCCCAGATACTACCCTACATCATAGATCCAGACTACTCTCTTCCTGCTTTCTCCAGGGGTTGACATCTAGCAGTTGAGCAGTGGATTCATTTCCCAGGACTGCTGTGACAAATCAGCACAAATTGGATAGCTTAAAACAAGAGAAATGTATTCTCTCACAGTTTGGAGGTTGGAAGTCTGAAATCAAGGTGTCAGCAGGACACTCCTCCCTTCTGTGACTCTAGGGAAGGATCTTTCCTTGCTTCTGGTAGCTTCTGATAGTTGGAGGCCATCTTTAGCATTCCTTGGTTTGTTGAAGCGTCACTCCGATGTCTGCCTCCATCTTCAAATGGCCTTCTGCCTTATGTGTCAATGTCTCTGTGTCTAAATTTCCCTCTTACAAAGACACCAGTCTTATTGGACTTAGGGCCCATCCTCATCCATTATGACCTCATCTTAACTTAATGCATATGCAAAGATCTTATTTCCAAATAAGGTAACATTCACAGGTTCCTGGTGGACGTGAATTTGTTCTTTTGGGGGGACCCTATTCAACCCAGAACAAGCAGTTTCCTCCTAAGTGCTCAAAATCTAACCTGTCTTATTTTACCTCCTTTTCTCACAAAATGGGGATAGTTCCCACACTCCTATAGAAGCTTACTCCTGGTAGTTCAAAGGTGACTAACCCTCGTAAGGAGGCTCTGCAAAAGGGCTTGGAGGTAAGGGGGCAACTAAAGCACACAGTTTAAGGAAGAGGTCATTCTCTGTGGGGTGCAGGAACAGTGTTGCACTTACATGACCCTGAGAGTGGGTGCCTCCTTAAGTTTTGGGTATAGATTTTTTTCTTGCCTCACCCAAATCCAAGCCCTGTTCTCCAAGGCAATAGAAGGAATATACCTGTGAAAATGGCAGGTGGAGTGAGCAACATTCCTGGCAACTCTGTCAACAGAAAGAGAAAAAAATCTATACTTGTCATCTGTGGCTATGTCACCCTGAGACATAATGATAACAAATGATGGAGTGCTATGAGTAGGCACTGAGCTAAAATCTCTTAATCTCATTTATTCTGCATAACCTTAAGAAAGTATCAGTATCATTTCCATTTTATAGATGCAGAAACAAGTAACTGCAGTTCTCTTCCATTTTGTTCACTTTGATTGCCACAGTGCCTGATATAACAGGTGTTCAAAAAAATGTTTGAATGAGAAATCCTGGAATATTTTGAAGAAATTGTCTATTCATCTATCAACTAATCATAGTGGTTACCTTGCATGTTAGTCCACTCAAAATGCCATAACAAAATGCCATAACAAAATGCCATAGACCAGGTGGCTTAAATATCGGAAATCTTTTCTCACAGTTCTGGAGGCTAGAAAGTCCCCGTCAGCTGATTAAGTTTCTGGTGAGAGTTCTCTTCCTGGCTTGCTGATGGCTAGCTTCTCCTATCTCCCCATATGGTCTTTTCTTGGTGAGTGGAGAGAGAGGATGAGTTTTTTGGTGTCAGTTCTCATAAGGACACTAATCCTATGGGGACAGGGCTCTACCCTTATGATCTGATTTAGCTTTAATTACTTCCTCTCTAAATTCAGCCACACTTAGGGTAAGGGCTTCAATATATGAATATGGTGGAGACATACATGTGGGGTCCATAACACTCTGTATTAGGTACTGTTTGGCCATTAGCATGCAGACGTGAATGAGACATTATCCTGTCCTTAGGAAGCTAAGAGTCCTTTATAGCAGTCTCAATATGAGGTCTCAGAAGAGGAACAGAACAGTAGGGTTACCTGCTCAAACTCACAGGCAGTCACTCTACGAATCACTACGTTTCTTACCTTACAACTTGCTTCCCAGAGAAGTACTTCATTTCCTGAGCCCCAAGGGATCATAGTGGACAAACCATGAAAATGCTGTTATACAAATCTCCCTCCCTCCTCAGTAATTGAGCTGTGCTTAAGAGCTGTGTAACAAACTCCAATTGTGCTATTTCCTTAATAAAAAAAGGAGAGATTTTAGAATATTCCTCTGAAATCCCTCTCCATTAATTAAACTTAATTGTGTGACGTGATTCTATGATTAATTAAATAACTAATAAATTATTAACATTCTAATAAATATTTTAATATATGCTAATGAGGGCTCACATTTATAAACTACTCAATTTTTTAATACCAGCTCTATTATTTATTACAAAATATAGGAAAAATACTACCTACAAGAAATTCCCCACTTTGATCATGGTTTCAGTTTTAGTCTATATTCCTGGTTCACTTTTTTGTTGGAAAAAAGCTAGTAAGTTTATTTTATTAAATAAGCCACATAGAAAGAGGAACTGAGACTTATTTCATGTGTCTAAGAATCTTTCTCTTCAGATCTAGGACAGTTGGGGGAAACACCCTTCTTGAGTTACCATTTAGCTTCCTAGAATCACAAACTATTCCTTAGACTATAAGTGTTATACATCACAGTGTGTCAGCATCTAACACAATGCCTTTCAGAGAGATGCTTAACAAATATTTGTTGAATGAATGAATAAACAGATAGAAAATCTGCTGTTTTGCACTGTTCTTTTTCTATCCTGGTATCTCTCCAGTGTTGCTGCCTATGACATGGCTGCCCCTCCATTAGGAGGAATAGAAAGTCGTTCAATGGCTCCCTAAAAGTACCTAAAATATGACTCCTTTTGTTATATGGAAAGATCTAAAATGTGTATTAATAAATACATGTATATATACTATAACTTATACATTTAAATTTCTTCATAAGAGTTAATCTTTTATTTTTATCTTATTTTATTATACATATCAGTATCTACTAACAAGAAAGTTCTAGAATGCTGTCCTATCATGTTTTCCCACAAAAATAACTACCCCTAATGATGGACAGGATGAAACATTTTTGCAGAAAATAGTGTGCAAGTAGAAGACACTGACTTTTCCTTTTCGGGGCCGGGGAGGGTGGAGAAGATAACTAGTTTGAACTTTAATACACTGCCAACTTGCAAAGAATAAACAACTTCATTCCCTTCCAAAATGTGCTTCTATTACTTAGCAGGTTCAACCCTGTATTTAATCAGATTGCTAAATATTTCTTCTTGTAAAGATGTTAGAAAGATAATAAGATCCTTAAGGAGTTTTCCTCAGGCAGTAAGTATTTACAGAAAAACATATGTAGTTATAACATACTTTTTAATAATTGGATAGGATTTTCCATCTTATCGCTCAGCCCTAGGTCCTAGAAATATTTTAAATAGGGCCACAAGACTGACTTTACCTTAGACATAATACCTATTGATAAGAAGACTTGCCAGAAAACAGAAAGGAAAAATTGTTTTGTTACCAATCAGTGATGTCTCTATTTAGTCTTAAGTTGCTTGGTACCTGAAGTACCTCAGTTACTGCTGATGGTTAGATGGGGGTTGTTTTTCAAGTGCTAAACTGTGAAACTATTTCATATAGCTGAAAGATATGGTAATTTTTCTCCCGCTGATTTGGAAAAAAAGTGCTTAAAAAAATAAACTCTGAACTTGCACAGTTATTTTTGTGGAAATGAGAAAAACAACTTAGGATATTAAATATTAAAAAATTCACACTGAATCTCAGAGCAATTGTAAAAATGTATTCACATTTCTAGGTGGTATGTTTTTCTTTTTCTCTCTCTTTATTTTTTATAATAAGATGCACCAAGTTTATTTGGGTTAAATAAAATTCTCCACTTTCATATATATGCTGGAAGGAAGCTCATCTTCTATGTTAATGTTAGAAAGGCTATCGAAAGCAATTTTGTGTTTTGAAGACTTCTCAGCTCCACTATGACTGTACAAAGAGGAAGAGGAAGATGAAGGATGATGTGATGATTTGACCAAGAGTTGCATCACTTGCTCAGGGTGGGGCAGTAGAGATTGTATTCCTTTGTGACACTGGACAGTATTAAATCCAGTTCCCTGTCCCCACCTTCTGTTCTGGTATTCTCAGGGTACAATGTAGGAAAGCACTCGAACTACTTCAGTTTCTAGTACTATGACCTTAGAAGAGCTCTATCCTTAAAGACTTATTTTGGAGGAATTTACAGTGTCACTCTTATATTGAAGGGTTTACAGTGTTGAAATCTCCTGTGAAAAATGCAAACACTCCAGGGATACTTCATCTCTTTTTGAGCCTTAGGTAGGGCTAAACAGCAAGGAAGGTTTTCTCTCATTTCTCTTTAGCACTGATTGAGTGCCCATTTTAACTAGGTGTGATGTGATGTGATGGAAACTGCAATTACTAAGGCCTGGTGTCTTCCAGGGTCAGGTAAGGCAGGCATTTATTGGTGAATATGTGAAAAGCAGGAATAAGACAATAGTGAGAGTTGGGGCTTAAGACAGTGGAGGATGTGCACCAAATCCTTCAAATTCAGCTGGCCAAACAAATCCATCAATGGAATGATTTTGTGACCCATGGGCTGGCTGGCTGCAACTTTTGATAAAGGGCCATGTGATGAACAGTCAAACAACCAACTCTAATACAATGATGGTATGTGTTGAAGTAAATACAAGTAAAAGATTAACTGCTATAGAAGCTGGGAAGAGGCCATGGTTAGCTCTTTCTGGAAGTATTAGACATGATCTCAAAAAAATAACGTATGACTTTATGGGTTTTTTTTTCTGGTTTTTAAAAACCTGGTTCAGTTTTATTAAATTCCAGTATATGTTGTTCTGAGACCTTCTGAATCTTAAGCAGGATTCAAGATAACTAGTATTTACTAAAACTTGGCAGAACTTCCGTTTATGTTATCTGGTCTCAGTTGTAAGTATACATTTCGTGCTATCATATATATTTTTTTATTAAGGTATTATTGATATACACTGTTATGAAGGTTTCACATGAAAAAACAATGTGGTTACTACATTTACCCATATTATCAAGTCCCCACTCATACCCCAATTCAATCACAGTAAAAAAATCAGTGTAGTAAAATGACACAGATTCACTGTTTGCCTTCTCTGTGCTACACTGTTTTCCCCGTGATTCCCCACACCATGTGTACTAAACATAATACCCCACAATCCCCTTCTCCCACCCTCCCCACCTACCCTCCCACACCCCTCCCCTTTGGTAACCACTAGTTCCTTCTTGGAGTCTCTGAGTCTGCTGCTCTTTTGTTCCTTCAGTTTTGCTTTGTTGTTATACTCCACAAATTAGGGAAATCATTTGGCACCTGTCTTTCTCTGCCTGGCTTATTTCACTGAGCATAATATCCTCCAGCTCCATCCATGTTGTTGTAAATGGTAGGATTTGTTTCCTTCTTATGGCTGAATAGTATTCCATTGTGTATATGTACCACATCTTCTTTATTCATTCATCTACTGATGGACACGTAGGTTGCTTCCATATCTTGGCTATTGTAAAAAGTGCTGCAATAAACATAGGGGTGCATATGTCTTTTTGAATCCAAGAAGTTGTATTCTTTAGGTAAATTCCAAGGAGTGGGATTCCCGGGTCAAATGGTATTTGTATTTTTAGTTTTTTGAGGAACCTCCATATTGCTTTCAACAATGGTTGAACTAACTTACATTCCCACCAGCAGTGTAGGAGGGTTCCCCTTTCTCCACATCCCTGCCAGCATTTTGTTGTTCTTAGTCTTTTGGATGGTGGCCATCCTTACTGGTGTGAGGTGATATCTCATTGTGGTTTTAATTCGCATTTCCCTGATGATTAGTGATGTGGAACATCGTATGACTCTATGTTTTGAAACTAATACTTACTGAGGGATGACTGTGTTGTACACTAGGCATGTGTATATATGATGGAAAGGAGGGACAGGTTATTCCAGAGAGTGAGGAAGCCTGAGTAAAAGGTGGGGGATTTCAATTTTTTTTTCCAAAATGCCATTGGCATTCTAGAGAGAGTGGATAAACACAAGCTTGCTGTCATGTTGCAGAAGTTTTTTTTTAATTAAAAAATTTATTTTACTGAAATATAATTGACATACAATATCCTACTGATTTCAGTTGTATATCATAGTGATTCATATTATGAATGCTCCCCACAATAATTTTAGTTACCATCTGTCACTATACAAAGTTTGCAAAAGTTTTTAAGGTCATCCTAGACAGAGCTTTGCTGCTCAGCAGCCTCAGGAGGTAATTGCATGGCCTGGGGAGAGAATGCAGAGGAAGAACACAAATGTGCGGAGAGCAGGACCTTGGGGAGTGCCCAGTAGCCTGAAGAAAGTAATCCATTTAAGATAATTCAGAAGAAGCAATTAGCTAGATAGAAGGGAAACCAAGAGATAGTTTGACTAAGCTAGCTTCCAGAGAAAGGCTTCATGGAGAAAGAAATGTCATCCAGCCCCCAGCTTCCCAGTCCTCCCAGTCAGGTGCCAGACATGTAAGTGAAAATGCCATTTTGTATTTTCTAGGGCTGCTGTGGTGGTTCTGCTCCATGAACTCATGAAGACCCCAACATCCTTGCCTTACTGCCTCACTGCCTTACTATCTCTATGATGCTGCCCTCATCTCTGCTCAAGATAGTGATATGATGTTCCTGGCAGAAGGATGGAGGTAGGAAGGAGAAACAAGGAGCATGTATCAGCTGTCTCTTAAAATAGGTTCCTGTTAACTTATGATAGGTTCCTATGCAAAAATTCTAATTGTCTATCATTGGTCAGAACTTAGTCACATGGCCATACATATCTGTCAGAAAGACTGAGAAATGGAATATTTATTCAGAGACACCATGTATCCAGTAAAAAAATTCAATTACTATTAAAGATAAACAATAATTAGTGGCCTCTCCCACACCCAAGCAATGATAATGGGGAATCAGATTTCATTTAAATTCAAGTATTCTTAGAAAAGAGTAAAGGTATAAGGACATATTAGTAGTTTGTAGATAAAAAAATAAAAAAGCACATTTACATTATTAGCCCAAATTATAAGAATTCTGGTTCACTGTCTACTTTAAAATATTCTAATATTGTCAGGAGTTTCTCTCCCTAGATATATCTGAAGCTTCCCAGGGGAGTGTATAAGTGTTCATGAGCCACTTCTTACCATTTCTTCCATGCTGCCTTCCTCTAGGGGGCAGAAACTGATGCCCTCATTGAGGAGAAGCAGCTAGTGACCACTCTCCATGAGCCCTCCATTGCTACCACTAGTGTATCCAGAAATCTACCACGGATGACTCTTAATTCTTTCCTGCCATGACTATCAGTTGGTTTGTCCCAGCAAGAGTATCTTTTAAAGTGGTCAAATCTCTTTCAGTTCAGAGACCCTCACTCTTCTGTTGCCCACGAAGTACACTCATACTATCAAAATTAATTGTGCTAGTAGATACTGAATTTTTGGTGGTGTGTGTTGGGGGAACTAGTACTCTCAACTCACTCAAGCTTTGAGAAACATACTCATTCTCCTAAACTCCTTCTATCTTCTATGTTTAGTTCCCTCCCTGGCATCCTATATCTCTTAGAATATTTCTTGGGTCAGACCCTTCTCAGTTAATTGACTTATTTTGACATCTTTGAGTGTCAGTAGAGAGAGGTCATGAACTCATAGATTCAGTTCCCTTTTCTCCCTAAGTCTTACTTGTCATTTATTCACATGTTTTCACAAATAGTTACAAACAAGAAGACCAGTTGCTAACCTGGCAGCATCTAAAAATTCAATGAACATATATAGGTATGTTGGAAAGGCATGATAGCACAAATGGGTGAGCTGAGTCTAAACCCTGGGCCATTCTGGGCCCTATAACATTAAACATAGAAAGAGGATTCCACAGGAATTAGAGCAACGGGTTAGGGAAGAGTAGTGAGCAAGGTGTGGCCAGGGAAGGAAAACTCTTGATAGGGGTGATGAGGTATGATGGGTTCAGACAACAGACAGAAGAAGTAGTCCTGTTGGGTGGTGGTTATGCACAGAAAGGAAATGGGAGCAGGGTCACCAGAAATGGGAGAATACCATGGACACAAGAACTGGGAAGGCTCCTGGGTTTAAAGCCTTTCTCTGGTTTTCCTAAGGCCAGTAATACATATGAGCATTTTGAAACAATTTCCCCAAGTATCCTTAATGATTACAATTCATAATTGGTTCAGTTTTAATATCAGTTTTAAAGAAATGACAGTTGCCTTGTGGTTTTATAAAACTATGCTATTAATTAACCACTTTTGAATATATTAGCGGTATTCTGGAGGGAAATTTTCCTCAGCCTCAAGTATTTTCTTCTGCAAGTGTCCGTTGTGTATATCTTGGGTCTTTAAAATTTTTGACCTTTTACTAGGGGTTAATTAGCAAAAATGTTAATTACATTATATTATGGAATAAAGGAACTGAACGTGATTTCATTATTATATCCACACATGGTAAAATGGTGGACATAAGAACCTACCACCTGTTTAGTTGACAGAGAAGAAGGAGGAAGAGTAGAGTATTAGCAGAAGAACAAGGCATCCAAAAACATGATTACTGACAAGTGGTGACAGCTGGCATGATGATACAATGGGAAGGAATTCTTAACAGGACCACAGAAGAGAGTACAGCAATATGGAACTCAGTCTCCCCATAGATACCATGTCTCAGTGCAGGAAGACAACCTGCCCAAGAGATATAAATGGGTTCAAGTAATACTCTAGTAATGAAATGAGCAGACTTTATGATGGACTAAATATAGAAGTTAAGGAGGAGTGGTAAGGTATCAAGGACAATAGATTCCTGGCTTTAGTAATTGGTTGCTAAGTCTGGAGATGGAGCAGATTTGGTGTGGGAGAGGCTAATCAAGAGCTCAATTTTGGATATGCTAAATTTTAGGAACATTCGAGATATTTACACAAATATATGGAATAGATAGTGGTATATCATGGCTGAGATCTGTAGTAGACATACACATTTGGGAAACACCCAAATTTGTATGGTTTCATTGCCATGGGAAAGGATAAGACTCAAAAGAGTGTGTAGGAAAGAGAAGAGAAAAATAAGCCTTAAAAGTATCCAATACCAGAAGGTAGGGGAACAATTTTAAGAAATGTTAAGAGTAACAAAAATAGAAAGAAAGAAAATAAAGACTTATTGTCTGTGTGGCACAATTTTATACTTCAATAGAAAGTTTAATTTTCTATTTTTTCTTACCTCATTGTATCTCATTTTTCAAATGAGACAAATATTTCTGGGTAGAGATTATGATTCTTCCTCCTCTGGAAGAAGTGTTTTACAGTGCAAGAATCTAAAAATTAGTTTTGATTCATTCTGGAAAAGAGGTGATAAAATAATGATTCTAACTTACTTTCCAACAGTGAAAGTCATCTTACCTTCATATCAAATCCTTATAGTCTTTAATGGGCCATTAGGAAGATTTTAGCCCATCCCTTTGCATGAGAAAGAAGGGAACTTTTCAAAGCAAAACCATTTTCTTCCTTGTCTGCTTAAATCAGGTATCTTATTTATTAGTAGATTAAGGCCATTCAGTTGCAATAAAGATTCTAAATCAGAGGTTGACAATATAGGCAAGTATCTGATTATGTTTCTGGACCTATTCAATGGTTAATCAAAACTATAATCTTGACTTGATTACATTTAAGAGAGGTAACACTTCAGTTCTGTAGCAATTAATCATGAAACCAAAAAAAATATTAAAAATACTTAAGAACCTTTATACCACCTGCCCACAGGTACAGTAATTACTGAAAGAAGAGTAGGGAGCAGATTAGTTCTCTAGGATTTTGGTTTTAATAGTTATTTTATGGCTACATGATTGTCGAGACAGATCTACAAGATAATGAAAGAGGTGGAAGATGACACTTGGGTTTAAAAGTAAGAAATATCGATGGCTGTGTTCATCATCTGACTGTGGTGATTCTCTCACCTCTGGTTTTTCATCTATTTAATTTGGGGAACCAGACATTCATGAGATGAGGTTTTAAACAAAAACAAAAAATACCCAAACACCATTGCCTGGGTAACATCTATTGTATTGCTCTCAGTTGATTCATGTAAATTTCAAGTTATTTGTGCTCCCCCTTTGATTCCTAATATTATTGAAAAAGTAGTCGATAAATAATGTTCTGTTTCTTAATATTTATTGGTATTTTAATATAAAAATATAAAACAAGAATGCCCCATAACCTTGTTTTCTACATAATTATGGTTGACATGGAAAAATAAGGAGCTATACATGAATACTGGTAGAAAATGCAAACAATATATAAAGTGAAAGTAATAGCCTTCATTCCCCAAAACCAGCCTCCCTTACAGAAGATTTTTTGAACAGGGCATGTATAGCTTCCAGAAAGCAAGATGTATATATTCATTCTTTTGTTCATTTATTCAACAAATATTTATTGAACATTTATTACATGTGTTAATACATGAGTAAATGTATGTGTATATACACATATAATACAATGCACTTGATGAAGTGGGGCATTTAGAAACCATAATGTTGCACATGTAATTGTAGATTAAAGATACCAAAAGAAAAAAAATTAAACAGTTATAAATACAAAAAAAAATATTATTTGTGACATACATATTACATATATAGTACATACACATATGCATATGTATCATATTACATCTATGAAATATATTTGTGTATGTTTTTAAGTGTGTTTGTGTGTATTCATACACACACATGTACCCTGGTAACCAGAAGCACTAAAAATGGTTCAGCATTACTAGGTTTATCTGCACACCAAAGATTTTTCTAGGTAGGTAAGCTTTATATAATTTTTCTTTATTTCAATATTTTTCTTACCTTCCTTCCATTTCACTTTCCATCCTTCTTTCCTTTCCATTATTGTTTTCTAACTAATTTAGTGAATATGCCTACTTTTTCATTTTAAATATGATTTTAAATATGTATTATAATAAAAAGGATATCACAGTAATTCTAGAGCCAGAATACCTGAGTTGAATCCCCAGTTTTGCAGCTTACTAGCTTTTGATCTTGAACAAGTTTTTCAGAGTTTTGTGACTCAGTTTCCATGTCCATAAAACAGAGGTAATAACAGTGCTGATTCCAGAAGGTTGTTGTGAAGACTAAATAAGCATATATGTAAAAGACTAGAACAGAGAGTAAGAGCTCAGTACATCAATACCTGTTAGTTATTACTGTTTTCTTTCTAATCTTACTTGCTGAAGTTTTTTTTTGTTTTATTTTTTTAATTAAGTTTTCACATGAAAAACATTGTGGTTATTACATTCACGCATATTATCAAGTCGCCCCCACACCCCATTGTAGTCAGTGTCCATCAGCATAGTAAGATGCCGCAGAGTCACTACTTGTCTTCCCTGTATTATAGTGTCTTCCCTGTGACCCCCACCCCCAAACACAAACCACGTGTTCCAATCATAATACCCCTCAATCCACTTTTCCCTCCTTCCCTACCCATCCTCCCTCACCATCCTCTTTGGTAACCGCTAGTCCCTTCTTGGAGTCTGTGAGTCTGCTGCTGTTTTGTTCCGTCAGTTTTGCTTCGTTGTTATACACCACAAATGAGGGAAATCATTTGGTACTTGTCTTTCTCTGCCTGGATTATTTCACTGAGCATAATACCCTCTGGCTCCATCCATGTTGTTGCATATGGTAGGGTTTGTTTTCTTCTTATGGCTGAATAATATTCCATTGTGTATATGTACCACCTCTTCTTTATCCATTCATCTGTTGATGGACACTTAAGTTGCTCATTTTTGTTGTTTTAAAATATGTAATTTAAGTTGAAATTTGCTAATTGTTCTAGTGAATCTCTGCTTCCTTTTTGTCTGCTTTGCAGTTTTGCTTTTGGAAAAATTCTACCTTAACACAGAGCCAGTTCTCCCATGAATTAGATATTCATCTAATTACCTCTGTGCCTAAAAACAAAGCCCCTTGAGAATTTTGATACTCATTCAATAGCTCCTAAGTTTTGCCATATTTTGAAGTTCTTAAAATAAATGTATCAAAATATTTACTATGACAAATAGTTGTAGGAAATTAAAAAATGATCAGATTTATAGCATTTGCATATTGGTGGTTTGTTTTGTATCCTTTGGGTAATTCTTCCTATTTTTGTCCATTTTCATGATTTAAAAAGCTATTATTCCTAAAGAACATTTCATTAAAATAGCATATTTCTAATAATAACTACATATATGTGAAATATTTTATAGAAAATCTATAATTTCTAAGATGTTTGAGTTGTATAATTTACTGTGATACAGTTCTGACAAAATAACAGGTAAAATAGAGTATTATAACTCTCTGTGAAGCAGTAGTACAGTTTATTCTATAAAACTGTGTACAAATACTTTCTTTATATTATGATACTTTAAAATCCATTATTATTTTATAAATTAGAGATCTTTTTTAAAAATTGAGTTTAATGAAATTGTGATCCATAGTCTCACTTTTTTTATTATATCTTTGATTTATATCAATTCTCACTAAACAGAAACTAGAATTTGATAGATTCATAAACATTTAATGAACATATCTGACATACTGAACATAGAAAGTTAGAATTAATTTATAAAAACTAAACACAGAGGATAAAATATGAAATATCCTTTACAGAACTATCAGATTTGATAAGCACTTGTTACTAGAAGCAGACTTTTAAGAATGGGTTTCTGAAAAACTGATAAAAAGTTTTCAATGGTCAATAAAATATTTAGATATGCTACCTAAGAATACACATAATGCCACTGTTCATGTAATGATGCAAAAATTGTGATCTTATATATTTATAGGATGTGTTAATATTGGAAATCCCTTTATAAATATGGGTTATAAGTTACTCAGGTAACATAACAATGATAAGAAAAATGTTGGCCTCCAAGATGACTGCAAAAATCACTGGATTTAAGAAAAGGTATGTGTTAGACAATGAATGTAGTTTTAGCTTTTAAAACAGTATATTTTGTAGGGTATTCTTAGAGTAGTCTTTTTCAAAACCAGCTATTCAAATGTTTCATTGAAATTTGTTTTTGAACAATTCAGGTATTCACTAGAAAGTGAGTTCCTTTAAGACAAGATTTTTGTCTTTTTATTTGTTACACTATTTTTCCAGTACCTAGAAGAGAGTCTGAAACAAGCAGGGGCTTATAGACATTATTGAATGAATGAACATGTGAACCTACTTATAACCATGTTGACATTTTTCGAGGCCATACTTATTGGAGAAAAATTCAAAACCGTAGAATTTTGGGATCTCAAAAATCCTTTGATCTGAGTATTGAAGGTATAAGGGAAACTTTAACCTTGTCCTTGATTAATCCCTAAGCGGACACAGGATATCTTCCAGTTAGGTGTATGTCCTTGTAAGGTGAGATTTTTATGAGAAAATACTATGTTGTAAAACCCTACCTCTAATGTCAAGGTATGGGAGTTGATTTTTAACATCACCAAGAATTGTAGACCAGGGGCCAGAAAGCGAAATCATTGCCCCTTATAGCTGTCAAAGCCTGAGAGAATTAACCTTTAAAGAAAACTTATGTTTTAAGCAACCATTCTTACTTCCACATACTCTTAAACCTATTCCTTTATTAATTTATGCCAGCACAGAGCTAATCCTTGTAACAGTGAACTGGTCCTACCTCTTGGGTAGAATTGGGCCTTATCATAATGATATTGGTTTATATTGAAGAGTACTATAAGAAATGGCCCTAAAATTGCAATTTTGTTTTTTGAATGTTCATTATTGAGAATTTTTTTATTACATAGTATGATGGAATTTTGTTTCAGGTTTCATGTCAGGACTAGCTGCTTTTATCTAATGGACTTTATAAATTGTTTGATGGATCAGCTGACCATGGTTGCATCCTTATGTTATCTATTAGAAAGCTTAGAGATAAACATTGAGGCCACCTATTGCAATGCAGTTGTTTTGATCTCAGTGTGTGTATGTGTATGTTGGCATTAACTTCACTTCCAGCACCATTTTAAGTTTTATCCTTATTTTGCTTTCTTCTTTCTCACACATATTTAATTAATTTCATCTGAATAAAATATATCTGTACTTATGAAGCAAATTTAATCCATTTTGAATAAGGTGGGATTATCAGCTGATTATAGATTTATAAACAAAAACAAATTAGGAATAAATTAAATTAAGAAAAGTGATTGGGTCATATATCACTTTGTAATCGGCAAGATGATTTTATCATTAAAAAGCACCAAATACCCTTTGAAGGAGCTCTTCAAGATATAAAATCCTATGAGAAAAGAGCTTTGGTAACCTGGAAAACACCTTTTAATTTTGTCCATTTGTGGCTCAAACTTATTCTGATTTAAAGGTAAGGGACAGATGAGGCCAGATGTACAGATTTAGAAAAGGACTCAGGAGAGTTCATCTGCCTCAGTCGGCAGACGGGTCAGTCCTTCAGTCCCTGAAGAAAGCTTAACCAGGGAGGTTGTAAATGGCTAGGGAGGTTTCTGCAGGGTTGTATTTCTTTGGGACTGGACGGCAGATGACCTTTAGATTCCTGCAAAGGTTCCTAATAAGTAGTATATTATTACTTTACTACACCAAATTCCCCTTTTCCTCTTAAGCACTCAGCCAGATACTCCTCATTTACTGAACTCATAAAATTTCCACTAATGGATGGAACTAATTGTCCCTTAGGTTCAGACCTGGGTTCTATTGCCTCTATTTTTTACTATTATAGGTAGGATTGGGGCCAAATCATTATAGATGGTGCCAAGGTGCCCAATTATGCACTTGAGAGGCCAGGGAGTGTCTTTTTTCCCTTCTAAAACATACAAATCAATTTATATTATAAAAGATGCGTTTTGAAGTGCTACCTAAAGCTATGGTGTTTTCTTTAAATTTTGTTTCCTCTCAGTTTTATAAACTCCTTGGTATTATTAAGAAATAATAGTGGTGAGTGGTCTTGCAGTCCCTAGTGTAGATCATTTCTCTGGATTTGTTCATTTGGTGATTTTTCTTCCTCCCAATTTTAAAGAAGGAAGGAAGGGAAAATCATTAAGAATACCAGCATTTAAGCACACCATTGCTCAAATTTTGAATTTTGACATGAGGTAGAGCAGTGTTTCTGGGTAAGGAGGATAAAAGAGTGGCACTAAAAATGTAATTTGAATTACCTGGAGAACTTTAAAAATACAATATCTGTTTTCTTTATTCCTTATGGTTGGAAGAGAGAAATGAAGAAAAGAGTGGTAGTGGTGACCAAGCTCTTCTTGTGCAGTTCATTTTTCTCTTTGAAAGCATTTGACAGTCCGAGATAAGATTTTGACAAATTTACAAATATTGTTTGTATTGTGCCTTGGCTTGTTTGCTTTCAGATCTTTTCATGCTTTACTTAGTGTCACTGGATCTGGGGTGTGGTGAGGGGGAAGAGCAATCCCTGCAGCCTATTTTCCAGGCTCTTGTGTCAGCTGGTGTCCACATGGGTTTAGCTAATGAGAAGCACTGACAGGAGATCAGAGGGAGGATAAAGGGGAAAAGCCAGGATATTTGTACACCTCTCTCTGACTCAGGCAACATCCATGTCAGTGTCTGAGTCTCTTCCATTACTCTTGTTCTCAGTGGATAGTCTGCGGGTTCAGATTCCTCCAGGTAACCCTGACCATTGGGTTCCTGTAATCTGCCTCCTCCAGGCCCCCTGCTACTACTAATCTGTAACTTTTATCACCATTCCCAGTTTGTCTTTCAGCTCTTTCATTATGCAGGGAACCAAGCTTCAAGCTAAATGATACACTTTTATAGCATTTAACTTGTGCATAGAATAAAGAAAACTGAAAAGTTTAAGGAGACCTTCTGTATTAGTTAATATTCATGCAATACAACATAAAACCAACCAAACTTCCGTAAGTAAAATAGTTGTATTTAATGGTTCTCATAGCTAAAAGACCAAGGACTGAGGCTGGATTTGGAGGTCTAATAATGTTGCCAGACTTCATCTGCCTGGTTTATTTCTTGTTTGTTTACTTTGTTCCCTCTGAACTGACATCATCCTCAATCTTAGCCTTACTTTACCGTAATACAAATCCCAAAAGAAAGAACCTACTTTCCTAATTTCTACCAGCCTCCTGGATGCAGCCAGTCTTGGTTGCTGGGTTAGCTGCCTTGGCCCTGCTCACTTTGGTGATGAAGATTCTACCAGTCCCAGGTTGCTCCACTTGCTGTCCAGTGTGTAGAGCAAGGCTCCATTCTGTCCTGGTCTCATTTCTAAGCATTTTTTAAAATTAAGGTATCATTAATATATAATCTTATGAAGGTTTCACATGAGCAACATTGTGGTTACTACATTCACCCATATTACCGAGTCCTCACCCCCTACCCCACTGCAGTCATTGTCTATCAGCATAGTAAGATGAAACAGAGTCATTACCCATCCTCTCCATGCTGTGGTGCCTTCCCTGTGACCTACCTATATTGTGATTGCTAATTTTAATGCCCTTTAATCTTCTTCTCCCTCCCTCCCCAACCACCCTCCCTAACCCCTTCCCTTTGGCAACCACTAGTCTCTTCTTGGAGTCTGTGAGTCTGCTGCTGTTTTGCTCCTTCAGTTTTTCTTTGTTGTTATACTCCATAAATGAGTGAAATCATTTAGTACTTGTCTTTCTCTGCCTGGCTTATTTCACCGAGCATAATACCCTCTAGCTCCATCCATGTTGTTGCAAATGGTAGGATTTGTATTCTTTTTATGGCTGAATAATATTCCATTCTATATATGTATCACCTCTTTTTTATTCATTCATCTACTGATGGACACTTAGGTTGTTTCCATATCTTGGCTATTGTAAATAGTGCTGCAATAAACATAAGGGTGCATATGTCTCTTTGAATCTGAGAAGTTGTATTCTTTGGGTAAATTCCTAGGAGTGGGATTCCTGGGTCAAATGGTATTTCTATTTTTGTTTTTTTGAGGAACCTCCATATTGCTTTCCACAATGGTTGAACTAATTTAAATTCCCATGAACAGTGTAGGAGGGTTCCCCTTTCTTTGCATCCTCAACAGCATTTGTTGTTCCCTGTCTTTTGGATGTTGGCCATCCTAAGTGGTGTGAGGTGATATCTCATTGTGGTTTTAATTTGCATTTCCCTGATAATTAGTGATATGGAGCATCTTTTCATGTGCCTGCTGGCCATTTGAGTTACTTCTTTAGAGAAGTGTCTGTTCAGATCCTCCACTGATTTTTTAATCAGGTTATTTGTTTTTGGGATGTTGAGGTATGTGAGCTCTTTATATATTTTGGATGTTAACCCTTTATCAGAGGAGTCATTATGAATATATTCTCTATGCTATAGGATGTAGGATGCCTTTTTGTTCAGCTGCTGGTGTCCTTTGCTGTACAGAAGCTTTTTAGTTTGATGTAGTCTCACTTGTTCATTTTTTATTGTTTTCCTTGCATGAGGAGATGTGTTCAGGAAAATGTTGCTCATGCTTATATTCAAGAGATTTTTGCCTATGTTTTCTTCTAAGAGTTTTATGGTTTTATGACTTACATTCAGGTCTTTGATCCATTTTGTGTTTACTTTTGTGTATGGAGTTAAACAGTAATCCAGTTTCATTCTCTTACATGTAGCTGTCCAGTTTTGCTAACACCAGTTGTTGAAGAGGCTGTTGTTTCCCCGTTGTATGCCCATGGCTCCTTTATCATATATTAATTGACTATATATGCTTAGGTTTATATCTGGGCTCTGTATTCTATTCCATTGATCTATGGATCTGCTCTTGTGCCAGTACCAAATTGTCTTGATTACTGTGGCTTTGTAGTAGAGCTTGAAGTTGGGGATCATAATCCACCCCACTTTATTCTTCCTTCTCATAATTGCTTTAGCTATTTGGAGTCTTTTGTGGTTCCATATGAATTTTAGAACTATTTGTTCTAGTTTGTTGAAGAAGGCGATTGGTATTTTGATAAAGATTGCATTGAATCTGTAGATTGCTTCAGGCAGGATGGCCATTTTAACAATATTAATTCTTCCTATCCAGGAGCATGGAATATATTTCCATTTATTGATATCTTCTTTAATTTCTCTCATGAGTGTCTTGTAGTTTTCAGGGTATAGGTCTTTCACCTCCTTGGTTAAGTTTATTCCTAGGTATTTTATTCTTTTGATGAAATTGTAAATGGAATTGTTTGCCTGATTTCTCTTTCTGCTAGTTCATCATTCATATATAGGAATGCAACAGATTTCTATGCATTAATTTTGTATCCTGCAACTTTGCTGAATTCACTTACTAGTTCTAGTAGTTTTGGGGTGGAATCTTTAGGGTTTTTTATGTACAATATCATGTCACCTGCAGTGACAGTTTAACGTCTTCCTTACCAATCTGGCTGTCCTTTATTTCTTTGTACTGTCTGATTGCTATGGCTAGGACCTTCAGTACTATGTTGAATAAAAATGGGGAGAGTGGGCATCCTTTTCTTGTTCCCAATCTTAGAGGAAAAGCTTTCAGCATTTCACTTTTAAGTATGATGTTGGCTGTGGGTTTGTCATATATGGCCTTTATTATGTTGAGGTACCTGCCCTCAATACCCATGTTGTTGAGAGTTTTTATCTGATGGATGTTGAATTTTGTCAAATGCTTTGCCAGCATTTATTTAGATGATCATGTGATTTTTGTCCTTTTTCTTGATGTGGTGCATGATGTTGATGGATTTTTGAGTGCTGTACCATCCTTGCATCCTTGGAATAAATCTCACTTGATCATAATGGATGATCGTTTTGATATATTTTTTAATTCAAAATATTTAGAATATTTTGTTGAGTATTTTTGCATCTATGTTCCTCAGGGATATTGGTCTGTAATTTTCTTTTGTTTTGGTGTCTTTACCTGGTTTTGGAATTAGAGTGATGGTGGTCTCATAGAATGAGTTTGGAAGTATTCTCTCCTCTTCTACTTTTTGGAAAACTTTGAGGAAGATGGGTATTATGTCTTCTCTAAATATCTGATAGAGTTCAGCAGTGAAGCCTTCTGGGACATGCATTTTGTTCATGGGTAGTTTTTTGATTACCTATTTAATTTCATTGCTGGTAATTGATCTGCTTAGATTTTCTGTTTCTTCCTGGGTCAGTTTTTGAAGGTTGTATTTTTCTAGAAAGTTTTCCATTTCTTCTAGGCTATCCAATTTGTTAGCATACAATTTCTCATAGTATTCTCTAATAATTCTTTGTATTTTGGTGGTGTCCATAGTGATTTTTTATTTATCATTTCTGATTTTTTTTATGTGTGTAGGCTCTTTTTTTCTTGATAAACTGGCTATGGGTTTATCTATTTTGTTTATTTTCTCAAAGAATCAGCTCTTGGTTTCATTAATTCCTTCTATTGTTTTATTCTTCTCAATTTTATTTCTTCTCTGATCTTTATTATGACCCTTCTTCTACTGACTTTGAGCCTCATTTGTTCTTCTTTTTCCAGTTTCATTAATTGTTAATTTAGACTGTTCATTTGGGAATGTTCTCCCTTCTTTAAATAGGCTTGAATTACTATATACTTTCCTCTTAGAACTGCCTTTGCTACGTGCGACAGAAGTTGGAATGTTGAGCTGTTGTTTTCATTTGTCTCCATATATTGGTTGATCTCTGTTTTAATTTGGTCATTGATCAATTGATTATTTAGGAGTTCTCTTACTCTTTTGAGTTCTGAGCAAAATTATGTAAATAGGCAAAAGTCTGAGAGACAGAGAATGAAATATCATTTTGTTAATGGAAAGTCTCAAATGGTCTTTACAAATCAGACACACTCATGGAGGGTGGTTGCTTTATACTTCTGAGTACTCTAATAAGATGAGATGGACCTTCAGAACTGCTTCTTGAAAGTAGGTTTCGATCCTGAACCATGTATGGTTGTGCCACTGGAACAGCAACAGAGAAGATTACACTCATCCTAGTTAATCTAGAGGCAGGAGAAAGTGTCTACATTGAGCATACTTTTCAATTCCACCAATGAGATGTCAATTTTTCTTCTGCTGGTGGGTAGAAATTATCAATTGAATAGAAGTTTTTATTTTCTGTGCTGAATGCTGGAGTAGAAATGATCCCCCAAAATTTGATCCATTTTTCGTTACCTATAAAATATGTGTACATTTTTTATCTAAGAAAGTTTTAACATTAGATAAAAGCTTCGTAAATGTAACATATTTAAATGTGAAACGTTGCAAATAATTCCAAAAATCAGCATAATGTTTATCACTTATGTGAGAGTTTGATACCAGATCTTTAGTGGATTTGTTGTTGGGCAGCTGCATCTAAAGAGGTCTTTCCCTGCACGCTAGATGAAACCTCAACCTGAATGGGGGAAAGATCTTGACTCTGAATAAGAAAGAATTCTCAAACAGGTTGGACAAGTGTAGATAAGGAAGGAATTCATTAAAGCAAGAGTAGTAGTGAACGGCACCAGCCATGCAGACAGCAGAGAGCAAGGAAGAGCAAATGGAGGAAAGGGAAGCTGATTGTACTCCTGCTTGGCATTGGGCAAATCCCTTGCCAACTCCTAAAGCCAGAGTCACCTGGTGTCCAGTGTCTGCTTGAATCTGCATGACATGGAAACTAAGGCTCTATCCCACAGGATTTGGGGGAGCTGCAGAGCACTGGATGAAGTGATATTATGTTCTGAGAACTTCCCAAAGCAAACAGGAGATTTGTGGCCAGGCTACTAAAGAGCATGATTGTACAGCTGCAGGTCTGTCCAGGTCACCCAGGTAACAAGGACATGCAAGCCCAAATCAGAGATCTTAGTAGCCCTTCCCTACTTGTCTGAAGTAGAATCGATAGTGTGAAGGCTTGTGCTTAAGTCTAGAAAATTAAATGAATAACAAAGTAACAAAGACGCTTTCCTCTGGGAAAAGGTCTCTTATTAACATCCCAAGAGGCTTACAAGAGCACAGAGACAAAATGCAGTTAAGTTGAGGAGTGAGACGTCTTTAAGGCAAAAAGTTCACACTCAAAGAAAGGGGAGTGCAGGCAACCTCAGAGAGGAGGTGCATTTAAGGGCTTAGGATTCTGTTTTCTAATGATTTCAAGGATGGGGCAAAGGATGGCAGGGGTGCGGGATGTAGGCTGAGATGTGGTCTCATGACGTCTATCTCAAATGACAGATATGTCACCATCCATATTCTGTCCTCTAGATATTCCGTAAGATAAACTTAGCATATGGAATTTCTTGATCCTCTTCTTCAAGATAGTGATTACCCTCAAGCAGTGGGGCATATCATTTTGGACTACTTGCCCTGCCTTAAGATGGGGTCAGTTATTGTCTGATTACTGTAAAATGTGTTAGGAATCTTACCTGCTAACTCGCTGCTTTTAAAAATGGAATCTTAGCCTTAAGATGGAGTCCCTCCTGTTATTGCTATACTATTTATAGCTCGGCATTTTTCATCATAGGCAGGAAAAGGTAATCATGATGCTTGTGCCATGTCCCTGCCCTACCTCAGACTTAGCGCAAAAAAAATGACCATGGTTAATAGACCAGACCATTATATTATCGTCCGGTGATTAAGTAGCACAAAGCAAATTTTGGAGCCTTATTCTAGAAGCATACTAAATCAATAAAAAGAAATTGTTTTCTTATTAAATGTTATTGTTCTTTCATGGAGAATTTACTGTGATTTTACATAACTAATGAAACAAAACATACATTTGTGAAACAAGGAAGTAGGCTAGTGGTTGTGTAAGTACAACAAAACCCAGAGAGAAAGAATCCTCAGTACCCTGCTTTCTTCCACTGGGATAATGGCAAAGATCAAGGTATTACCCTAACAACTAAGACATTTTAATTGCTTCCCAGAGATTTCTGGTAAATGCTTTAGCCCCTAAAAATGACTGCCATAAAATGAATGATGCTGGGTGGGGAGGTATTTTACAGTGAGCATGCCATATTCCAACATGGCTAGGGCCCAAGAACTTAAGAAGCCTTAATCTATATTTATGAATAGTTAAAATTTGTGTTAGTTTTTGTTGTTGTTGGCAAAGCTTTTAAGAATAACTTTTCTTTGAAATAACCTCAAACATAGAGAAGTGTTAAGAATAATACAGAGAAGTGCTGTGTGACCTATGCCCATAGACCTTGGTTGTTAATGTTTGCTGCATTTATTTTTATCATTCTCTCTCTTTCTTTGTGTCTCTCTCCCTCTTCTTCATATTTATTTATATAGGCCTATATGTCTATATCTATATATGTAACTTTTTCTGAACCATTTGAAATTGAAAATGTGTTGCCTCTTTATCCCTAAAAACTTAGTGCATAGTTCTTAGAAACAATGTCATTCTCTTACATAACCATAGTACAGTTATCAAAATTGGAGAATTAACTTTGATACTATATTATTATCTAATCTCTGGACCTTAGAGAGCAAGAGGTACTTGTTAGTGAGATATGGGTGACTTTTTCTATACTTAGATTGCTTTTTCTCTCAAAGTAATAGAAACTTTGGCCTGCAACAGAAGACTCTTAAGGCTTGCTATTGGAGAAGCTTCTCTAGCACCACCTTTAAGTCATAGTTAGTGTTAAACAACAGAGCAAGACCTTCAGGATTCCTTAAAGACCTTCCACAAATTTCTAACCTTTGCCCTGGATGGTCCTGCAAGTACTTGCCTGCAAATGCTCCGTCCCAGTGCAAGGCTTCTACCATTATTCTTTTCTAATCTGCTCTGATTCCCAGGGGGAGTCATCCCCTCAGCATGCAAACCTACTGCCAGTGTTGGTGCTTGTATTTTTTTGCTTCCTCTTGATAACGAAGAGATATTTCACTGGGCTGTGTGATCCCACAGAATTTGGGTGTAACCTAACATTGTGCTATCCTACTTCTCTTTCCCACATGCATGAAGTTTTCACACTCCTTTCTCTCCCCCCAAATCCTCCCTCTCCTCCACGGCATTCCCATTCCCATTCCCATTAGAGCTCTCAGTGTGTCCTCTAGGCCCAAGACTCCTGATTCACTCTGAAGTTTTAGCACCCAAACTTAACCTGCCAGGATGAGTAGGTTTCATAGTATAAACCTGTATGAACCTTCCTAGGACTGTGGAATCAATCTGTGTGTCTGAACATTGTAGAAAATACAAGAAACTCATGTACATACACACACATACCACACACACCATGTGAAGAGATTTAACTGAGACTCTTATATTGACACCTGTTATCTTATTTTTCATATGAGGCAGAAAATGGGTTCAGTGTCAGATATATTGCTATTCAGATAGCTGGTCTAATCTTGCAGCTAGCCACCCCAATCTCATGATATATATATGACATAGATATATATGACAGCTACCATTTGATAGCAAGCTAGAGTAAGTCAGCTGCTAGCAGGACACACAGAACAATAATTTGTGAGTCACAGAGCTCAAGATAACTAGGTTCTCAATGCTTTGATGAATACATAATAAAATAAAGAACACTTAATTTAAATATGCTACTCCTAGCTTCAGGGAATTAGAACATCTCAAACAAAATGCCTACAATTTTGGTAAGGTTTTTCTGAATGACCCTTCTTAGGTTAACAAAGGTCCAAGAGATAAATAGAGAGTTAAGCTTTCCATGCTCATGAGAAAGCAAATTACAATATATTTTTTATAAGTTTATTTTGATATCATTAATCTACAATTAAATGAGTAATATTATGGTGATTACACTACCTCCTTCATCAGGTCCCCCCCTCCAACCCCATTACAGTCACTAAGACAAGTACCAAATGATTTCACTCATATGTGGAGTATAAGAACTAAGGGAAAAAAAAAACTGAAGGAACAAAACAGCAGGAGACTCACAGAACCCAAATAACAATATTTTTATCAGAGTCACATAATTATGACTATTAAATAACTGGATACATATCAACCACTAATTACATATATTCACATATTTAGAAGAGGATTTTTAAGTGGATGATGAATGTGGCCTAAATAAATACTTTCTTCATTTCTATACACTTATTTTAAATTGCAACTTAAATGCCACTCTGGTTTTCCTTCTAGAGTATTCCCTGTCCTGGAAGTGGGCAGCAAATGCTGTGGAACTTTCCAAATGTACTACCTATGCTAACTGCCTGGCCTGATCTGAAATCACTGTACATGGCCTGTTTGGTGCTTCTAATGACCCTGACATCTGGGTTTCTTCCCAGTGTTTTCTCTATAACTCTCCATTTGATTTTATTGAAGGAGCTACAAGTCTTCTGATATGGACTCTTCAGTTCTGCATTTTCTTTGATTGATTGATTTAATTTTTAAAAATTAATGAGCTTTATTTTTTAGAGCAGTTTTAAGTTCATAAAAAATTGAGGGGAAAGTAGAGAGAGTTCCCACATTCATTACTCTGTCCCTCATCTTCCCTGCCATCAACATCCTACATCAGTGAGGTATACTTGTTAAAGTCCATGAAACAACATTGATAATTGTTGTCAAACAAAGCCCATAGTTTATATTGGAGTTCATACTTAGTGTTTTACATTCTATGGGTTTTGACAAATGGAAAATGGCATGTATCCATTATAGTATCATACAGAATAGTTTTACATTCCTAAAAATCCTCTGTGCCCCACTTATTCATCCCTCCCTACCCCCTAATCCCTGGCAGTCACTCACCTTTTTACTATTTCTATAGTTTTGCTTTTCCAAGAATGATATATAATTGGAATCATACAGTATGCAGGATTTTCATATTGGGTTCTTTCACTAAGTAATATGCCTTTAAGGTTTTGCCATGTCTCTTCATCACTTGATAGTTCATTTCTTTGTAGTGCTGAATAATATTCCATTGTCTGATTGCATCACAGTTGATTTATTCATTCACCTACTAAGGGCTACTCTGGTTGCTTCCAAATTAGGGCAATTATGAATTAAGCTCCTATAAAAACATTCATGTGCAGGTTTTTGTGTGGATATAAGTTTTCAACTCATTTGGTAAATACCAAGGAGCATGGTTGCTGAATTGTGTGGTGAAGCAGTTTTGGTTTGATAAAAACCTTCTGAACTCTCTTCCAAAGTGGCTGTACAATTTTGAACTCACACCAACAGTAATGAGCATTCCTGTTATATTATATCTTCACTAACATTTAGTATTGTCAGTCTTTTAGATTTTAGCTATTGCTATTTGAATTGCAGTTCCTTAATGAAGTAGGATGTTAAGCATTTTCCATGTTTGTTATCTGTACTTCATCTTTGTTGAGGTATCTTGTTCAGATCTTTTGCTCATTTTTAAATCAGATTGTCATTTTCTTTTGTTGAATTTTAAAAGTTTGTTGTGTATTTTGGGTAATAGTCATTTATCAAATATTTTTTCCAGTGTATCACTTGTCTTTTTGTTCTCTTGCCAGTGTCTTTCATAGAATGGAATTTTTCTGATTTTAATGAAGTCCAACAACAACTTTGTCTTTCATGGATTAAGCCTTTTGTGTTGTGTCTAAAAATTCTTTGCCAAACCTAAGTTCATCTAAAATTTCTTCCCTGTTATCCTCTGGGAGTTTTATAGTTCTGTGTCTTACCTATAAGGCTGTGATACATTTTGAGTTAACTTTTGTGTAGGGTAAAGGGTGGAAGGTCTGTGTCTGTATCCATTTTTGCTTTTGTGTAGAATCCAGTTGTTCCAACAATAATTGTTGAAAAGATGTGTTCTTTCTCCATTGAATTGCTTTTGCTCCTTTTCAAAGATCAGTTTATTATATTTGTGTGGGTCTATTTCTGTGATCTCTATTCTATTCCATTAATCTATTTGTCTATTGTTTTTTCAGTAACTCACTGTCTTTGACTACTGTAGGTTTATAGTAAGTTTTGAAGGTGGGTAGTATCAGCACTTCAACTTTGCTCTTCTTCAATACTGTGTTGGCTAATGTGGGTTTTTTGTATCTCAATATAAACTTTAGAATCAGTTCATTGACATATGTAAAATAACTGTGATATTGTACTAACATTATACTGAACCTATATATCAATTTTGGAAGAACTGACATCTTAACAATATTAACACTTCCTCTCCATGAACATGGAATATCTCCCCATTTATTTAGTTCTCCTTTGATTTATTTCATTATAGTTTTGTAGATTTTCTCATATAGATCTTGTATATTTTTTTGTTAGATTTATAACTAAGTATCTCTCCCTCCCTCCCTCCCTCCCTCTCTTCTTCCCTCCCTCTCTTTCTCTGTCTTTCTGATACTAAATGTAAATGGTATTGTGATTTTAATTTCAAATTCCAATTGTTCATTGCTGGTAGTTAAGAAAGCAATTAACTTTTGTATATTAACCTTATATCTTGTAACCTTGTTATAATTGTTTATTAGTTTCTGGAGGTTTTTTGTTGTTTTGGGGCTTTTCTACATAGACAATCATGTCATCTGCAACAAATATAATTTAATTTCTTCCTTTCCAATCTGTATACCTTTTATTTCCTTTTCTTATATTAGTACTTTAGCTGAGACTTCCAGTACAAGGTTGAATAGGAGTGGTCTGGGGACATCTTTGCCCCATTTCTGCCCTTAGTGGGAAAGCATCTAATATCTCTTAAATATGTTAGTTGTTAATTGTTTGCAGATGTTCTTTATCAAGTTAAAGAAGTTCCCCTCTATTCCTAGTTAGCCGAGTTTTATCATGAATAGGAGTTAGATTTTGTCAAATGGTTTCTCTGTATCTATTGATATGATTATGTGATTTTTCTTTTTACCCTGTAGATATGATGAATTATATTAATTGATTTTTGTGTTGAACCAGCCTTGCAATACTTGGAATATATTCCACTTGATCATGTTATAAAATTCTTTTTTTACATGTTGGAGTCTATTTTCTAATATTTTATTGAGGATTTTTACATCTATATTCATGAGAGATTTTGGTCTAAAGTTTCCTTTCTTGTAATGTCTTTGTCAGATTTTGCTATTGGGACAATGTTGGCCTTATGGAATGAATTAGGAAGTATTTCTTCTCATTCTATCTTTTGGAAGAGATTGTGGAGAATTGGTATAATGTCTTTCTTAAGTGTTTGGTAGAATTCAGCAGTGAACCCATCTGGAATTTTTTTTCTTCTCTTCTTTAGTTTAGAATATTCTTGATGAGAGAGATGCAGGCCATCAATTTAGGGGTTGGTACCTTTTCCGGTGAATATCAGTATTGACCTTTACTGAGGTTAGTGGCAATTTTACTGGTCTGTCACATGCTGCCCTCTAAAATTATCTTGAAAACTAAAAAGAAAACCTTAGAATTTTTGCAATTAAGTTTTCCCTTTCCCCTAATCAAAATGGACTTAAAATTTCTGCTTCAAGTTTCTGATCAAAATGTTTACTTTTGATTCATTCTGAATGTGAGCTTTTGAAGAAGCTTTGAACACTATTTAAACATCTAAACTCAGGTTCACAGTGGTCTTTGCACTTAGGCATAAAGGTTTAGCCTCTTGTGTTCACAAGTGATGTTGGTGTTGCTGAGTGTGTGTGTGGCTAGGAATGGAAAGATAGACAAAGGGACAGCAATGCTTCTTGCACCAGCTCTTTGTGAAGCCATTATGGTTTTAAGTTCAGGCTTTTTTTTTGTGAGCTGCCCTTTGCACCAGGATAAATCCAGCCTATGATTACATGTGGGTGCTTACTACAATTTAGGAATAATATGCTAGTGTTGTCTATTTATTGTGTCCTTTCTACACATCAAGCACTTTGTACAAAACATCTCACTTATGCTTACAACAACCCCATATTCTTCATTGTTCAAAGAGGAAAATAAAGCTGTGTTTATAGAGCTTACCTCAGATTACACAATGACAAAGTCAGAATTTGAAGTCAAGTCTGTCTGACCCCAGTCTATGTTTCTAAAGACTATGATATATAACCCCATTTAATAAGTATCTATTGAGCACCTAAAATGTCAGATAATACTATGGCATGATACAAAGTTTCACTTAGGTTTGATAAGTTATAAGTACTCATTCATGGGACATATATTTTAATTGGGGATGTAGGGAGATACAAATAAAGTAACTTAAAACACAAGAAAGGGAAAAAGGACAATTCTGAAATGGTTAAAGAAGACATAATGGAGATCATGATGCTTGGACTAAGGTTTGCATGAAGTACAGGTTTCAGAGATGTGGATAGGATTTGGAAGGCCATTGTGAAATGGCACAGAATGAGCAAAAGTGAAAGTGAATGAGCAAAGTGCACATTCAGCTGTAGCTTCGTGAGAGAAGGATCTGAATTTGATTCATTTTTCAATATACAATATGATGCATAATGATCAAGTATCCAATGAATGTTCACATTGTTGGTTGAGACATTGAAAAATTGTGCCTAAAGTAGGAGGAGTTTGGATTGAAGGATGAAAAGGGAGAAGGTTGTAAAGGTAGTTGGAATTAGACTATAAATAGCTCTTCAGTATTCTTTATTTTATGTTATTTTATAGGAATCTGACAATTCCTTAGTATTCTGAAGATACTAAAAAGTGTGATTCTCTGAAAGTCAATTATTGCATAAGAATTGACTGGTTATGCAACCTAGAGCCATTGAATGTTTTGGGGAAAAACAAAATGAACCAAGGTTTGGAAAAAATAAATTGAGAGGGAAGAGAATGATGAAAAGGAAACTAATTAGTAAGATTTGCAAAAATCAGTTAGGAGGCAAAAAGAAGTATCTCCAAGCCTAACAATAAGAAAAAGCTGGAGAGACTACAAGATTATAACTTTTGTTGACACCGTCAGAGTGATGAGTTCACAGGGCAGCCAATTAATCAGAAATGTATGGAAAGAAGCTGGAAGGAGCCTCCAAGCAGTTGGAAGGTGAGCACTGGTTTACCTGTGATAAAGTGTGGGTGGAATTGAGGTTTCCATACCTGTAAGTAGGAAGAAGTCTGGTAAAAATTTTAAGGAATTGTTAAATAGACCCCTAAGTGCTGCAGACACAGGGATGCTGGCATTCACCTGTAGGTTTTCTTCATAATCCTCCCTGGGGTACTCTAGAGAAGGATTGGAAGACAGGTGAGATCTGAGAAAGACTCCCAAGAAAGACTGGAAGAAAGATGAGAATTTGGGGAAGACTCCCAAGAAAAGGTGAAATCCTAGCCAAGACCTTTGTGTCCTGTGGAACAAAAGCCTGAGTCCCAGGGAGCAAAGACAGCAAATGCTGTTGTCTCAGGACACAGGAGAGACTGCTGCTACTCAGAGGAAAGTAAAAGAAAAGCTAGCGAGGGACAGAAAACTTTTCTGGCCAAGGCCATTTGAGGTGGTCTACCACTGGAGGAGGGCAGAAACGCTGTCCTGCCGCTGGCTCACCTAAGACAAGTGGAGTTTAGCTGCCACATGCAAGATACTATCACTAAACTCATCCACCAAGACTCAGTGACAGAGGACCTACCTCAGACTGAGGCTAAACAAGACAACAGAGAACCTCCAAGGCCCTATTCCCTAGGTAGTAAGCAGCTGCTGCCCATCACAGGGTTTGGGGAAGGACAAGAGTGTGGAGAGAGACCCTGTCTGAGGTACAGACATAGGAATGGTTGAAACCTGAGCATGGAGTCGGGTGAGAAACTCCTCCAGCAACTCATAATTTTGTGTGGAGGATAAACTGTATGTAGATGAGGATCTTGGTGAGAAACCGGGTATGCAGCATTGGAGTGATCCAGGTGAGAAAGGATGGCGGCTTGGGTAGGGTGGCAGCAGTTGAGCGAGTGTGGGCTGATCTGATTCTGATCGTTTCCAACTAGAGCCTACAGGGTTTGCTGATATGTTTGATATAGGATGTGAGAAAAATATAGGAGCCAAGGAAACTTTTGGACTGAGTGAGTAGAAGATGGTGTTAACCATTTACTGAATTTGGGAAGGCTGGGTGAGGAAATGTTTGGGGAGTAAATCAAGACTTCTGGAAATTTATTGTAGAAAACTGCTCATAATGATTTAGAAATTTCATGATTATCTCCACATTACCCTTCATATCCCTGCATAGAAGGCCAGCCCCGCATATGAGGTGCTAAGGAAGGGCTTGCAGAAGAATTGCAGGCAGCCTTGTTCTTATCATGGTACTGCTTCTGTGAGAACTGAAAATTTCCCTGTCCTTTTATATTAGGGGCCTTGCTTTCTTGATTTGCAAGATGGGATGCAAGTCTCTTCATCCATAGTCTTGGTTACCCACTTCATAGGGTAGAAAATGTGACCTGAGACTTTAGAGACGGTAGTTACTGTTTCAAACATTGTAACTAGGTATGCAAATTTCATAGCTCCTTAGATTTTTGTTGCTATCTTCCTTCCCTTCAACCTCACTTAGAGTCAGCAGTGCATGCTGATTTATATGGTAACATTCATCTGCTAATATGCATGCTGATTCATATGTTTTTTCAAACCGAAGCTACAAACTTTATTGGATGAAAATGGAGAAATTGAGGATCCAATGAAGGGGTTTCATAATTTGGTTGCTCAGAACTGTTTAAGATATACCAAGGGAAATTGTGCTTCAAAATAAAACAGGTCTGCTGGTATTATTTCTCATTAGTTTAAAATGTAAGGGACAAACTGCCCTTTGTCAGGCTAACTTCCCATGATGTTCTGACTAAGCTTAAGAAATGAAGGAGGGCGTAATTGCTAGGGGTAGAGGGTGGGGTGGGAGAAAGACTTCCTCCAAAATGGGAAATGTTTAGGAGCAGTATCATGGAAACTTACATAAAAGGACCCTTTCAGCCACTCTTGCTGAATCCTGAAGTGCTGAGAATCTCAAGTGAAGTTTTCTAACAACATCCACCAAAAACACCATAATGTTTATTAAGGATTCAGCTCTTGGGCCCCATCCCAGGTCTCCTGCTTCAGAGTTCTGGTGCCAGATCCAGGACTTGGTGTTTTCGAAAAGTGCAAGTGGTGACCCCAATTTAGGTGCCTGGTGTGCCCGAACCTTCTGGTTTTCTCATTTTTGTCTCCCCAAATAGTAACATTTTTCATGTATTCGATGTTGACTACATATCAAGCACTATTCAAACATCATTTTGAAATTTCATCCTGAGAAGAGTCTATATTCACATTTGGCAGACAGGAATCAGACACAGAGAGGTTAAGTATCTTGCTCAAATTCACACAGCTGATGCTTTGTCAAATCCAGATTTGCATCCATGGCTGTTGATTTCAGTCTGTATTTTTTCCTGTTGTGCTTGGTGTAGTCTTTTCAACTCTCATATAGCCCAGCATTTTTAGGCATTTATCAACCACTTGGCATCAGACTAACCAGCAAATTTCCCTATATTCAGCAAAATTGGGTGCTGGGTTATTTATTTATTCTGATTAATAAAGTCACCATAGTACATATGAAATATAACTTCCAAAGAACTAGAATACAATTAGGCCTACATAAAATAATGTTAAATGAGTTTAATCTGTCTTTGATAATGACAGAGGTACTTGAGTATCTTGTGGTAACTTCAGGTTATTATTTTTAACCTCAATTATTGTACAGTATTGAACAAAGTAATTCTATTCATTTTGTGTTCTTGTTCTTTGGATAAATAATAACAGGCAATACCTAGAGTTGCATATGACAAAATTATGTGCTATGTTCTTCTATAGATTAGAAGAATATGCAGATCTTCTTTCAATTCTATTCATTCTATAAGCAATGGCAGCCTTATCTTCCACAGGATGTGTGCTAGTTTATGTCAGTGGTTTCCAAATCTGGCTTTATAGCATAATCACCCAGATGCATTATGGATTTTTAAAAGCTGGATATTCTTAAAAATACAGATTCCTGGTATTATGGGTAAGGATTTGATTTGCTAAATCTGAGATGGAGTCAGAGAATCACTTAAAAAATTTCTAAGTGATTTTCATAGAAACTAAGTATGGGAGTTTCTGGCTCATGAAGAAATTTGAAGATAGTATTAGGATTATATAGTCTCAAACTACATTCTATTTGTAAGTTCTAGAACTCTAAAAATTTTCCTGAGGGCAGTCACTCATTGGGATTCTTCCCTTTGAAAACACCTTTTACAAGGATCTTGCCCTTGTGAATGCATGAAATAAGGATATAAGTTATTGGTGGCTTCTGGTGCTTTCCTTCTGTCAGGAATGAGAAAGCTAAGAGTTTATGGGAGAATAAGGATAGTAAAAGACAGTAAGCAGATGGAAGTGTTCAGAAAATTAAAGAGGATTACCAAAACCAAATGGATCCATTTCATACATGTGCTTCAAGCTAATATTTTCTCCAAGTTAGTCCCATTATGTGGATCCTTTGAGGATAACTCCTTCTGTAACATTCTTGGAAAGAAGAGGGAATATCGCTCCCTGCTATTATTTTAGACTATTTCCGGTGACTTGGAATTATGGGACTTTGGCATCCTGTTTAGTATATCAGTAATTCCTACTCATAACCTTTCAACTTCAAGGAGAATATGATTAGAGATGTCAAAAAATAATAGAAAAGAAAGAGGAATTACATTTACTAGTGAATGTCTGGAATGAAGTAGCAAAGAAAACCATGAAGGGTATGTTTTGGGTGGGGAAGGGCCCTAAATCTCCCTAACATTCCAAGCCAGCATCATTTTCTTTATGCATTATATAGTACCATGAATATTTTTACATTGAATTTGATGGTTATATTCTTTCTGAATTCTTGATTAATCAACATATCTATTATTCTTCTTTTGGTTTATGTAATATCCTGGAAATAAAATGTGTACAAATATAATAGTAAACAAAAGTCAATGAATCATTTTATGCAATCTGATAAAGGTACCTTATTCTAATGAAAATTCATTAATTACTTTTTCACTATAGCTTGGAGAGCATTGCTAGTGTCCAGTTTGCCACTATTACTTAGAGATAGGTGCTTTCTGCTTCTCAGATATCACAGGAGGGAGGAACAACAGAATCAAGGTCTACCAATGATCCAAATCTGATTTAGAAAGAAATGCAAGGGGCAACAGCAGGAATATTCTGAAAAGAACAATTGTTTCATAACTTGTTTTCAAATATTTCGATAAAGAATGCTGCTCTTCTCTTTTTCCTCAGTATTTAGATTCTCAAATAAAAGCTGGGCATGGGGTCACCTAGAATAAAGACTACACATCCCAGACTCTGTTACAATCATGTGACTAAATTCTGGCCAATGGAGTATATGCAAAGTTTCTTGTGAAGCTTCTGGGAAGAGTATTTAAAAGAAAAGAGTTTAAAGACCTCTTTATCCCCCATCTCCTGGCTGGCTAGGTTGGTGGTAAAGTAGCCATTTTAGAGTATGATGAGGAAGTTGTATATAGAAGATAGTAGAACAATAAGATAAAGGAAACTTTGGCCTGGTGATTGTGCATTCACATATCAACTTGACCCAGCTTGCTTACCTGGACTTACACATGGAAGACAATATACTCTTATTTAGTTGAGGGTAATTTATTATCATGGTAAAGAACATAGATTCAAAAGCCATACTGGGTTTGATTGAGTCTTTGTTCTATTTCTTACTAGCTTTATGAACTTGAGCAAATTCAAGTAATGAATTGTGCCTCCACATTCTCATTTATAAAATGGGCTAATAATAACACTTAACCCATGAAGTTGCTATGAGGATTAAATGAGATGGTGTATATAAAATTCTTGCGGCGTCTGGCACATGGGAGGCCCAATATAAACAACAGCTATTATTACTTGAGGCATGATTATTTTCATATTTCTGAGACCACAGAAGAAACTAATCCTAATTAATGAAATTAATACAGCACATATGAGTGTTATGAATGAGTGAATTATTTTTATTTACCTTTAAATTCACATAATATAATAAACCTGAAAAGTAACCTTAAAGAACATAGCAGCATTCCTTATCCATGTGAATTATGAGCAAACCAATTAGACACCAAAGAGAATTATTACCCTTGTGTTTTGGTGATCATCTAGATGCAATAGTGTCCGTTTGGCATAGAGCCCCAGGAATCAAAGGTCATTCGTTCTTCTCTAATTCAGCAGCTTCCCACATGATCACTGCTCTAAGTTTTCAAACCTGTGCATCAGTCATAGCATCAGGTTATTAACCTATTGCAGGCTCCTCTGCTACTGGCATATACAGCAGGCTAACCCTGTGCCACCAACCACTGGCATACACTCAGAGAAGACCAAATCATTTACTACTAGCAAAAAAAAGACCATAATTAGGAAGAAAATCCACTGCCAAGAAAATGCCATAAGGTTCTGAATTAAAACAAATACCTACTGTATTATTCAATAATTGAGGAAAGGGGTACTTAGCCATTCTATATATGTCCAAGAACCAACAATTTGGGTCAACCAATCTTTAAGACTGAGTTTTTTTTGTATGCTCTGCATATGTTTATATTCCACATGTATGACATGCTTATTCAAGTAGTATTGGAATGGACATATGATTTCCATTCCTTTATTTCTTCAAATAAAGAATATACCAAATTTCAGGAAAAGCATATGATATCTGCAGTGGTTATAGATTCCTATTAAAAGTTTTGCTACTCTATAAAGCACACATTTCCCAGTTGGTCTTTTGTCAATACATTTTCTTTAAAATTAATATATTAATTTAGACATCATACTATTTAGAATTTTACTGCCTTGTAAAGAAGAAGGAAGGCTTTAGTAAAGTTTTAAAGCTGATAAAGAAATGTATCTGGCACAACAGTAGTGTATCTGGTATCTTCTATTTTTTCATATGCAGTTTAAAAAATTTCATTACTCATTGGCCCAATTTTGCATTTAAATATGAATTCATTTAATTTTACTTTGCAATCAGGTAAATTAGTGAGAAAGAATCTAAACAATATGCTTTAATTGCATTTATAAATTATTCTCTCTGTCCTTCATGAGCATTCTTTCTTTTTTAGATATTGAAATGTAGTATCTAAATATAAAGTGCAGTAACATCTGGTTCTAATTGCTAGTTTGAATAATATAGACAGACCTTCAACATTTCATGCTTTTGAAAGGATGCATTTAGTAGGAGGTACTGAGTCAAAGGTTGTAAAAATTTTGTACCACTAAGAATAGTTGAAATCTCAGATGCATTTAAAATGGAAATTACCTCTTTCTGAGTGAATAGTTCCTCTCAATATAAGGTGTATGTCTGCTCGAAATGGTTCATCAAAAGAATCTTTTGCATTTTATTTATCCTATATACCATCATTCTTATAACTACAGTACTTTTGTTTTTCACAGATTCCAATTCTTATTCAAATCCTGAAGTAAATATTCAACTCAGTAATCACTGAGCCCACATGTTAGGCAAGGTATTATGTTTAGGGTTATCTTTTAGATCTATTGGACCATAATAAGTGGACTGGAAGAGTTCCGTTGCTCTCATGGATGACCGAGGCAGACAGGTTATTGTACTGGTAGAACTGTGTGGTGTATCATAGATGTTATGTGTGACAGACTGTGTTTAACTAAGAAGTCCTGAGGAATGCATATGTGTGTATTTAAGCCTTTCTTCCTTTCCCTAACCATAATGATCCCTCCCCCAAATATTTGTCTCACTCACAACACTTTTCTGAGTTCTGATTTTGTGGCTTTATTGCTGTAACACCCTTGAGAAAGAAATGCAAATGCAAGCAGACATTCATCTGAGAGGCATTCAGTAAATAACTGTTTATTAGTGCTTAACAATGAAATAATCTGATGTTTTAGACAATATGCGATTATTCTATTTAGAACAAAATCTAATGTATATCTGAATTCAAAATATCCTTAAAAAGATAAGCATTGCTCCCTTTCTGAAGTTCAGTCTTTCTGAGAAAGTTGGTGTTCTCAGAAAAGGTCTCTCTGTTATTTGTTGGACCCCTGAGACCATCTGGGCCATGAACATTCTGAGAAATTGAAAGTGACCTCTTCTGAAATAGTTTTTTATAGATTAGATTTGTGGTTATTAGAGGCAGGGTTTGGTGAGGCAAAGGAATTGGATGAGGGTGGACAGTATATACAAATTTCTAGTTATAAGATACATGACTACAAAGGATATAATATAAAACATGATAAAAATTAACACTGTTGCATAGCATATATTGAATGTTGCTAAACGAGTAGATCCTAAAAGTTATCATGACAAGAAAAAAATTGTGTAACTATATGTGGAGATAGATGTTAACTAAACTGTTGTAATCATTTCACAATATATGTATATCAAGTCTTTATGCAGTATACCTAAATACATACAGATCTGTATGTCAACTATATCTCATTAAAATTGGGGAAAGAAAAAGAGGTAAAATAGTAAAAAGAGTAAGCTTGTAGATAAATGGAAGAGAGCAAACAAACATATGCAAATACAGTCATCTGATCTTTGTCGGAGGGCAAAGACAATTCAATAGAGAAAAAATAGTCTTTATAACAAATGGATGACCATGTAGAAAAAAAAGAATACACAAATTTTGCACCTATCATATACGTTCACTCAGAATATTTCATTGATGTAAATATAAAATTAAAACATTTAAAAATTCTATTTAAAAACATAAAAATCTGCAAGAATTTCATTTTAACTTTTTAAATACAACATCAAAAGCAGGATCCATGAAAAACATGATTTTAAAAAGTGACCGCATCTGAAATAGTACTTTACAATTCATTTTGGCAAATTCCTGCTTTTAAATTATCAGTTGGACTGATATTTTGAACAGATAGTTATGGTGTCCATTTGAAATGGACCAACATCTCTCTCCTTGGCAAAGCAGCAATGGGCCTGCTGTTTAGTGGGTGGAGAAGCCACCATGTTTAAATACACAGGCTCTGGAGCTCCAGACTTCCTTGGTTCACACCTAGGATTTTCTATCCATTGGATGTGTGACCTTGAGCAATTTAACTAGCTTCTTTTGACCTGAGTTTTCTCATCTGTAAAATGAGGATAGTAATAGTATCTATTTCATAGGTTGTAGTGATACCTAAATGGGTTAAATTACATAAACTGCTTAGTATTACTGAGATTATTTGGGACTCTTTTTTTTAAATGACTTTATTGAAAAGCTAGGATCACAGTAACCTCTCTGTAGGAATATTCTGAGGAGAAATCTTGGTCAGGAAGGCAGCTGAAGGTGGGAATTCAGGGAAGCAGTTTTGAGCCAACTGCACCAGTAATGACGCTCAGTGGACCTTTTTGGAAATAGGCTACAAGCAACTAGTCATAGCTCAGACATTTGACCCTCTCAACCAGAAAGAGTGTGGATCTTTCCCATGTCTAGAGGAGAAAAGTTTTCAAGCACAATACCATTTAGGAACCATTTCTGCTCGTAAGAGTTTAGTCCAAGTCTTGGTTCCCTCAAGATATCAGTGGATTCTAGACCCTGGGTTAGAGGAATGATCAGAGTCTTTCCATCCCACACATCTTTTTTTCCTAAATTACTTCCTTCCTGAACCAGAGACAGTGCTCTTGACCAGAAGAACTTCACAGCTGCCAATGGTTTTATAGCACTCAAATTAACAGCTTGCATTGTGGAAATGCCTCCAAAATATGGCTGTTAAAAATACCACTCCCGGTCATCTCTGCTGTGGTTAGCTTAAATAAATTTGGTTGAGGATATAACTAACATGCAATGAGGTGTCATACATTGTCAATTTTGATAGGTGGCAATTTTAGGGAATTAATATATTAAAATTTTGCCATGTTATTGTTAATAACATCATCCTTGTGGAAAAGTTAGAAGGAAGTTCCACTGTGTTGTATATCTGAAGCCAGTGTAAGATTGTCTGTCAATGATACTTCAATAAAAAAAAAGGAAGTTTTAGTCTTGGGCATATTTTCAGTTCAAGCCACTGCCTTGCTCAGGCCCTAATCATTCTTAACTAAATTTGCAATAAGCAGTATCTGTCTTTGAGGCCTTTCCAGTCATACCCCATATCACTGCTAAAGTTTTAATTTTTTAAATAAAACTCCTCATATCTGATCATCCACTCAAAACTCTTCAGTAATTCTCCCAAAACCTAAAGAAGAAAGCCCAGACCCCTATCTTCAGGATTTGGTCCTTCATAATCTGGTGTTGCCTTTTTCTTCAATCTCATCTCCTATAACTCCTTGGCAAAAACTATGTTCAGCAGCTAGCCCCAGCTCTTTGCTGTGTCCCTGCTCTTCCTCATTTCTGTGTGGTTGATGCACTGTCTTTCTATAGAGAATGGACCTTCCCATATTGGCAGTCTTCTACTCATCCATATTGCCATTTCTGTGAGGCTTTCATAAGCATCTCTGATTTAAGTTATTTGAGGTTCCCTTACTAACTTCTCCATTCTTCAGTTATAGCATAATTATCATTTCATGCCAAACAGTCCACTTATTGTTTGCTCTCCTCTTCTCACTCACAAATAAACTGATCCAACTTCATGAGAACTGAAATAAAGCCTGTTTGTGTTATTCTAAAGCAAGGCATAGTAACTAATGACTGGTACCCAAGAAATGTGTTTGAATGAATTAGTTTTGTTTAAATCATGTTTTCTGATCCTCAAACTTCAACCATCAAAAAATGTGATGCTATATGGTAACATATCTTGTCCCTGGAAGGAGCCAGTTTTAGATTCAACACAATTCTTAAGAGAGAATTGTGAGAACAGAGAAAGTGGGCCAACTATGGGTATTCTTAATATCTCAGCAGAAAATAATGCTCCCTACCCAACCTAGCATAAAGGTTTGCCATTAAAGGTAGTTGGGTGATGAGCTCAGTGCCACTGTGTCTTGGCCCACAGAGGGACATGACTACATAAGTAGGACTAGCTGTTGCTTAACCAAGGTAAAAGTTTAGATAAGCCAAAAGGCTATTTGCCCATCCTGTTCAATCTGACTTTGGTTTATGTCTGTTTCCCTAAGTATCTTTTATTGGATTCTAGTCCTGAAAGATGCTTCAAAAAGGATTCTATAAATTTGACAAATGCTACAAACTCTCCCTCTTATAGTCTCCATATGCACATAAGCATAATAAAGAATCTGAAAACTTATGGAATGTGAAAGTGCATTTAACTTTGCTTAACCCATAATATCCCAGACTTACATGACCACAGGACTCTTGTTTTTCATAATGTTCTTTAAAGTTCTGTGGAAATACTCTCCTTTGAAACATATATTAAGAAACACTATTCCATACCAAAGACACTTAAGTATAGAGGCCATGGGCTCACCATTTACTATCAGTCTAATCTCTCCAAGTCTCATGCTGCTCTGCTTTCTTCAATGTATTCATCAGCTCTTCTAACCACAGCTACATAGAATTTTAGGGGTAAAAGGCCTCATCTTGTCTACCTTTGTATTAAAAGTGAGAAATGGAGTTCCAGACACCTTCACTGGCTGCTTAATGCTAACAAGCCTAGCATGTGAAGCCAGGTTGCTTGACTACCAGTTTCACCATGTTCCACTGTATCGAGAGATCCGGGTCCTCCTTCTCCCAACCATGGGAAGCCACGCCCAGTGGACTGTCTCAGCCCTCCATGCACTTCAGCTCTGCAACAACTTACTTATGTCCTGAACTTGTACAATATTAATGTGGGTATTAAGAGTCTTTGCTTTGTTTGCTTGTTTGTTTCTTAAACTCTAAAGTGATATTTATTTCCCACTCAAGTCTTGTTTCTCAAAGGAAATAAGCATCAACTGTTTATCCTATGCATTCTGACAAAAACACCTACAGACTGCCTAAAAAGTGACTATTAGCAATTTAATTCAAAAATACAAAAAAATCATTAGAAAATAGAAAAATAGCAAATAAAAATAAGCAATATGCTTATGAAAAACTATTTAAACCAATTAGTAACCAAAGAAAGACAAAAGTACAACCAAAGGAGATAGTATCTTTTCATATAATTTGTCAAAATAATTTTTTGTATTAAGTTACCTAAGATTGTCAAGATTGAGGGGAAATAGGCACTTTAATAGTTTTCCTAGGAATTATAGTTCCTAGGAAACTATATATTTGTCCAGTTTGGAAACTGTCTGAAACCTTAAAATCCTTCCTGACATGTTTTGACACGTTGTCTTGATGCATAAAACTTACATTTGATTATTTGGCCAATAAAGTGTGGACAAATAGTATTGCAAAGATATCATCAGAGTTGAGGGTAAATTGGAAACAGCTAAAAGGCTAAAAAGAAGTGTTGGTTAAATAAACTTGCATTGCAAATGTAATGATACATAGCCATTAAAATTACATCCGTAAGATTATTTATTTACATGGGAAGGTGTTCCTAATACATTGTTAACTGAAAAAAAAAGTTAAAATGTATGTATCTTGTGACTCTATTTTTGTTAAAAATATGTACATATATCACTATGGATAAAAACCTTAACTACCCTGCCCAGTGCCTAGAACTGTATTTAGCTTAGAGGCAACATTTAAATAATATTGAATGAATAGAAAAAAATCTGGAAATGCATATGGCAAAATAACTATTTGATTAGTGGCATTGCAGTTTATCTTTTTCTTTTTTGCTTATATTTCATTTATACAAAAAACTCATATAAGCATTGTAATAAAAATATTTTCAATAATAAAAACACGCCCACTCGATATCATTTCCTAGCAAAGGAATAATCACTATTTAATCCACTTTGTCTGAGGTGCTTCTAATGATGTTTAAATGAAGACGCTCAGATTTCCCTGTTTCCTCAGCAATACTGTGGAATTCTACCTATACCAGGCTTCCACCATTAGCAAAGCCTGTATTATAACAACATCATTTCTGAGTGGCTCAGGGTCTATTTTCAGAATTTCCTGAAAGCCTAAAGAAAAACTACCCACCCACAAACCGCACTGCGCTGAGCCTGGCAAGGCTCTCTTGTCACGTACTGTATTTTCCAGGAACACATCCAAGGAGCAACTGAAGTGTGTGTGCAGGCACTTAGAATTGACATATTATGGAATGATCAGGAATTTATTTGGATAAATAGCCTGTAATATAGTCAGGGACTTCCCATAATTCTGAAATCAATGAGGCCCTTGTTGGTTTTATTTGCCTCACTTTCAAGATAATGGGATTTGCATAGACTATGGGTTTACTCATTACATGCTGAGTCTAAGAACTTGTCATCACCATCTTATTTTGGGACAACTGAGTATGGTTCCTCTTGGTAAGTAATATGAACACAAAATAAACCTTGCAAACTATCTCTGTACCAGTTTTTCCTGTGAGCAACTCCAAGTTCAGCATATTGAAGTAAGATTCTGCTCATATGGGAGTGAAATGTTTGGGCGGCAGCATTACAATGTGGGATTGTGGTCATGTCAGAGGGCCTTGCCAACACACGCTGAAACTCTTGTACTATGAGCTCCAGGAAAAGAGCACAGAATTCTTTCCAGTGTATGAACTCTGGACTAAAGAACTTTGGTTTTAGTAAGTGATAGCTTTTAAAAAAATCTTGATTAAGGAGCTTAATTTCTTTGAGCCCCATTTTCTCCAAAAGGAAATTTATCAATAGCCATCTCATAGGACTGTTGCAAGGAATAAATGCAATAATGTTGGAAACAGGCTTAAAAGTGACTAGGAAAAAGAAGCTTTTTAAAATAGTGACTGACATATATATATATATATATGCTCAAAACTGTTAATTCCTTTTATTATCATATTCATTATCATCATCTATCTTGGCTGACAGTTGACATTTCCAAGTGCTTAGATGTTATATATAGGAAAAGAAGAAAGAAACCTAAAGAAAGACAAATAAAGGTAGAAGGAAGAAGTGAGGAGAGAGAGGAGAGGGGAGAAGAGGACAGAACAGGAAAAGAGAAATATAAAGGTCATTCATGTTGTCTCAGATCTTTAAATAAGGCAAAGGGCAGAAGTTGGTGGGAGGGCCCCATTCTGCTGAACATTAGCCAGATGTCTACATCAAGTTATTTTAAGCTAAGTAGGACATATTCTTGCAATGATGCATACCTCTTTACCTATGGGAGGTAAGTTTGAACCATGTAGCCATTATTCTAATAGCTTTACTTTATACTCTTCCAACTTCATTGGTGGTCAGTGATGATGATGATAGCAGTAGTAGCTACCAGTTGGTGAGCTTCTAGGATGAGCCATATACCACATTTTATAAGGGAAGACATTAAGTTGCAGATGGTAGAACCAGAAATCAATCTCTGGGGTTACCACACAACAGATACATGCCTGTTCCTATATGTCTTTCATCCTGGTATCTTTCTGCAATACTACTCTGTCTTCCTTTTCTTTCCTCCAGATTAAGAAGAAAAGTTGGCTTTAAGGTGCTCAGGATTCAATAGATTGTTCTTGCTATGAAGTGCATGAGAAAGGGGGCGATGGGATGATGTTACCTTGGTCTTAGAAAATATACAGTTTCCTTACCAAACACTCTTCACTTGTTAAGGTCACATATATCAGATTTTCCTGCTACTTCCATTTTGCAAATATCAGGAGTTTTGTGGGAAGCCTTACAATAAAGAAGCTTCGTACTGCCTCTCTCAGGCCAATCTGCCAGAGATTCACTTATCCAAAACTAATTTGTCTAAAACAAAGTTAAAAATCAGTTTGCTTAAGAGCAATTTTGGTTATAATCATTTGTAGTGAACAGTATTGATCACTTTCAGCACATTTCTTATTTAATATGTGATATTCAACCCCTTTTACATTTCTTGCCTTTTAAGTGCTTTTTCTGTCTTTCTTACTCATTAATGATCTTGCAAGCAGGTTGAGAAGTTTTAATAATGGTTATTTGCTTAAATCTTGAAGGGGTCTCCTGAGAGAAAACTTATCCTGAAGGAGGAATAAAAGTAGCTTGATCCAGGGACAAAAACACTAGATTTTGGAGAAAAGCACTGGTTGTCTTCCACTTTGAAGTCCAAATTATAAATCATTGCTTATTTAGTTATTGCTATATACAGTTGTTTCTAAAGGTCAATCAATAAAACAAGTATTTATTGAGTAATTATGCACTCAGTATGCAATTAGTATTATAATTGGATATGTATAAAACTTGATGGCTGCTCCACTTGTTTTTCATTCTGTATACCCAGAATCCAGAATAGTGCTTGATTTATGTACATAATCAATGACTAATTGGTAGATAAGTTCGTGAGTGAACAAATGAATGAATAAATGACCTGGTAAATTTATACCCTGGTTGTGGAGGCAACACAAATGAGAAGAAGCAGCACTTTTTAGAGAGGAGAGAATATAATTTAGTGTTCGATTATGCACAATGAATTGGTGAACTGATTAATACTTGGGTTCCATTTCTATGATGCTTTTGACTTGGTCATTGGCCATGTATATTACTAAAAAAAAAGGAAGCCTTAGAGGTTTTTTTCAAGTTTTAACATATATTTATTTCACAGAATTGAGTTCTCAAATATCTAAGATTTCTCAGTTAGAAGACGGTAAATACTAGAATGATAGGGGAAAACTTCACTGAAGAAATAATTCAGTTGACACTTGAACAACATGGGCTTGAACTGTGCAGTTCCAATTACATGCATATTTGTTCAATAAACATATTGGAAATTTTTGAAGATATGTGATAATTTGAAAAAAAATTTATGTTTATTGCAAGAATACAATATATAATGCATATAACAGACAAATATATATATCAATTGACTATGTTATCCAAAATGCTCGGGTCAACAGTAGGCTATTAGTAGTTAAGTTTTAGGACAGTCAAAAGTTAATGCAGAATTTTGACTTTGTGGGGAGCTGGTGCCCCTAAACCCTTACATTGTTCAAGGGTCAACTGTATTTAATTTGGGTAGGATTTTGATTGGCTTGAAGAATGGGAAACTAGTATTGATTTCATTTTATGTAGCAGATACTTATACAAATATTATCTTTCAATTTCACAATATTAACCAGATTGCTTAATTACTGATTTTATAGATAATGACATGAGTGCAAGAATAGAGACCAATATCACCAGTTAAGGGTAGACAAATCAGGATTTGAGGCAAGCCTGTCTCTGTAATGTCCTTGCTCTTGCTTGACACCCAATTAAGGAGACCAAGTGAGGGCTAGTTGTATAGGGAAATCCTAGATATTTGGTATGCATATTTACATTTCTTTTGCAAATTAGCTCTCTTGGTTAGGGAAGGTTTTTCACAATGAGGCTTTTGTCATCTGTGGCAGACAATTCTAGTTGCCTCTTCATTATATATTTTCTCCTGTTTTACTAGAAAAAGAAAATGTGCCAGGTTAATAATACATAACTCCTTAGACTGGCATGTAGCTAGGGGTGGCCATGTGACACATTTTTAGCCAATGTACTACAAGTGAAAGTACTAAGAAAGCAATACTTTTCCATAGGGATGACGTCACCTAGAATATTCCTTTTGCGTTTTGCACTTCCCACCTCTTGCTACTTGGAATTCAGACATTGCCTAGAAGACAGCACACATTCTGTAGGCATGATGACAAAAGTCCCATGTAGAGAATTACAGCACAGAATGAACAGAAGCAATTTGGGTTTTTAGTGACATTGTGAATCTGTTACAGTCCTGAATTACTTACTGCAACACTTCATGTTACACAAGGAAACTAAGTAACTAGTGTAAGGTTTCAGTATCTTACTGCAAACTGATGTAACAGAGCGGGAAATGTTATGTTCAGTCAGTACAAGTTTCTTGTTCACCCCTTCAACTCCAACTCTAGAGATACCAAAAAAGTATCTTTAGGTAAGTTGAAGAAATCTAGACCTTAAAATAAAAAATAAAAGTGGTTGGGTCTTTGTGTTAGTTACCTAGGGCTGCCATAACAAATTACCAAAAACTTGGTGGCTTAGAACAACAGAAATTAATTCTCTTGAACTTCTGGAAGCCATAAATCCAAAATCAAGGTATTGGAAGGACCGTACTCCCACTGCAGGCTCTAAAGAAGAATTTTTCCTTACCTCTTTCTAGCTTGATGACTCTAAGCAATCCTTGGCATTCCTTGATATATAACTGTGTCCTTCCAATCTCTCCTTGTACCTTCACATGGCCTTCTTCTTTGTGTCCCCTTGTGACTGTGTGTCTGAGTCCTCTCTTTTCTTTATAGTCTTTGTTGGATTTAGTGCCCACCTCAATCTAGTATGACTTTTTATTTTTATTTTTTTATTAAGGTATCACTGATATACACTCTTATGAAGGTTTCACAGGAAAAACATTGTGGTTACTACATTCACCCATATCATCGAATCCCCCCATACCCCATTGTAGTCACTGTCCATCAGTGTAGCAAGATGCCACAGAGTCACTACTTGTCTTCTCTGTGCTACACTGTCTTCCCCATGACCCCCCACACACCATGTGTACTAATCATAATACCCTTCAATCCCCTGCTCCCTCCCTCCCTCACCCTTCCCCTTTGGTAACCGCTAGTCCTTCTTAGAGTCTGTGAAGTCTGCTACTGTTTTGTTCCTTCAGTTTTGCTTCATTGTTATACTCCACAAATGAGGAAAATCATTTGGTACTTGTCTTTCTCTGCCTGCCTTATTTTACTGAGCATAATACTCTCTAGCTCATCCATGTTAGTATGACTTCTTATTAACTCACTAGTTATATCTGGGAAGACTCTATTTCCTAATAAATTCACATTCTGATGTTCTGCATGGACCCACTACAGCTCTGATGTGGAAGAAATGTTTGATTTAGAACAGGATGAAGGCTGACAGCACAGATAGGTTGGGAATGAGAGACCTTTCTTGTTATGACCTCTTATTTTCTCCATATCATACTGGGAACAACATCGCCAGTACTACCACTCTGTAAGGGCATGAAAGGGCAGTGCCCATAGCATCCAGAGCTGGTGTGGCACTGTAGAGCCTAGGATAAGTGGGGAGCCTATCACAGCAAATAGAGGTGAGCTGGATGGGCCTGCGGCCCCCTTGCCCCCCCACCCCTTACTTCTTTGGGCCAATGGGTATGACACAGGTAAAAACTCTTAAAAATAAGAGGTTCTAGGGCAGAGGTATTGGGAAGTGCCTTAAGGTTAAGGTTATGTAAAGTAGGGTGGGCAAATGAGGAATCATCCAAGAATGTAACATGAGAGGCTCCCTGACCTGCACAGTCCTGAACCCAACCCTATAAATTCCCCCGGAGGAACACTAACTGGGCTTAGACTTTGCCCTCCTTTTCTGAGTAAACCAAAACTAGCTTATAATCCCAATATCTGTAAAATAACTCTTAGGAAGAATAACGAAGAGCATAAAAACTGTTAGAAGAAAATAAGATATTAACCTACTTATGAGAGCACAGAACTAGTAAACCAGATCAAACAAGAATGTTCTCAGAGAGGTAAGTGAGGATTGTGGTAAAAATAAACAGTAACTAGAATGTATGATGAAGAACCATAGGAGATAATGGATATAAAACCTATAATTATTAAAGAAGTCAGCGGATGGATTAAATCCCAGAACTAATACAGCTGAAAAATGATATTGCAAAGACATGAGGAAGAAATAAAGGCTTGGAAAAAATGAAAGAAAAGAGATATAGAGGAGTGAAATTAATATGTCAGTATATTTCTAAAAAAGCCCACAGTGAAGAAAAGTAGATGAAAGGAAAGAAATAATACCTGAACACTTCCTAAAATAATAGAAAGATATAGGAATTTATTGAAGGGGCTCATTAAGAGGCACTGGGAAAACACAAATCTAGGCACATTGTAGTGAGCCATTTGGAGGAAGCACTTGTGGCATGCATTTTTGTTGTCTAAATCAATCCCTTCCCTCCCTCTTGCCAGTAACACATTATATATAATAAAATTTAGAAAATCAGAACACTCACTTTACTAACCTTTTTTTGTAGCTAGAAATACAAGAGAGTTCTGGCCAATGAGATGCAAGCAGAGGCCAACTTTGGGGTGTCAAGGGAAGTTTTAACTAAAAAAGGCACAGAAATCACTGACTTACTTTATCCATTTGGACTGTTATAACAAAATCCCAGAGACTGGGTGGCTTATAAAAAGCAGTTACTTCTCGTACTTCTGGGAGGCTAGGAAGTCCACTGATAGCGATTATAGCACTGGCACATTTGCTATCTGGTGAGAGACTCCTGGTTAATAACTGGCCATCTTGCTGTGTTCTCAGAATAGATGGCAGAAAGGCTAGGGAAAGGGAACTCTGTGGGGTCTCTTTTATAGGAGCACGAATCCCATTCCTGTGTGCTGCACCCTCATGGCCTAAGCACCTCCCAAAGGCCACACCTTATACCATCACCTTGGGCATTAGGTTTCAACATATGAATTTGGGGTGGGGGCACACATATTCAGTCTATAGCAGTTAACACCATCCGTCTCCCCTTCTTTCTGTCTCTAACATGGAAGCTATGCCAAGAGGTGTGGGAGCTAAGAGGGAAGAGACAAGAAAATTGCAGAGATGCAGATGCTGATATTGTTGAACTGATGAACTATTGTCAGCAGCCACTTACCTCAAGCTATCTTTTATGTGAGAAAAATTCACTTAATTAAGTCATTATTAATTGCTTTTCCAATACTTTGATCCAGAAGCCTTCAAACAGATACAGTCATCCAGCCAGAAAAGAAGTGAACCTAGAAAGTGGGAACATATAATTTGGGAAAGTTTATTGTCTAAGTAAGTAATGGCTATAATGCAAAGAAAAATCCACAAATAAAACTTCAGAATGACATTAATCTGAGAGAGATGAATGGTGGGAGGGGGATGGAAAAGATCAGAAAGGAGTTGAAATGAGAAAAAAAGAGAGTAGGATAAGTAGTGAGCACGAAATACAATGCAGAAATAAGCCCTTAAGTAACAGCATTTATAACAAATGTTATTAAATCAAGATAAACTCAAAGATTAAAAAATTTATCTCAGTGTAATTAAAAACAGCATTATTTGTTTAAAAGATGTTTAAAACTCAGGTGGAAAGAAAATAATGGCTTAATATGTAGTAGGTGAATTCAATATCCTCCCAAAACAGTCAGATTAATAGTTTTAATACCAAACAAATAGAACTTAAGGCAAAGAACGAAGTCATAAAAGACAATGATACCACAGGTAGTAGAAATAATAGATATGATAATCATGAACATTTTTATACCTAATACTATATATTCAAAATAATAACTAACAGCTCTATGGAGAAAAATAAATCAATCAAAAATCGTAATTGGAAATCTTAATACACGAACCTCAGAAAGTGATAAATAGAGCAGACCAAAAATATGCAACAAGATCATTGAGCTTAAACAACATACATAGAAGTTTATAGACTCAAACAGAAGATATACTCAGAGCAGTTATAAAAAATGGAGCAGATACTGGCCACAGAGGAAATTCTGAATGTAATTTAATACATCAATTCCATGTAGATTCAGATCACAATGCAATAAAATTAGAACTAACAAAGGAAAGCTCAATCCCATATGCCTGAATACTAAATAACATTTTGCTAAATGACTTTTATTAAGAAATCATAAGAAATTATGGAATTCTTAGAGCTAACATAAATACTCTTTGGTTACAAGGAAATATTTACAGGATGAATTATAGCTTTACTTAAAGAGAAATGTATAGACTTGAACATATCACAAAACAAGCAGAAGAGAAAACAAATGGGATTAACATTTAAATCAGGAAGCTAGAAAAAAGTTTCATCAGCATAAAGCCAAACATACAAGGACAGATAGAATAATTACAAAGACATTAATTTAAAAAAGTAGAGAACAACAAAATCCCAAAGAGGTTCTTAATAAAATGAAAACTGAATTCTTTTAGTATTGTAAAATATGTGAACTAATTGTGACCAAGAGAAGAGACAGAAGATATAAATATTACAAAAAGTGGTATAAAAAGAATTACTATAGCCATAACAAAGAATAAAAATCATGAGGCTACGATAAATAACTTTACCCCCAAGAATATGGAAATCTTGATAAAGTAGTTAAATTTATGGATGAAAATAAATACAATTTTTCAGAAAAAGAATCATAATACTTAAATATTATAACTACTAAAAATTTAAAATGTTAGTCAAAATCCTGCTTTCTCATTCTTCTTTTCCTCAAAAAATGCAAAGAATCAATGGTTTAAAAGTGACTATTATCAAATTTCCAAGGCACAAGAACTCCCATGAATAAGTTGATCTACTCACAAAGAAGGAAAGCTGAACAATTTATAATATGAAAACAGTTTTAAGTTTTGACTTCCTCTCTGACTACTGCCTTTAGGTGGGGCCAACCCACCTGGGGGTTAAGAAAAGCAGAGAGAGCTTGAGGTTGCCCAGGCTTCTTCCTTCACACTTCTCAGACTGATTTTTCCCCATTCAGTGAAGCCAATTAGTTGGCTAGCTAAGGCAACACTATTTTCTTCATTGACTCTAATTAGATCTAGAGGAAGGGTCAGCAATCATATAGTACAGTACCTAGCATGTTCTAAAACAGCAGGTTAATATTGACATTTTATACAAAATTTAAAAGAACCCTGTTTTCATCATTCCCTCTTTCTACTAGTCTCCAAGCCTCTCTCTGAGAACCTAACTTGGGATGTGTCAACAACCTTGGTAACATACCAGACCAAGACATCCAGGTCTTTCTGTTAGGTCAGTATGATATGAGGATAGGTTTGGAGGCCTGGGCTCTCTCCAAGAATGTAGAAGTCTTTTATTATTATGATGATGATTATTTAAATTGAACCGATATAATGGCTAGATTTTCTTATGGTAGCAGTTGTCCTGATAAGAGTTGGTATTACGCCAACCTGTTTTTCACTGTCCTCTACTTTTGGGTCTATTTCTTATCACATGCTTTTTTATGGTAGATTATTTTTGCATATGTTTACTTGTTTTTAAACAGCTATGAGATGATTCTCTTGTTTATCCTTCTATACCTTGACTTTTAAACTAGAAAAAAAATAAAGTATACAAAATTATAGGATGATTTAATATACAAAGATATGAAAATCATTCAAACTGTTTAGCTAAACAAATGTAAGACTTTACATCTCATTTATATACATATGTATTTACTTAAACTGTATAATGGTCAAATAAGAATTGGAGTAGAAACTAAAGGATGTTTTGACACAGTATGCAATTATTCACTGCATTTATTGCCCTTTGGGATAAAAAGTCCCATAATTATTTCAATAAGTAATCAGAAAACATTCTTATTAAAGTAGGAATAGGAGGAAATTTCTTTAACCTGATGAAGGTTATCTACCAAAAAATATGGAGTGTTTATGTGCATGTAAGTACTTTTGGAACTGGCAATAATAAGACAAGAAAAATAAACAAGAGGTATGAAAGAATAGAAAAAATCAAAATTGCTATTATTTCTATATTATCTGCATAGCAAACTAGGAAATGCGAATCTGTATGTCTCTGGACACTTATAGTCTCTCCTTTTTTGGAGGCACATCTGATAGTTTAGCAGATTTGAGTTAACTCAGTGGAAGAACAGGCAGATCCAGTTGCTGAGTTTCAGAGAATTCCCCCTTTCTAAAAACACTATTGCCTCTATCACAACTTCCTTTTAAGTACAATGATTTAACTGTTCTTTATCCCCTGTCTTAAAAATGTGCAGAGTATTATGGGAATAGAGTCCTATTCTTTTGGAACATTGGCCTGGCACACACAATGATTATTCACACTGCCAGAGCTATGGAATAATGAGAATTCACAGAATTTTGTGTGCTGTTCTATGTGTTAAATTTTTACCCAATTACATCTGTACAATATGGTACTAATATTCCATGTCTATAATCCCTAGGCATAACACAAAATCAAAGTCACAAATCATTTTAACTATTAAGAGAGTTTGGAAAGTTGTTGGATATAGGATTACTTTACTACATCAAAATTACTCACGAACAATTGAAAATAATGGTTAATAAAATATTCCAAGAGTAACAAGAACTATAAGTATATAGGATTAACTCAACAAGGAAGACATAAGATTTTATGGAGAAAAAAGTACTTGAAATACAGCAAAAGATATTAAACATTTTCTGCATAAGGCATAAAACTATTCATGGATTAAATGATATATTGTTAACTGTCTAAAATGGAATTTTAAAAAAATTAATAATAGTAAGATAACTGGAAAATCTACAAATATTTAGAAAGTCAACAGTGCTCTTCTAATTAACTTATGAGTCAAAATAAATCAAAAGTAAAAACAAAAAATCAAATTATATGAGATGCATGTAAACAAGGCTCAAAACAAATTTGTAACATTAAAGGCTTATATTAGAAAAGAAGAAATGCTAAGAACCACGAAGTGGATTAATAAGGTCCCAAAATATAAAGTAGATACACAAAAATCAATTGCATTTCTAAATACTGTCAATGAACAATTGGAAATTGAAATTAAAGTAAATACCACTTATAATTGCATCCAAAAATATGAAATACCTTGGAGATATATTTTAAAAAATATGTGAAAATCTATATCCTTAAAACCTCAAAATCCCTCTGAGAGAAATTGAAAAATATCCAAATAAATGGAGAAATATACTCTAATTTCCCCCCAAAGATTTCTACATTCAGTATAATCCCAATCACAGTCCAGCAGTCTTTATTGTTGAAATGGATAAGCCATTTATAAAATTTATATTAAACTCAAAGAACCTTTAACATGCAAACAGTTTTGAAAAGGAGAGCAAACCTAGAGGACTCATGCTCTCTGCCTTTAGGACCTGTCATAAAGTTATGGTAATCAAAACAATTTGGCACTGGTGTAAGGATAAACATATAGGAAATAAATGAAATATATAGTCAGTTGACTTTCAAAGAAGGTGCCACAGTTACTCAGTGGGGGAAGGAAAGTCTTTTCAAAAACTTGTGCTAAAGAATCTGGTTATAATATTTAAAAAAAGAACTTTATTCAAAATGAAGCATATACCTAAATGTAAAAGTTAAAACTCTAAAATTTCTAGGAAAAACATTAAAGACCTTAGGTTAGGCAGATTTCTTACCTAGGAAACAAAAACTTTAGCTATAAAGAAAAAAACTGATAAATTGGACTTCATCAAAATTTATAAGTCCTGTTCTTCTGATGTAAGACCCAGAAAACAGGCCCTGCTCAGCCCCGGGATGGACGGCGACCCAAATACTCACAAGAGACCAGTCTTGATGCAAACAGCAAGAGGTTTATTGATTCCACCAGCGCGCTGGGGTCAAGACTCATAACTCACGCAGGAGCAGAGTCCGACCTCGAGCAGAAATTACAGGAGGTTTTTAAAGGAAAAAGGGACCATAACCAGGGGGAGGCGAGGGGGAGGTCTGCTGATGATTCGATAGCAAAAATATTTCAATTAGGGTCTCACAGGGCTTTATCTTCACAGTAGGGTCTCACAGGGCTTTATCTTCACAGTAGGGTCTCACAGGGCTTTATCTTCACAGTAGGGTCTCACAGGGCTTTATCTTCACAGTAGGGTCTCACAGGGCTTTATCTTTAAGGTCTATCAGTTTGGGAAAGATTACCTAGGCACGGGTTTGCAAGCTATTGTGTCATTGTGTTCAGGCCGGTTTTTATGACTCAGGCCAAGGGTCAGAGCCTACTTAAAATTTTCCTATTCTTTCAGGTGGTTTCGGGGAAACTGAAACTCAGGCCCTCTGATTTCTGAGGCTTTCTGGGGCCTGTCATGGCATTAGTTTGGTCCTTTCACTGAGACTCAATTAAGAAATTGAAAAGTCAAGCTATAAACTGGAAGAAAATATTTTCCATGAATTCACTTCAGAAAGACTTACAACCAGAATATAAAGAAGCTTTAGAACTCAATAATAAGACAACATAGTTTAAAACATGAAACACTTTCCAAAGATACACAAATAACCAATACTCATATGAAAATTTGTTCCACATAATTGGCCCTGAGGAAAATGCAAGTTTAAACCACAATGAAGTACATTACATTCCCACTAGGTTGGCTAAAGTTGGAAATACTCACACTATCAAGGGCTGTAAAGAATGTCTGACTGCTGCAACACTGATACATTTCTGGCTGGAATGTAAAATGGTATAACCACTTCCAAACTGCCAAAACCTACCTTACAGAAAGTCTACTTCAAGGTATTTACTCAAGAGAAATGAAAACCAAAGTTCACACAAAGATTTGTTCACAATGCTCGTGGCAGCTTTATTTATAATAGACCCTAAAAGTGGAAGAAGCCTCAGTGTCCATTAGTAGGTGAATTGATAATCACTGTGGCATAGTCACTCAGTGGTTTACTTGTCAGCAGTAAGAACAACAAACTACTGATACACATTGTAGATAAAATGAAGGTTCCTGTGGCCAAGATTCTCGTTTGGCCCTGGTTGGCTAGCTCACTACACATGTGTGGGCAATACATTATTATTGACTGTATATGAGGAGCTCCACCCAGTGCTCTGGGCAACACGGTGGCATGGCTGCAAGGCTGCAGGAGAGCAGAGCAGAGGCTGGAGTGGTGGCAGCGCCGAGGACAAAAGCCCAGAGGACGGCTGTGCGGGTGAAGAGGCCCAGAGGCAGAGACTGGCTTGCTGCACGCAGACTCGCTCTGAGTGAATGGGATTTTAGTGATTGACCTGCCACCATGGGAATAAAGTTGGGTATAACCCTTTCACCCCAAGAACATTCTACTATCATTTTTTTGGTCACACTGAATCCATGGTGAACTTGCCCCAGGCTGAAACCCATTGGCAAGACACTTGGTGACAGTTGACAGAGTTCATTAGTGATCAAGGAAAAGAACAGGCTGCCCTCACAGAAGTGTTTCAGCAAGTGCACCTATAGACAGGGAGACATTCAAGTGTCCTCCTGTGGACATGTGGTACTGTGAAAGGGTGGAAGACTGGGGTCCACCCTAAGAGAAAGAAAATTTGTTGCTGACTGAAATGGTGTCACTACAAAGTGCTGTGGAAATAGTAAAGGCCCAAGAGGAAGCAGCCCAAGAAGGAGCAGTGGCCTGAGAAGGAGCAGCATGAGAGGAAGGAGCACGAGAGCGCAGGCTGCCAGGTGCCGTGGGGCAGGTGAAGGATGTAGTGGAGCCATCAGCCCCAGAAATGGGGGAGCGGAGGTTTGACGAACAAGTGGGGGTGGAGGCCCTGCCAGTGCCGGAGGCATCGGCCCCTCCTCGGTTGAGACCCCACCTGGTTGAAAGCTGGTGGAAAGCCAGAAGGACTTGGCAACCGCAGGATCTGGCAGGAGAGGTGCAGCCCCCTCCTCAGGTTGTGGAGCACTCCTGGCTCTGCTTCTATCCTCAGGCTCAAGCACAAAAGGAAATACAGTCTGCTTCTCGAAGGAAGAATTTAAAGGGCTCCTTGAAAGTTGCAAGGATCCAAATGTGGGTTGGTTTGAAAAGGCAGGAGAAGACGGAAAGAAATTGGACTGGTGCTGTGGTGATTGAAACCGAAGCAGTGGTTCTAGCTGCAGAGGATGAAGCAGAAGGCAGAGATAAAGCAACAAGATCGGCCTCTATGTCTGCAAGACTTTTTGCTGGAGAGGCTGGAGAAGGTGGGTATTGTAAGGCCCACCCGTGGTCCTTTTGGTTAATTCATTTGTGTAGAACTGGTCTGAATACAGCCAGGATGACTACTTGGTGGCAATGGATCCCCTTAGGCTCGAGGGTTATAATTTGTTGTAATTTTTATTATTTGTATATTGTGGAATTTAGTTGCAATGTTCCAGCTTCCTTGCACAGGAACCATTGAAGAGGATTGAGGGCACATAGATTGAGAGGCAAGAATCCTGGAGGGGTGGAGTGTGGATAAAATGAAGGTTCCTGTGGTCAGGATTCTTGCCTGGCCCTGGCAGACTAGCTCACTACCCATGTGTGGGTAATACATTGTTATTGACTCTATATGAGGAGCTTTGCACAGTGCTCTGGGCGACACAGTGGCACGGCTGTAAGGCTGCAGGAGAGCAGAGCACAGGCTGGAGTGGTGGCAGCACCAAGGAGAGAGGCCCAGAGGACGGCTGTGCAGGCAGAGAGGCCCAGAGGCAGAGACCGGCTTGCTGCAAGCCGACTCGCTCTGAGTGGAAGGGATCCTAGTGACTGACCTGCCACCTGGTAGTAAAGTTGGGTATAACCCTTTCACCCTGAGAACGTTCCACTGTCATTTCTTTGGTCACACTGAATCCATAGTGAACTCGCCCAGGGCTGAAACCCATTGGCAAGACACACATAATACGGATGACTCCCAAAAATATCCTGTGCAGATGAAACCAAATGCTACCGTTTATAGAGTATGAATCCATTTCTACAAAACTCTAAAAGTGACAAATCTAATTTTTAGTGTCAGAAAACGCATCAGTGGCTTCCTGGGCCTTCCTCTGAGCCATCCCTGAAGGTACAACAGGGCACCAAAGATTTGCTTGACCAAAGCAGTTAAGTTTCCATCATTCTCAGACAGGTCTCCCCTCACCTACATCTCTGCTTTAAGGTGGGAAATGCCCTAACTCAGGTCCCAACTGTTGGTCCATGAACTAGTATACTATGAAATGAGAAAAAAAAGTGAGACAGGTGGGAAGCTTTTCAAGGTGCTAAATTTATTCAATTGTGACTATTCATTATTGTGAAATTATCTCCTTGTAATTGGTGTTAAAATATCTACTTATTTTATGCAGTGGTTATAGTCAGTGATGAAGGTGAATTTTTAATTGCCCTTGTTTGGGAAAATAGATATTTGACAGGTCAGGGTATTTAAAAAAAGAAAAGAAAAAGAGGAAGAGAAGAAAGGGAATGTAGGAGAATGTCATGTTCTATCTTGAGCTAGGGAAGGGTATGTATTTAAAAAAATCCATAAAAGTGCAGGCATTAAAAACAAAAACAACAAAGAAACAAAATAACAAAAACTAACAGAAACAAGGGAACTTGACTGCAAAATAAAGTAAAAGTTTTATATTCATTAAGAAGTATAGGGAATTTTAACATGAATTTACAACAGTGAGAACTATTTAACATTTAAGATATTTAAAAAAACATTCTATTCAGCAAAAAAGGTGACATCTATAAAAATGAGTATAGTATTTGAAAGGACAGTTCACATAAGTAGGTAATAAATACGTAAATTAATTCTCAAACCCACTACTAATTATAGAAATGAAAATTAAGACAATAATAAAATACTGCTTTTATTAGCAGAGGTTAGAGGGAAGGGAAGGATATGAGGGTGGGGGTGGAATCTACATCCATAGCTGTGGGAATGCAAAATGCTACAACAATGCTAGAGAGAAGCTGGCAGTACCTTGTAGAATAAACATTCCTAGACCCTATAGCCCAGCTCATGAAAATCACAAGGTGTGATGGAGAATTTTCACAGCAGCCAGCACTGTTTGTATCACTGGGAAGTTGTGGGCAACCTCAGGGAATGGCCAGGAGAAATGAGGTATATGCATTAGATGGGATGCAGTCAGCAACAATGAGCTAGATTTACACTGGACATCATGGAATGATCCCAGAATCAATGGTGAATGAAAAGTACTAAGAAACATGATACATAAGAGTACTATTTATACAAATTAAAAGCACATACAAAGGACTCTTTGATTTCCAAGGATACAATACAACTGAAGCACTTGGGTGGAAGGTTGGCAGGGTGGAAAGGGAGGAAATATAATAAAATAAGGATGAAATTAAAACAAGAAAACAATCATTAACATACTGATGATTAAAGACTGATTAATCTTGTATATGCTACATTTTAGAAATTAAGCAAATAAATAACAATAAGTCAGTACCCTAGGGTTCATGTGAGAAGGGGAGAGGGTAAGGTGATGAATGACCCTAATCAATCCAGTGCTTTTCTAGGTCAGTACACAGTGCAGTGTACATTTGTATATTGCTTGCCATTGTCCATTGAGGTATACTCTTTTTTTTTATTCTGATTTTTTAAAATCCTTTTGTAGTTAGTATAGTTCTGCAAGGCAGACTCTGTTTTTTTCTACAGGATGCCTGACCCATTGTGTTGCAAATACTTAGGCATGCCATAATATTTAGCTCTTTTGACTAATAGAACCAGAATGCTGGGATTGTACAGGATGGGGCTTCCTTAAATACATCCTCAAGCGATTGCAACAGATGTTTAGAAATGCTGTACCCACTATCATCCATATAAAATAAATATTCTCACCTCCTCATATATTGTTGCCAGTTTATTTTGTGTTTTGCTGGTGAGAAGTTATTTCCTGTGCTGTGTGTTTCATACACATCTGCTGCTTTTTGTGTGTTGGTGATGCCTTTAAGATCCTAAGAGATTTTCTCACAGGAGTTTCAGATTATTTTTGGAACATGAGAAAAAAAGCTCTCATGGAACTTCTCACAATCTCTCCCCCAACCACATACTGACTTCCGTTTTCTCACCATGACCTGGGTTTTATTTCTTTTCTTCTTCTATGTGTTCCAGCAGTGGCCCTTCAGGTAGGAGGGCAAAGTTAAGAAGAGGGAAAGTTAGTCATGCTTGCACACAGTCAAATTCTTCCCAAGCCAGTTATTAGCTGTGTGACTGTGGGCAAGTTACTTAACTTCTCTTGCTCGGCTCTCTCATTTCTAATGTGAAGAAAATAATACTTTATTGATATGGCTTTTATGGGAATTGAATAATATTAATATTGGAAGTTTATACCATTGGGCTTAATTTCTTGATGGACCCATTTTTTTTGTGAAAAAGTTTATAGTCTCACATATATATTTTGTAAAGCTATTATTGATATACACTCTTATGAAAGTTTCACATGAAAAAATAATGAGCTAACTACATTCACCAATATTATCGTGTCCCCCCCATACCCCATTATAGTCACTGCCCATCGGTATAGTAAGATGCTGCAGAGTCACTATTTGCCTTCTCTGTGCAACACTGTCTTCCTCATGATCCCCCCCCACACACACAATGTGTGCCAATCATAATATCCCTAAATCCCCTTCTCCCTCCCGCCCCTTTGGTAACTGCTAGTCCCTTCTTGGAGTCTGTGAGTCTGTTGCTGATTTGTTCCTTCAGTTTTGCTGCATTGTTATCCTCCACAAATTAGGGAAATCATTGGGCACTTGTCTTTCTCCACCTGGCTTATTTCACTGAACATAATATCCTCCAGCTCCATCCATGTTGTTGCAAATGGTAGGATTTGTTTCTTTCTTATGGCTAAATAGTATTCCACTGTGTATATGTACTGCCTTTTCTTTACCCATTCACCTACTGATGGACACTTAGGTTGCTTCCATTTCTTGCCTATTGTAAATCGTACTGTGATAAACATAGGGGGGCATATATCTTTTTGAAATTGGGCTCCTGCATTCTTAGGGTAAATTCCTAGGAGTGGGATTCCTGGGTCAAATGGTATTTCTATTTTGAGTTTTTTGAGGAACCTCCATACTGCTTTCCACAATGGTTGAACTAATTTGCATTCCCACCAGCAGTGTAGGAGGGTTCCCCTTTCTCCACATCCTCACCAACATTTGTTGTTCTTAGTCTTTTCAATACTGGCCATCCTAAGTGGTGTGAGGTGATATCTCATTGTGTTTTTTATTTGCATGTCCCTGATAATTAGTGAAGTGGAGCATCTTTTCATGTGCCTGCTCCATCTGAATTTCTTCTTTGGAGAAGTGTCTGTTCATATCTCAACCCATTTTTTAATCGGGTTATTTGCTTTTTGGGTGTTGAGGCATGTGAGTTCTTTATATATTTTGGATGTTAACCACTTGTCAGATATATCGTTTACGAATATATTCTTCCATACTGTAGGATGCCTTTTTGTTCTGTTGATGGTGTCTTTTGCCGTGCAGAAGCTTTTAGTTTGATGTAGTCCCATGTGTTCATTTTTGCTTTGGTTTCCCTTGCTCAAGGAGATGCATTCAAAAAAAAGTGGCTCATGTTTATATTCAGAATATTTTTGACTGTATTATCTTCTAAGAGTTTTATGGTTTCATGACTTACATTCAGGTCTTTGATCCATTTTGAGTTTACTTTTGTGTGTGGAGATAGACAATAATCCAGTTTCATTCTCTTGCATGTAGCTGTCCAGTTTTGCCAACACCAGTTGTTGAAGATGCTGTCATTTTCCCATTGTATATCCATGGCTCCTTTATTGTATATTAATTGACCATATATGCTTGGGTTTATATATAGGGCTCTGTAGTCTGTTCCATTGGTCTATGAGTCTGTCCTTGTGCTAGTACCAAATTGTCTTGATTACTGTGGCTTTGTAGAAGAGCTTGAAGTCGGGGAGTGTAATCTCCCCAGTTTTATTCTTCCTTCTTAGGATTGCTTTGGCTATTCGGGGTCTTCTGTGGTTCCATATGAATTTTAGAATGATTTGCTCCAGTTCATTGAAGAATGCTGTTGGTATTTTGATAGGGATTGCACTGAATCTGTAGATTGCTTCAGGCAGGATGGCCATTTTAACCATATTAATTCTTCCTGTTCATGAGCATGGGATATGTTTCCATTTATTAGTATCCTCTTTCATTTCTCTTAGGAATGTCTTGCAGTTTTCAGAGTATAGGTCTTTCACTTCCTTGGTTAGGTTTATTCCTAGGTATTTTATTCTTTTTGATGCAATTGTGAATGGAATTGTTTTCCTGATTTCTCTTTCTGCTAGTTATCATTAGTGTATAGGAATGCTGTGTATTAATTTTGTATCCTGCAACTTTGCTGAATTAAGATATTAGATCTAGTAGTTTTGGAGTGGATTCTTTAGGGATTTTTACATACAATATCATGTCATCTGCAAACAGGGCCAGTTTAATTTATTCTTTACTGATCTGGATGCCTTTTATTTCTTTGTGTTGTCTGATTGCCATGGCGAGGACCTCCAGAACTATGTTGAATAAAAGGGTAGAGAGTGGGCATCCTTGTCTTGGTCCCGATATTAAAGGACAGGCTTTCAGTTTCTTGCTGTTAAGTATGATGTTGGCTGTGGGTTTGTCATATGGCCTTTATTATGCTGAACTACTTGCCCTCTACACCCATTTTGTTGAGTTTTTATCATGAATGGATGTTGAATTTTGTCAGATGCTTTTTTGGCATCTATGGGGATGATCATGTGGTTTTTGTCTTTCTTTTTGTTCACGTGGTGGATGATGTTGCTGGATTTTCGAGTGTTGTACCATCCTTGCATCCCTGGAATAAACCCTACTTGATCATGATGGATGATCTTTTTGATGTATTTTTTTATTTGGTTTGCTAGTATTTTGTTGAGTATTTTTGCATCTATGTTCATCAGGGTAATTTTCTTTTTTTGTGGTGTCTTTGCCTGGTTTTGGTATTAGAGTGATACCTGCCTAATAGAATGAGTTTGGGGGTATTTACTCTTCTTCTACTTTTTGGAAAACTTTAAGGAGAATGGGTATTAGGTCTTCACTAAATGTTTGATGAAATTCAGCAGTGAATCCATCTCGTCCAGGGTTTTTGTTCTTAGGTAGTTTTTTGTTAACCAATTCAGTTTCATTGCTAGTAATCAGTCTGTTCAGATTTTCTGTTTTCTCTGGGTCAGCCTTGGAATGTTGTATTTTTCGAGAAATTTGTCCATTTCTTCTAGATTATGCAGTTTGTTACTATATAATTTTTCATAGTATTCTCTAATAATTTGTATTTCTGTGGTGTCCATAGTGATTTTTCCTTTCTCATTTCTGATTCTGTTTATGTGTAGACTCTCTTGTTTTATTGATAAGTTTGACTAGGGTTTGTCTCTTTTGTTTATTTTTTCAAACAACCATCTTTTACTTTCACTGATTCTTTCTATTGTTTTATTCTTCTCGATTTTATTTATTTATGCTCTAATCTTTATTATGTCCCTCCTTCTACTGACTTGGGCCTCTTTTGTTCTTCTTTTTCTAGTTTTGTTAATTGTGAGTTTAGACTTTCATATGAGATTGTTCTTCTTTCCTGAGGTAGGCCTGTATTGCAATATACTTCCCACTTAGCACAGCCATCACTGCATCCCAGATTTTGTGGTGTTTAATTATTGCTGTCATTTGTCCCCATATATTGCTTGATCTCTGTTTTTATTTGGTCATTGATCCATTGCTTATTTAGGAGCATGTTGTGAAGCTTCCATATGTTTGTGGGATTTTTCATTTTCTTTGCATAATTTATTTCTAGATTCATACATTTATGTTCTGAGAAGCTGCTTGGTACAATTTTACTCTTTTTGAATTTACTGTGGCTCTTTTTGTGGCCTAGTATATGATCTATTCTTGAAATGTTCCATGTGCACTTGAGAAGAATGTGTATCCTGCTGCATTTGGGTGGATAGTTCTGTAGATGCCTGTCAGGTCCATCTGTTCTATTGTATTGTTCAATGCCTCTGTCTCCTTACTTATTTTCTGTTTGGTTGATCTGTCCTTTGGAGTGAGTGGAGTGTTAAAATCTCCTAGAATAAATGCACTGCATTCTATTTCCCCTTTTAACTCTGTTCATACCTGTTTCACATATGTAGGTGCTCCTGTGTTGGGTGCATAGATATTTATAATGGTTATATCCTCTTGTTGGATTGACCCCTTTATCATTATGTAATGTCGTTCTTTGTCTCTTGTGACTTTCATTGTTTTGATGTTTATTTTGTCTGATACAGGTACTGCAAGTCCTGCTTTTTTCTCCCTATTAGTTGCATGAAATATCTTTTTCCATCCCTTCACTTTTAGTCTGTGTATGTCTTTGGGTTTGAAGTGAATCTCTTGCAGTCAGCATACAGATGGGTCTTGTTTTTCATCCATTCAGTGACTATATGTCTTTGATTGGTGCATTCATATCATTTACATTTAGGGTGATTATCGATAGGTATGTACTGATTGCAATTGCAGGCTTTAGATTCATGGTTACCAAAGGTTGAAGGTTAAGTTCCTTTCTATGTAAGAGTCTAACTTAACTCACTTAGTATGCTATTAAAAACACAATCTAAAGGTTCCTTTATTCCCCCCCTCCTTTTCCCCCCCCTCCTTTTCTTCCTCCTCCATTCTTTATATATTAGGTATAATGTTCTATACTCTTTGTCTATCCCTTTTTATTACCTCTGTCAACAGCTATTTAATTTTAGAAACACTTCCATCTATAGCAGTCCCTCCAGAATATACTGTAGAGATGGTTTGTAGGACCCAAATTCTCTCAGCTTTTGCTTATCTGGAAATTGTTTAATCCCTTTTTCAAATTTAAATGATAGTCTTGCTGGATAAGATATTCTTTGTTCAAGGCCCTTCTTTTTCATTGCATTAAACATATCACGCCACTCCCTTCTGGCCAGTAAGGTTTTTGCTGAGAAGTCTGATGATAGCCTGATGGGATTTCCTTTGTATATGATCTTGTTTCTCTCTCTGGCTGCTTTTAATAGTCTGTCCTTATCCTTGATCTTTGCCATTTTAATTATTATATGTCTTGGTGTTGTTCTCCTTGGGTCCCTTCTGTTGGGAGATCTGTGCCCCTCCATGGCCTGAGAGACTATCTCCTTTCCCAGATTGGGGAGTTTTCAGCAATTACTTCCTCAGAGACACTTTTTATCCCTTTTTCTCTCTCTTCTTCTGGTACCCCTATAATACAAATATTGTTCCGTTTGGATTGGTCACACAGTTCTCTCAGCATTCTTTCATTCCTAGAGATCCTTTTTTCTCTCTGTGCCTCAGCTTTGTTTTCTTCTTCCAAAATTTCTATTTCATTTATTGTCTCCTCCTCCATATCTGATCTGCTTTTAATACCCTCCATTGTGTTCCTCAATGATTGGGTCTTCATCCTAAATTTGTTCCTGAGTTCTTGAATATTTTTCTGTACCTCCAGGAGCATGTTTATGATTTTTATTTTGAAATCTCTTTCAAGAAGATTTACTAATTCAGCCTCACTCGATCCTTTTTCTGCTGTTGAGATTTTACTTTGAACCAGGTTCCTTTGACGTTTCATATTTGTATGTGGCGCCTCTGGTGCCCAGAAGCTCTCCTCTCTGTAGCTGCTCAGCCCCTGGAGCAAGGTCAGGGGTCCCAGGGGAGTGTTGCTTGTGCCTGAGGGGAGAAAAGAGCTGTTTCCTGCTTATCGGCTCCTATGTCTGTCTGCACTGCCAGAACCAGTGGGCGGAACACACAGGTGTAAGCCTCTATGCTCCATGTGTGTTTGTAGCTGCTGTATGCGGGGCTTCCCTCTGGCTGGCCTGACACCAGGGCAGGGGCTGCCGGTTTGCAAGCCAGTAGTGGGCTAGGTGGGAGAAAGTCACAGCAGGCTTCATATCACAGTGGGGGGCCTTGGAGCTGTGTAGCCAACCAGGGAGCTGGGGCGCCTGAAGATCATTTAAGTTCCCTACCTGCTGGGCAGAGTGCACCCAGACAATTTTGTCCACCTCTCCTTTCTCCTGAGCAGTAAGCTCTGTGAAATCCTTGCCCCTTTAGCAGCCCTCTCACTTTCGGGAAGTCTCTCAGACTGCCCACCCAGATCAGCTGATATTAATCCCTGTTTTCCACAAGCAGCTGGAATCTCAGTCTCTCCAGGTATTCTACCTTTCTTAGCTTTCAAATGCCACTAATCACAAGAGCACCATGCAATGTAGGTTCGTGCTCCCAGAGCAGATCTCCAAAGCTAGTTGTTCAGTAGTCTTAGGCCTCCATCCCCTCCCCACTCTGTTTCTCTTCCTCCTGCCAGTGAGCTGGGTGGGGGAAGGGCTTGGGCCCCACCAGATCAAGGCTTGGTACTTACCCTGTTCCTTGAGGTCTGCTCTTTTCTCCAGGTGTATGCAGTCTGGTGCAGCCTTCTTTCCTGTTGCTCTTTCAGGATTAGTTGTATTAATTATATTTTTGTATTATATGTGGTTTAGGAGGAGGTTTCTGTCTCACCTTTTATGCCACCATCTTTAATCCCCCTCTGGTCTCATATATTTAATGATCCTTTCGAACAAATCATTAGATTTTTGTTTTTATTTTTCATTTTTCATTTTTTCTTTTAGCAAGTAATTAGCAGAGAGAATCCAGCCACTACTCAGCTTTATCCAATTATTAAGTCTCATCTTCATGCCTTGAGACTTGCCCCATTCTTAGTACCACAGTCTATAATTTTTAAGTTGGTTTTCTGAAATAAATATAGAGATTGGGTAAGACTTCAGGAAGGAAAGATGAGGTAGTTGGGCACTTTAATGGGTAATAAAACAATGCTGAGAACACAATTTATCTTCAGAATGTGCTAAATAAAATAACATTAGTGAGAACCCTCAGTAGAATTTTCTAATCAAGATAGCAAAGAGAGAGAACAAGAAACTCACTCATAAAAATACTGAAAACAAGGGGAGAGAATGACAACAGCATGCTAAAGGTTTTGATAAACTTCGGAAAACAGAGGTGTATAGAACCATTTGACAGTTGAATCACAGAGAAGAAAGTCATTATCCCTGGTAAGCACATGAGAAAATTTTAAGTTGAGGAGGGAGTTGTTCTTCATGGTGAAGACTCCTGAATCTAGCTTGTGGAAAGAGTTGATACTAAGAAAAGGAAAAGAAATTGAAGCCTTTGATTAAGGAGCTTTTTATAGCATTGCTGTACCTGGCAACATCATCCTACACCCAAAGCAGTCCTTGCTCATGGCTGCTTGTGGTGTCAGGGTTTGCAACTGGCCGGCATGAGAGACATGGTCTGTGCAGATTGCTGAGACTTCCCTCTGTCTGACTACTGAAATCCTAGAAGTAGTTGGTAATATGAACTAAAAATGTGATTTGATTTCCACTATCTAAAAGTAAAGCAAGCATGATTAAAACTAACATCACCACTAATACTTTGCCTTTGTCTTTTATTCAGTCCTTAAAGACACAGGAAAAACAAGAATGACATAAATGGCTCCCTTAACAAGAAATATTAATCCCCAGCTCCTCTCATTTTATCCTAAGCCAGTAGACAGGGAAGCACCTGGTAGCCATTAGAGACACAGAATTGGTAAGGATCCAGCAGAGAAATAGACAAAAGTATTAGTGTTGATGGGAAATGATCAGAGAAAAGAAAGACAGTGCCTTATTTTGAGACAGAGTGAGATTCTCCCATCTCTGTGGTCTGGTTCTTGTGAACACAATACGTTGTGTGTCTAGGAGGAGCCCTGATACCCATGTACCATTGCCCCACACCCTTTGACCAGCTCACACAAATGGGCTTCAAGCTTACCACTGCAGTTTACCACCATGTTCTGAACATGTTTGCTTAGGTCTGAAAATATGTTTTGCCTGTGATAGCCCTCTCTTCTCAGGGCTTCACACTTAGCCTTTATGTCCATTGTATGATCACTATGAACTGTAACATGGCTAACCCACCAGACTGCACCCCCAGCTCTTACTCTCCTCATATCAGTGTTGACTAGGGTTTACTCTGAGTTTATCAAACCTGTGAACATCGCCAGTTTGTTGCCTTTCCAAACACACATCTTCTTAATGGGCCAACCTTGACTTAGATAGCTCCCTAGCTACAATCCTTCCAGTTGTCCTCCTTCTTTCATGCTTTCTGAATATCATGGACTTCAGATTTATCAGTTTATCATAAGAGAAAGGGAGATGTGGGGTAGATGTCCTTGTCAGAGATAGACAATAGATATTTGAGTAGAATTTACCTGGTAAGTGAATTTGGTGAGTAGCTAAGAATATACAGATAGATTCTGTTTCTAGTCCAGAAGGTGTTTCACTCATCATAATTCAGTTATGCTTCAGTAATCATGAAGGTTTCTTGAATTTCACCAAAGAACACCAGCAACAATTTACAATTACCAAATACCTACATTAAATTCTCCTCTTGACATCAAGTGATGTGGGGACAAATGCTGCCTGCTTATAATCTTTTGTCCCAGAATAACCATATATCCATATAACCCCCTCCTTTGAGTGGTATGCTGAGTATATGGTATATTGATGGCCTGATGCTGGCCAAACCCAGGCCCACCTCATTGATGGGGACATCCTTTTGGGAGGTAAACCACTCTGAAGAAGGTTTTGTTCCTTGGGGTGCTAATCAGATAAGAATGATCTATTCTAGAAAAACACATAGGATAGTCATAAATCCTATAAATGTACACTTTTTTGACATGCACATAGTCTCTGTCCCCTAATCCTATATAAGCACTTCCCTCCCTGTCCACGATGGCAGTGCATAACCTCATCCAGCTGGCTGCTCCTGGACTTTCTGTGTATAAGTCCCAGTAAACCCTCGTATCTCGTATGGCGTCTCCAGGTCTTTTCTTTGATCTCTGGAGAACTTCCCCATTGCAGCTCTGCCCCTTGGGCATGCCACTGACTTGTGATCACACAAGTGGTCAGATGAAGATTTTATTCCAAAAGAAATCAGTACCAAACTTTTACCAAATAATTGGAGCTTGTACAAGGATTCTCCTGGATAGAGCTGGTGACAGTGGCTGTAGAGACCCAAGGGGGTCTCAGAGTATTTTGAATTACTTGCCTTCAGTAATTTTCGAAGGGCCAAGCAGAGTTCTCAATTATTCTAATAATAATCTCCAGCAAGGAGATATATTCTAAAAGTTTTGCATTTTTAGTTAAAGCCTGAGTAGCTTTCAAATCTTCTTTGATTAAAACAATATCCAGTTCAGTGTGATGGACATTTTTTTGATCTGCTAGTGAAGTTTTAAGGGCCAAAGGCACAAGCCAATGTCATGTTGACACCGTAGTCTGTCCTCACAGGGCAGTCACATTAGTGGGTGAGACAGCAAGTGAATAATTATTTCAGTGTAATGTGGAAATTATAATTGTGGCTATGGAACCATCCACAAACATTATACATAAGTTCTTCCAGTTGTGCAAAAAATGAAAATTCCTTTCCTTTTCATAACTTCATTTTTACTTCAAGTTCCCATCTCACCAGAGCACCTGGATAGTCTAACCTCCAATTTTGGGGATTCCCACACCCTGTGGTTTGTTACATTTCTGGGGATTTTATTCAGGGCTAAGGCCTTGAATAGGGGTCCAAGGCATATAGGTTACTACCATGGTCCATTTGGTATATTCTTTCAGATTTTTGTGTGGACGTAAGTTTTCAGTTCACTTGGGTAAACATAAAGGAGAACAATTACTGGAATGTATGTAAGTGTATGTTTAATTTGGTAGAAACTTCCAAACTGTCTTCAAAGTGTCCATGTCATTGCATTCCCACCAGCCACAAATAAGAGTTCCTGTTGTTCTACATCTTTGCTGGCATTGGGTGTTGCCAGTGTTTTGAGTTTTGGTCATTGTAATAGGTGTGCAATGGTATATCATTTTTGTTTTAATTTATAATTCCCTAATGACTTATGCTATTGAATATCTTTTCATATGCTTATTTACCAGCTGCATATCTTCTTTGGCAAGATGTCTATTTGGGTCTTTTGCCCATTTTTAAATGAAATAATTTATTTTTTCATTTTTTTTACAGTTACTTAAATTTACATTTTTATGAAAATATATTCAGATTTTATGGACTGAATAAAATTATACTTCACTTTTTAATTACTGTCAAGAGAACCGAGGTTTTGTGAAAATCTTGATTAAAATAACTTAGTGATTGTACTAAAGGCAAGAATAAATTTTATGAAAAAATTATATAATAGTTTATAACTTTTGTGTATCTATAGTTTATTATTAATCCAAATGTTGGCACATGAACAGAACAACCAGATGTGCACAGAAATTTTTACAGATAATTTTGGTATTTTGCAATCACTTAAAAACTAACTTTACACACACTTGGTGTTGTAAAGATAAATTTTCAAAGTAGGAGAATAAAACATTTGTTAACAGTTGCATAGCTTTAGTTATAACTTTTACATATTTCCATAGAGTATGGGAACCATTTTCATTCTGTCCTGGGCTGTCAGAGTGGCAAAGGTAGAGACTAACCCTATTTTTCCTACACAGGCCAAGACACCTTATCGTGCACCAAACACCAGGGATTTTTAAAAGACCATTCCGTAAGGTTATTCCTGTTTTGTCCCCCATTAATCCCGCTGCTGAGGCTGTGGGCACAAAGCCAACATCTGCTTGAATAGGGTGAAAGGAAACAGGGAAAACCTAGAGTTACAAAATTATCTTTTAAAAAGACCATTATTTACAAACATTACCTTTCCATACATCGCTAAAGGCATAAACAGTGTTCCACAGGAGCACAGAGAAGCGGCAGTGGTAAACACACCATACACATAATATATATATGTGCATGTGTTTGTGTAGATACCTGTATTTCAATTATAAGTATCTGTATTTGTAAGAATTATGCTTAGGCCTGCTTAAGCATCGTTTAATATTCTGGTTGTAAAAAAGGGTTTGGAAATCCCCGCAGTGGAGAAGTTTGTCAATATGTGGTCTGCAGACTACCCAGTGGCAACAGAATCCATGGAGGTGTCTTGGGAAGGGTTTTTGTAACAAGCTCGCTAGATTCTTGCACATGTTGTAGTTGGGAAACTATTGCACATAAGGTTTAAGGAAGATTGTTCCACTGCACTGTAGCAAAAGGAGATGAGGGCCAAGAAACTGAAGTTAGGAACACCTACTACAGCTTATTAATTCAAAACTGAGGCAGTGAGTACTGGTTCTAGGGCATGGCAATAGGAGTAGGGAAGGAAGAATGGACACAAAGAACATTTTGAAAGTAAACTATATAAACTTATTGCCTAGATGTAGGAGATTAAGAGAATAAATCTTTGAGTCAATATTTTAAGGAATTATTTCTCCTAATAAACTATCTAGTTTCCTGCTCCCCTTCCACTCTCCCGTCTGCCTCCCCCAGTCTGTAGGTTCATTTCAAGTGATTTGCCCAAGGTCATGCATCTACAAGGGACAGACTTTGAAATGGAAACCAAGCCTTTTGGCCCTAAGGCCAATAGTCTTGCCACTGAATCATGAATACATATATTTCCAGGTTTTGAGACTGAATGGCTGAGAAAATTGGCCTGCCATTCAATTATTTGTTGAGGATCATGTACATGTTAAGCAACGGATCCTGTGCTAAGTTTTGGGATTATGGTGATGAATACAATAAATATACTTCCTGCTCCCCGTGGAGCTCACTGTCTAGTTGATATAATTGTAATACTAGTGCCAGGGAAAGGCTCTTAGGAATGGGAAGTTGATGTCATGAGAAAGCAATCAGTTATTTTAATGTATGTTAGTTTTGGACACAATGTATTTTATCTATATGCCTATGTGCATAAATATCGGCTAGTTCTCCCTGCAAACTATATGTACGTTTGTCTATGTGTGTATATAATAATAGTAAATATGTTAAAAATATCCTTCCTGAGTTTGTAGCAAAGTGACCTCTGGCCTGTGGAGAAGAATATAAGGTTGTTTTACCAGATGGAACAAAGTTGCAGGTTTTTGACATGATTTTTATCATTACTAAAGTATGTCTTTCTTCTGTAAAATGTGTCTTGTCTCCATGATGGGTTACTTTTTAGATTCTTCTATCCTATGGAAAGAGGCAAAGGACAGAGGCAGTAATAGCTTTTTGCTGTATGTACTCTGTAAATTGGCTGTTAGCCAGGTTTCTTCATTGAGATAGGCAACATGCTTTTGTCCCACTTTGTCAGGAATAAGAAAAAGAATTAACTTGGACATGCTTTGGATGACTTTTATCATGAAAACTGATATCCATAGGTTTGAAGTGAATTCACACTAAATATTTGCACTCAAAAATGTTTAGATGAAAATACTCTGGTGATTCAAAAATAGAACATTGAGAAATAATTAATTAGGATCATTTCAGAGAATTTAAAAAGACACATGGAACAAAATACCTGTGGGTGGAAGTGAACACAGCTCTGATTGAGGCTGCTTGAATACACTTCTAGGAGGTTTTTCTAGCTTTTAAAGAAAATTTCTGCATTGGGCAAGAAATTTGGTGTTTGTGGTATGCTTACATGATATAATATATTTTTTTCCTTCTTCCCTCAACTAAGGAAGAATAAACATTAAGGAGAAATTTGAAAACAGTATTTCCTAATTTGCTAGTAGCAAAAAATGTCTTAATACCTTTTATCACTCTGAGTTTTGAATACAAAATATAATAAAGCCATGAAATCAAGTTCTATATGATTGTAGAGAATGAAAAACATTTTTATTTCTTTTTGGTTTTTAAATTAATTTTAAAACTAAAAAAGGAGAAAGAGAAAGAGGAGGAGGGAAAGAGGAATATTTTGATAGAGTGTTCTAAATTTTTTGATGATTTTCTCTTTTTGTTAATTTAGAAAACACATGCACAATTTAGTATTGTTCTACTATGGTTCTGGTTTTGCCTATAGAGGTAGAGTAGATCAGTTGTTGTTAATTTGATCTGGAAGACTTTCCATATTTGGCCATTATTATTTGATACAGCTAATAGTTCCCATAAAAGAAATACAGTGCAGATCAAGAAATAAACAGAGGATTAAAGATGGTGGCATAAGAGGTAAGACAGAAGCCTCCTCCTAAAACCGCATATAATATGAAAATAAAACTAATACAACTAATCCTGAAAGAGCAAGAGGAAAGAAGGCTGCACCAGACAGCATACACCTGGAGAAAAGAACAGACCACATGGAACAGGGTAACATACCAAAGGCGTGACCCAGTGGGACCCAAACCCTTCCCCCACCCCAGCTCACCAGCGGGAGGAAGAGAAACAGAGTGGGGAGGGAGTGGAGGCCTGGAACTGCTGAACACCTAGCTCTGGAGATCTGCTCTGGGAGCACAAACCTACATTGCATGGTGCTCTGGTGATTAGGGGGTTTGGAAAGCTAAAACAGGCAGAATACCTGGAGAGACTGAGATTCCAGCCACTTGTAGAACACAGGGATCCATATCCTGCTGCTCTGGGGCAAAAGAATGGCGGGCAGACTTCCTAACAGCAAGAGGGCTGCTAAAGGGACAAGGATTGCACAAAGCTTAGCTCAGGAGAAAGGACAGGTAGGCAAAATTGTTGGGTGCACTCTGCTCAGCAGGTTGGAAACTTTCATGAACTTCAGGCACTCCAGTCCCCTGGTTGGCTATGCAGCTCCAAGGCCCCCCACTGTGATATGCATCCTGCTGCACCTTCCTCCCAGCCAGACCGCACCTGGCTCTCAAACTGGCAAACCCTACCCTGGTACCAGGCCAGCCAGAGGGAAGCCCGCCTACAGCAGCTACAAACGCAAAGCATGCTGGCTTATACCTGTGTGCTTGGCCCACTGGTTCTGGCAGTGGAGACAGGCATAGCAGCCGGGAAGCAGGAAACAGCTCTTTTCTCCCCCGAGACACCAACAACTCTCCCCTACAACACCCAACATTGCTCCAAGGGTTGAGCTGCTCCACAGAGTAGGGCTTCTGGGCACCAGAGGGTACCACATCCAAATATGAAATGTCAAAGGAACCTGGTCCAAAGCAAAATTATAAATACACCAGACAGAGACAAATGAAACTGAACTCATGAATCATCCTGAAAGAGATTTCAAAATAAAAATCATAAACATGCTCATGGAGGTACAGAATAATATTCAAGGACTCAGGAATGAATTCTGGTTGGAGATCCAATCATTATGGAACACAGTATCAGAAATGAAAAATACGATGGAAGGTTTTAAAAGCAGATTAGATATGCTGGAGGAGATGATCAAAGAAATAGAAATTAGAGAAGAGGAATACAAAGAAGCTGAAGCACAGAGAGAAAAAAGGACTCTAAGAATGAAAGAATATAGAGAGAACTGTGTGACCATTCCAAATGGAACAATATTTGAATTATAGGTGTACCAGAAGAAGGGATAGAAAGTGTCTTTGAGGAGATAATTGCTGAAAACTTCCCCAGTCTTGGGAAGGAGATAGTCTCTCAGGCCATGGAGGTGAACAGATCTCCTAACACAAAGGACCCAAGGAGGACAACACCAAGACATATAATAATCAAAATGGCAAAGATCAAGAATAAGGACAGACTATTAAAAGCAGCCAGAGAAACAAGATCACATACAAAGGAAAGGCCATCAGGCTATCATCAGACTTCTCAGCAGAAACCTTACAGGCCAGAAGGGAGGGCATGATATACTTAATGCAATGAAACAGAAGGGCTTTGAACCAAGAATACTTTACCCGGCAAGATTATCTTTTAAATTCGAAGGAGGGATTAGGCAATTTCCAGATAAGCAAAAGCTGACAGAATTTACCTCTCGTAAACCAACTCTACAGTGTATTCTGGAGGGATTGCTATAGATGGAAGTGTTCTTAAGGTTAAATAGCTGTCACCAGGGGTAATAAAACCACAGTAAAGAAACCAGAACAGTTAATCACTAAGCAAATGCAAAATTAAATCGACTACCCCCAAAGTCAGTCAAGGGATAGACAAAGAGTACAGAATATGATACTTAATATACAAAGAATGGAGGAGAAAGAAAAACGAGAAGGGAAAAAAAAAGAACGTTTAGATTGTGTTTGTAATAGCATATTAAGTGAGTTAAGTTAAACTGTTAGAGAGCAAGGAAGTTAACCTTGAACCTTTGGTAATCACGAATCTAAGGCCTGCAATGGCAATAAGTACATACTTATTGATAATCACCCTAAATGTAAATGGTCTGAATGCAACAATCAAAAGACAGAGAATCATTGAATGGTTAAAAAAACAAGACCCATCTATATGCCACCTACAAGAAACTCATTTTAAACCCAAAGACATACAAAGACTAAAAGTGGAGGGATGGAAAAAGATATTTCATGCAACTAATAGGGAGAAAAAAGCAGGTGTTGCAGTACTTGTATCAGACAAAATAGACTTCAAAACAAAGAAAGTCACAAGAGACAAAGAAGGACATTACATAATGATAAAGGAGTCAATCCAACAAGAAGATATAACCATTATAAATACCTATGCACCCAACACTTATATATGTGAAACAAATACTAACAAAATTAAAAGGGGAAATAGAATGCAATACATTCATTCTAGGAGACTTCAACACTGTACTCACTCCAAAGGACAGATCAACCAGACAGAAAATAAGTAAGGATACAGAGGCACTGAACAACACATTAGAACAGATGGACCTAACAGACATCTACAGAACTCTACACCCAAAAGCAGCAGAATACACATTCTTCTCAAGTGCACATGGAACATTTTCCAGAATATACCACATACTAGGCCACAAAAAGAGCCTCAGTAAATTCAAAAAGATTGAAATTGTAACAACCAGCTTCTCAGACCACAAAGGTATGAAACTAGAAATAAATTATGCAAGGAAAATGAAAAATCACAAAAACACATGGAGGCTTCACAACATTCTCCTAAATAACCAATGAATCAATGACCAAATAAAAGCAGAGATCAAGCAATATATACAGACAAATGACAACAATAATTCAATATCACAAAATCTGTGGGACACAGCAAAGGTCATGCTAAGAGGAAAGTATATTGTAATACAAGCCTCCGTCAGGAAAGAAGAACAATCCCATATGAACAGTCTAAACTAACAGTTAACAAAACTAGTAAAAGAAGAACAAATGAGGACCAACGTCAGTAGAAGGAGGGACACAATAAAGATTAGAGAAGAAATAAATAGAATTGAGAAAAATAAAACAATGGAAAGAATCAATGAAAGAAAGAGATGGTTTTTTGAGAAAATAAACAAAATAGGTAAACACCTAGCCAGACTTATCAAGAAAAACAAGAGTCTACACACATAAGCAGTGTCAGAATTGAGAAAGGAAAAATCACTACAAACACCACAGAAATACAAAGAATTATTAGAGACTACTATGAAAAATTGTATGCTAACAAACTGGATAACCTAGAAGAAATGGACAACTTTCTAGAAAAATACAACCTTTCAATGATGACCCAGAAAGAAACAGAAAATCTGAACAGACCAATTACCAGCAACGAAATTGAATTGGTAATCAAAAAACTACCTAAGAACAAAACCCTGGACCAGATGACTACACTGATGAATTTTATCAAACATTGAGTGAGGACATAATACCCATCCTCCTTAAATTTTTCCAAAAAGTAGAAGAAGAAATAAATACTCCCAAACTCACTCTATGAGGCCAGCATCACTCTAATACCAAAACCAGGCAAAGACACCACAGAAAAAGAAAATTACAGACCAATATCCTTGATGAACATAGATGCAAAAATACTCAACAAAATATTAGCAAACCAAATAAAAAAATATGTAAAAAAGATCATCCACTATGCTCAAGTAGGATTTATTCCAGGGATGCAAGGATGGTACAATATTAGAAAATCCATCAACATCATCCACCACATAAACAAAAAGAAGGACAAAAACAACATGCTCATTTCCATAGATGCTGAAAAAGCATTCCACAAAATTCAACATCCATTCATGGTAAAAACACTCAACAAAATGGGTATGAAGGGCAAGTGCCTCAACATAATAAAGGCCATATATGAAAAACCCACAACCAACATAATACTTAACAGTGAGAAGCTGAAAGCATTTCCTTTAATATCGGGAATAAGACAACGATGCCCACTCTCCCCACTTTTATTCAACATAGTTCTGGAGGTCCTCGCCACAACATTTAGACAACATAAAGAAATAAAGGCATCCAGATTGGTAAGGAGGAAGTTAAATTGTCACTGCTTGCAGATGACATGATATTGTACATAAAAAAACCCTAAAGAATCCACTCCAAAACTACTAGTTCTAATATCTGAATTCAGCAAAGTTGCAGGATATAAAATTAATACACAGAAACCTGTTGCATGCCTATACACTGATGATGAAATAGCAGAAGAGAAATCAGGAAAACAATTCCATTCACAATTGCATCAAAAACAATAAAATACCTAGGAATAAACCTAACCAAGGAAGTGAAAGACCTATACTCTGAAAACTATAAGACACTCATGAGAGGAATTAAAGAAGATACCAATGAATGGAAACATATCCTATGCTCATGGATAGGAAGAATTAATATTGTCAAAATGGCCATCCTGTCTAAAGCAATCTACAGATTCAGTGCAATTCCTATCAAAATACCAATAGCATTCTTCAATGAACTGGACCAAATCGTTGTAAAATTCATATGGAACCACAAAAGACCCCAAATAGCCAAAGCAATCCTGAGACGGAAAAATAAAGCTAGGGGGACTTCAAGCTCTACTACAAAGCCACAGTACTCAAGACAATTTGGCACTGGCACAAAAACAGAAAAATAGACCAACAGAACAGACTAGAGATCCCAGATATAAACCCAGCCATATATGGTCAATTAGTACATGATAAAGGATCTATGGACATACAATGGGGAAATGACAGCCTCTTCGACAACTGGTGTTGGCAAAGCTGGACAGCTACATGCAAGAGAATGAAACTGGATTATTGTTTAACCCCATACACAAAAGTAAACTCGAAATGGATCAAAGAACTGAATATAAGTCATGAAACCATAAAACTCTTAGAAGACAACACAGGCAAAAATCTTCTGAATATAAACATGAGCAACTTCTTCCTGAATACATCTCCTCAAGCAAGGAAAACAAAAGGAAAAATGAACTCATGGGACTACATCAAACTAAAAAGCTTCTGTACAGCAAAGGACACCATCAGCTGAACAAAAAGGCATCCTACAGTATGGAAGAGTATATTTGTAAATGACATATCTGACAAGGGGTTAACTTCCAAAATATATAAAGAACTCACACGCCTCAACACCCAAAAAGCAAATAACCCGATTAAAAAATGGGCAGAGGATATGAAGAGACACTTCTCGAAGGAAGAAATTCAGATGGCCAACAGACGCATGAAAAGATGCTCCATATCACTAATCATCAGGGAAATGCAAATTAAAACCACAATGAAATATCACCTCACACCAGTTAGGATGGCCAGCATCGAAAAGACTAAGAATAACAAATACTGGTGAGGATGCGGGAAAGGGGTACCTTCCTACACTTGTGGTGGGAATGTAAGCTAGTTCAGCCATTGTGGAAAGCAATATGGAGGTTCCTCAAAAAACTAAAAAAAGAAATACATTTGACCCAGGAATCCCATTCCTAAGAATTTACCCAAACAATACAAGTTCTCAGATTAAAAAAGACATATGCACCCCTATGTTTATCACACCACTATGTACAATGGCCAAGATATGGAAGCAACCTTAGTGTCCATCAGTAGGTGAACAGGTAAAGAAGATGTGGTACATATACACAATGGAATACTATTCAGCGATAAGAAAGAAACAAATCCTACCATTTGCAAAAACATGGATGGAGCTGCAGGATATCATGCTCAGTGAAATAAGCTGGGCTTATTCTCTAATTTTTTAGGGTGGGGAGGGAGGGAGAAGGGGATTGATGGGTATTATGTTTATTACACATGGTGTGGGGGGTCTCGGGGAAGACAGTGTAGCACAGAGAAGGCAAACAGTGAATCTGTGGCATGTTACTACACTGATGGACAGTGACAGCAGTGGGGTATGGGTGGGGGCTTGATAATATGGGTAAATGTAGTAACCACAGTTTTTCATGTGAAATATTCATAAGGGTATATATCAATAATACTTTAATTAAAAAAGAAAAAATTTGTATTAAAAAAATAAATAAAGGACATGGAAAAACCAAAACAAAGAATAAATAAAAAGAAAGAAATAACGTGCACTCATATGAAAGAAGATCCCAGTAACTTAACAGATACTATGTCACAAGTGGAATAGTTTGAAAAATTCTTCTTCTATTTTTTAATTATTGATATTTATGAGAATAATTTTTTGTTCACCAATAATCATTAATCCTGAAACCTTTATGGTTTACATATTTCCTTAGTCATGTGATAATGACTTTGTTTAATTATAGTATTCCTAGAGTTTTTTAGATTTGCCTCAGAAACTTGGAATCTGCAAAGTCTAGAACTGTGAGAAAGGCTTTCCTTTCAATAGTCTAATGGAACTATGACCAAACTGTGCATGATCCCAAGTCCCTGGAGAATCGCCATCAGTGGTATGGCATAAAGGTAAGGAGTTCTGAGCAGAATATTAGCACTTTATTTTTTGGGAGTTTTCAGTTCTAAAGGAAAATTATTATATCTCTTTCACTCTGTACCCCAGAGTCCTAATCACATGTGAAAATGGTATATATAATCCATGGATTTACCAATATTTCTCAGAACAAGTCTGAATGTTTAGTTAAGAAATATGCATGAGTGCTGCTTGAGAGTGCTTGCAGTTCTCTTTTGAAGTCACTCAACAAAGACTTGTTATGCTCTGATTAACTTATTAGTTCATTCTGGATCTGAAAGAGTTTGGGGGCATTGTCGTCAACTTGCTAGAAATTAGGACAGCAAATGCCTTTGAATTGTCTTTGCTCATTTAACCATGTCTCTGCAGATGTTCACTATTTAATATGCCTTTTATTTGGAAGGTGCATTATCTGTGTAATCAGAGATGTACAATTCAGAAAAAAATGGAGGTTTTTAAGTAGAGTAAAATTGCTAAAGAGACATACTTCCCCCTCAAATGAGCATCGACCTAAATATCAGCATATTATTAATTCTGAGTATCAAAAGATCATTTCAGGCTCCCTAGGTGGTTCATGCAGAGATAATAAAAAAGTTACACAGTATATAGTTTATGAAGCCAGCCCATAATGATAGTTTAGCTTGTACTTAGGTTGACAACTGATCATACTACTTTTTCTGTAAAAATGGAAGTATGAGAAAACTGTTGCTTTAAAGGATAAACTATTTAAAATAATTAGGTAGAAACAGTGATGTATTCAAAAAGTGCAATGCAAAACTCAACTCTTTATTTTCTTTCCCTAACCCCTGTCTATTCTTGTTACTTTAATAGGAATAAGTTAGTGAGATGGCAAATAGTGCAGTAAAAAGAGATTAAACTTTTGAGATAGACAGAGCCCTGCACCACTGGATAGCTTCAAGAGGTGCCATTAATATAACAGGTCTCTGATGGCATTCTTTGGAGTTGTACAGTACACACATGGGTGACCATGCACAGTGGCCCTGAGGTAGACTAATGTTAGAGACTTGATTAGGTAGCATTGGGCAAAATGCTTGGCTCTCTTTGAGCCTTCATTTCCTTATCTGAGAAACGGAGATTATTTTACTTACCAAATGGTTCTTTTGTGAAGATGGCGTTCATAAGGGCGTATTCCCATACACAGTTCCAAGTGCATAGTAGGTGCTTAATAACAGTTAGCCCAGAAAGTGAAATCAAACAAGTTAAGAGGGAAAATGATGATGTTCACTTAGAGTCTAAAACTTAAAGGGAAAATTAAATCAGTTTGGAAAGGTGGCCTAAGCATTTGTAGGGCACCTGAGGTTTGCTCCATGTGCTAAATGCAGGGCTAGAGGCAGGGCTTCATACATAGAATGGATGCATGCATATTATTAGAAGTTTGAAACCTTTATATATTTAAACCAGTCCTGCTTATCTTTCATGACAAAAGCAAGACTAAATCAGAGAGTTGATGGTGTTTTCCATTTTAGTTTTAGAATACTTTCAAAGTTATATATTTTAATATTTCTGTTCCAAGCCATTTTTTTCCTAAATGCCCTATAAAATATTTTTTAATAATTAGCAGTGCTAAACACATACGTGCATTCATTCACACACACAAATACACAAGCACACTTCTGGGTACTTAATGGAACAATGTTAATTTCCATCATATACATTTTAGACTTTTACATGAAAATTAAAACAGACATTGGAAATTAACTGTTTTCTGGAAAAAGAAAAGACATTACAACAAAGGAAAAAGGTAGAAGAATGTTTGTATAATTCAATATAATAGAAATAAAAGCATAATGACAATTACTACACATAACAATCTTTAATAATTTGTGAGGAATCCAGCCTCAAATGCAATGAAGCTTTGTAAGATTTGTGATTACAGAGTATAAAATATAACAGATGCTATAATATTTAGATGCCTGCTGGCATTTACCTTTTTTCTTTGCACAGTTCATTTCAACTGTATGAAAATTTTATGTGCTGTATGAAAGTAGAGAAAAAGAAATTTATTTGTAAAATAACCACAGGAGAATAGATAGTGTTTCAGTGATGTGGTATTTGATTATCTTTGACAAGATGAGCTATGTGAGAAAGTGGAGAATTTGATGATATAGTATTATTTTTAGAATTCATATGGTGGAAGATACACAGGTCAAAAATAATACTGATGTTGAATTCAATTACTTTTTCTGTGGTGTTCAAAGCTGACTTTTTAGGATGACTGTTCACTGGTGAAATGGTTTTGCTTTGAGGATAGCAATGGAAGGATACTGGCATTGGGGACTTTGGAGAAATGGCCAATATTATATTTCTGAGGCTAGGCACTAGGTGTTAACATCTCATTTTTCAGGTTATCAGATATTAGTCTTCATTTGAAAAATTGTTTCAATATCTATGACCACCTTGTACACATGATTTTAAATTCCAGATATTCTAAAATCGGTAAAGAACCAAACTGCTCACTTTTGAAAACTTATGTTCCCTCTTCTAAAAGGTTTATTTTTCATTTTCCATTATACCATTTACATACTTTTCAGAAAAATATTGGGAAAATAATGAAAAATTTTCTAGATCTGCACATTAGACATAACTGTCATTCTTGGACACCTTCGTCTCCAGCTTCCACACATTCAATAAATCACCAGTTTCAATCAATTTTATCTTCTAAATATCCATTAAATCTGCCTTTTCTCTAGTACCACTTCTGGCACTCTTGCCTAGACTGTCTCCTGGAATGACTGGAATATCCCTTAGTTATTCTCCCTGCACCTACACCCAAACAAATTCACTTTCACAATATTTCAAAACATAAATCTGATGTGGTTTGACCTTTTTTTATTTCAGAAAGTAAAAAAGATCCCAATGGGCTTAGAGCAAAGACCAACATTCTTAGTAGCACCAGTGAGCACTGAGTTGGCCTTGAAACTGTCTATTTTTAAGTACATCTCCTGCTCTGCCCTCCCCTGGCTGTCTACAGACTGGAGTATATTTCCAGGTCCTGAAAGCCCTTTTTTTTTTTTTAATTAGAAGTTTTTCCCACACTGGAAGTACTTCTACCTGAAATTCATGTATCTCTGGTTGTGCATGAAGGTGTGCCATGCACACTGATAATTTAAAGAGTCAGTTCCCAGATTTAAGACATCCACATGTATTTTTCCTATAAAAGACCTGCCTCCAGAACCAGTCTGCTGATGAGACATTATGTTGCTTCTCCCCTCTGTTCTCACTTTGCCAGTCTTTTTTCTTTTGCTTTACAAACAAAAGAAGGTGGTCCTTTCATTCATTCTGATTCTCACTGTGGAACACTGCATTACATATTGGAATCTCTGGGGCACCAAAGAGGCAAAATTCAAACTATCATCATCAGCAAAGGCTTCTTCAGTCGCTTCACCATGTCTTTTCTCTTCTGCTACATATTTCTGTGAAGGGAAAGTGGGATGTCAGAATTTTGGACTGCATTGGAAGGTCCTGAAATTCAGATATTTTGTGGAAAGGGGCAACATGAGTACTGACAGCCTTTTTAAAACCATCTCACTTCTTTTACCCACAAATGTCAAGAAGCTTTGCTCCTGAGGGAGGGAGGGTCTTTGGAGAGGAAAGCAACATTAAGGTTGGTAGAAACATTGATGACATCAGTATTTATTTCATACAGGTGGCAATCAAGGGGAGCCTCCTGCTTCATCTGTTCATCTTAATGACTTTCTTTGTTATCTACCTACCTAACCTATCATAGAATATTCAAACTCTGTAAAAAGTTAGTCTGGGAAATATCAGTTTGCTCTGGAATTTGACCCTGGGGATTACTCTCATTCACCTTCTTCCTGATTTGTTTCTCAGTTACACAAATATCTCTCCAAGAGCCTGATTTCAATTCTTTTGGATACATACTCAAAAGAGGGATTGTGGATCATGTGCTAGTTCTAGTTTCAATTTTTTGAGAGAACCCATACTGTTTTCCATAGCAGCTGCACCATGATATATTTCCACCAACAGTTTACAAGGGTTCCAGTTTCTCTGCATTCTCATCAGTACTTGTTATTTTCTTGTATATTTTATAATGGCCATCCTAACAGGTGTGAGATGATATCTCATTGCGGCTCTGATTTGCATCTCCCTGATGATTAGTGATGTTGAACATCTTTTCATGTGCCCACTGGCCAACTGTATGCCTTCTTTGGAGAAATGTCTATTCAGGTCCTTTACCTATTTCTTACTCAGGTTATTTGTTTTTTGGTGTTGAGTTGTAAGAATTCCTTATATTTTAGAATAACCCCATATCAAATGTATGGTTTGCATATATTTTCTCCCATTTCACAGGTCACCTTTTGACTCTTTTAGGTTATTTTTTTCTTTGATTTTTAGTTTGATATAGTCCCACCTATTTTTGCTTTTGTTTCCTCCTCTTGTGGTGTCATATCCATCTCTGGAAATACTGACAATAGTATGTTTTTGTTTAAAGTTTCTTCTGTTGCTTCTAAATTGTTTTTGTTCAGTTCTTTCAGTTTGTCCTGGTCAGATTCCTTAGGAAAGATCTATCCATCCCGTTTGCAGGATAAAGACTTAGCTGCCAGTTTTCCAAGAAGGAAGAGGATGTCTGGGAGGATATCAGCCTTCAGTAAAAATGCATCCATTTAGCTTCCATTTTCAGTACTACCTTAGTATTCCTGTGACCTAAGTCCACAGACCCTCTGTTAAAAGCAAAACCAAACTTCCAGATCTCTCCTGGGGTAGGAATGAGGCAATCTGCATCTGCTTCTTAGCAAGCTTTTGTACAATGCTCCTCATTTTTCTTCCCTCTCATTCATCCCCACAATGAGAGATACTTGATGCAACTAACTTTCAGGCTTTGGAGAGTATGTCATTTAAAATATGACATTTTAAATATGGCTTTAGTGTTTGCTTTCTAGCTTAGCATCCAGTTTTTTATTTTGGGCAGAGTGCATTTTTGTTTGTTTTTCTAATTCAGTTCCCACACTCATTCTTCTGTTTCCTAGATTGAAGAAGTGCATTGCCATTATTCCTTCTCTTGCATCCTCCCCATCCTTGTAAAATTAAACAATCAACACAAATATATTCAAAATTTATCTATATATATTTATGGCACTCTGTTGAGGTTTTAGGAGACAGTGACTGTATATGTTTATGTTCAATATGCTGTCTTTATTTGAAAACTCACTTTTCTTAAAAATTCTTGTTTTTGTTGTCTTTCAGGGAACATAAGTGTGTGTATGTGTGTGTGTGTGCATATGTATGTCTGTGCATCCAAATCTGTCAGTTTGTTTCAATATGTTTCTGATTTTTTTTGAAAAAGACCTTCCTTATATCAATGTTAAAACAATTCTGTTTTTCTTAAGTCTTTACTCCGTCTGGAATTTATTTTGGTCTATGAAATGAGGTAGAGATCCAATTTTAGTATTTTCAGAATATCTCAACTCTATTAAGTAGCTAATCATTTTCTAACTAATTAATAATGACATTTTTGTCTTTAGAAACTTTTAATACAGTACACAGATCTATTTTGGGGTTTTATAGTATGTTTAGTTTCCTACTTTTCTGCCAAACCAGAATATTTTAAATTATTATGGCCTTATGGTTTATTTTGATATCTGAAAGATTATTCTTCATATTTTGTTTTCAAGAAATTTTTTTCTGATTTTGCTCATTTCCAATTGTATTTTCCTATTATGATCTCTTTCTGTGTCTTGTTTTGTTGTGTAAGACCCTCTCCAAATATTTTCTGTTTTTTGTTTTATATATTTTGTACTTTCATTGCTATTGTGAACATGCTTGAAATGGTATGGGAGAAGATAAAACTTTGCTTTGCCTTTTTTTTTAAAGCTTGGGATTTTTCTAACATACATCCCAGCCCTGTCCATACCAGGGGTTCTCACACTGGGCTATTCATAAAATTCATAGGGGATGCATTTAAAAAATCCTCAAGACGAGTCCTTACCCCCCAGAAATTCTTGTTTGATTAGTCTATCTGGGACTGGAGTATTAGTATATTTTTAACATGCCACTGCAAAGTCTAATGTTTGAACAAGTTTGAGAATCACTGCTCTCTACTAGTAATTCTCAAACTTTTCATACACTAGAATCATCTGGGAGCTCTTAAAAATACAAGCAAACAAATAAACAGATGCACACTCTGCACTCCATGGAAATTAATTTAGAATCTTTGGGGTGGGTCCAGGCAGAAGTATGCTTTAAAATCTCCAACCTGATACCAGTAGGCAGCCAGGTGTGAGAACCGCTGCCCCATACCCTTACACTCAAATGGTTGTCCAAGCACCAGCAAAATCAGCATCACCTGTGAGCTTGTTATACAGTCCCAACCCCACATAGACTGTAGGAACTTTTGGGTTTGAGACACACTGCTTTACATAACATTGTCTATCCATAATGGTGTTCCCAAGCTTGCCTGCATATTCAACTCATTTTGGGAGTTTAAAAAGATTCTGTTGCTAGGCCTTAGACAGGACTAACTGAATTAATATCTCCAGGAGATGGGGCTCAGGCATAGGGTTTTCAGCATTCTCCAGGTGGTTCTAATGTGCAGCCAAGTCATAACCTTTGATCCAAATATGAAGGTTATCATATGGCATGTCTTTTCCCACTTAATAAAAATAATACATATGTGACTTGTCTGAGCAATCATTTAAAAAGGTGTTGCTGTGTTCTTAATGTAGTTTCAAATTATTTTTGAAAAATATATCTTTAAAAAAATGAAACAAGATAGCTTTATCTAGCACAAAAGGCCAAAAGTAGGTTTGTTTTATTTCTAAGAGACACAGGTAAATTGAAGCTCTCTAAATTACATGGGACACACATAGAAATAATTGATGAAAATAATATTTGAAGCTCAATTAATGCATACTGAAATGATTTGCATTTTGAAGGAGACTATTGGCCACCTTATGGACCACATATTCTATCTGAGATCTCATTCAGAGGCCCTCTCTGCCAGATTATCAGTGCTTCACAAGCAGGGATACTTGTTTGATTGCTGTATTTTTAATTCATAGAATGGCCTTGTTGATTGAGTGCCTAAGCCAAGTAAATGAGCTGCTTATATTAGGTACTGTACACATTCATAAAAACAACAAATAATATTATCTTGATAAAACCTTTCTTAAGAAATAGTGATTAAATGATATCTGGTGTTTCCTTTGTGTGCATTTCTTTCCAAGAGGTTGAGGAAACTGATTTGCCTCTGATGAACCTGTATTGCCTACAAATTGATGTTCAAGATTTCCTACTTTATTAATTGTCCCTGCAATTTAGCCAACAATGATTTATATGAAATATTCCCTCTTGTTGCAGGCTCTACAGTCAGCTAATTGATTGCTGTATGAATTATGCATCCTTAGCCAAATGCAAGGGTGCATGAAAGATGCAGCCAAGGTCATTTTCCACCAGAGAGAACTACAGTGACTAAATGCCTTTTTAACACAGGCTTTATTACTTTAATTTTGCTGCTTTCTTCATATATACATCAAATCCAGAGAAATGAGCAAACTCTGAAGTCACACTTTTAATTAATAAAAAGATGTAAGTAAGCACCCACAGTTCAATGTTCTGCAGACCGACAAGGGCTGTAATTGAATTAATTTAGTAGAGCTAAGGAAAGAACCAGAAATGGCATACAGGTGCTTTTTATCTGATTCCAAAATATGCCAAATCCCATCAAATTTGCCTATAGTTTGCTAAGACTCAAAAGTGACTGTGCCGAAAATAAACACTTTGATTGGATGAAGAACACATTGGGACTAAGTACAAAGTGTTTGGCATTTTGGCAGATGATGGGCAGTTTTGAAAAGTTACAATTAACTATCATTTATTCATACTAAGAGAAGTAAATGATGTATACATTCTAAAGCACATATAAAGAGTGATGCTTTCTTAAAGCTTTCACAATTAAGCAATCAAGTTGAAATAAAGAAAAGATCTTGGTTTTTAATGTCTCAGGGCTTAGTTAAATTATCGCTTATCCATTTGTTAGTTGTGTGACTTCAGGCAATTTAACTATTCTGGATCCAAGTTTCTTTAAGCAAAGATGGGCATATTAAGACTTTACTTGCGCAGTTGTATAGATTGTAAGGAAGTGAAATCAGTAACTTAGCCTTAGACTGCAACTTGATGCTTGCAAAATAGATCATGCTACCACATATAGTATTCCTTTAGTGACAAATTACATATGTAAAGAAATCTTCCAACTTGCCATTAAAATACCCCAAAATAGCCATGGGATCATATTACTACATGACAAACACAACATATTGTTTTTTGTTGACAAACAAACCTCCTAACACAAACATTTGATGTGAATGCTTTCACATGCCTAGCAAATTCTACTCAGGCTTTAACAATCCACAAGAAAGTACATGTTTCAGCCCAAACTACAGATACTTGAGGCACACCAAACCACACTCAGGCTGTGCTGGATAATATATGTGCTATGATTTCAGATTAGGGGTATGAATATGTGGATAAAGTGAAGGTTCTTGTGACCAGGATTCTCACCTGGCCCTGGTTGGCTAGCTCACTGGACATGTGTGGATAATACGTTGCTCTTGACTCTGTATAAAGAGCTCCACCCAGTGCTCTGGGCTGCACAGCTGCAGGAGAGCAGAGACTGGAGTGGTGGCAGTGCCAGGGACAGAGACTGAGACGGCTGTGGGAGCAGAGAAGCCCAGAGGCAGAGACCGGCTTGCTGCATGCAGACTTGCTGAGTGGACGGGATTCTAGTGATAAGACTTTCTACTGTGGGACTAAAGTTGGGTATAAACCCTTTCACCCCAAGAATGTTTCATTGTCATTTTTCAGTCTCATTGAATCCATAGTGAACTTGTCCAGGGCTGAAACCCATTGGCAAGACAGCATATCTCACCAGAAAGGACTCAGTTACAAACCCTTCAGACCAGTGCTTCACCCGCTAATACACATAGCGGTCAGCTAGGGGGTCATGTTAAAATGCTGATTCTGGTTCAGCAATTTTGATTTGGGGTCTGGGATTCTGCAGGCCTAACATGCTTTCTCGTGACATTGAGCCTCTGCTCCATGGACCTTAATTTGAGCTGCAAGATCAAGTGCTTTGCAAACTTGCCTACACATGAGATTTTCCTGAAAAGATATTTTTAAAAATAATGATGCCTGAGTTCTTCCAGACCAGTTGAATTTCTGGAGTTGAAGCATTGGCTTAGGTACTTTTTAAAAACTCCCTGAGTGATCTATATTTGTAGAACCATAGATGGGAACCAGTGTTTTAGATGTGAGGGTAAGAGCTTCCATCAACTACATCAGAAGATCTTTTTAAAATCATACTTTGGTAAAGCCCAGACTGTGGAACATAGAAAGCCTAGGCCTGTGCTTCAGCATGCAACAGCATGTATAACACAACGCAAGTGGAGTCCTCTGCACATGTTCAACATCAGGAAAAGAACTGTCATGCTTCTCACCAGGTCCTGGGACAGGTCAACACCTCATCCCTTCCTCATAAAAACAGTGCCCCACTATCAGCAATTCTGAAGCTCTGCTTTGAACCTGGAGTGGGAAGAAATGTCATATAGCACTGAAGGACCAATAATATTCACAGATTTTACTTACACAGTAGAAAATGCAGATCATGATGTGAAAGTTTTGCTGCTGTGGAATATATCCGTTCTACTCACAACTACCAATGATTTTATACCTTAAAATTAGTACCAGAATATGTTGTCTGCAAGTTTATTTTTTCTAAGTTCCCACAGTAGGTTTCTCTTTTTGGATGTTATTTTCCCAACATTGTAATTTTTAATCCAGTGTCTGGTTTCTCTGTCTCAGTGGCACCTGCAGCAGGCCAGCTGGCAGCTTGTAAGACCGTATTGATGTACCTATCCCTTGTAGTTCCTGGCTCAGTTGGTCTGGGATGGGGACCAAGAAATGGCATTGCTGACAAATTCCCAGGAGATTATTTTAGATATTGTTCATGGACCTCCTGTCTAATGTTTAGGAACTACCACCTTATTATTTCAGAAGCTTCATGGGAAGAGGTATTGTGCTTGTATATGCACATTTTACTACCAGAGCCTAGTGTGTAGATGGAATGAACAAACATGAAAAAAAGAAAACTGATGGCTAAGCCCTGTCTTATTCACAGTATAAACACTTATGGAACATTGGAAATTTTCATCCAGCCCATTAAGGGTAATTCTTGCCAAAGAAACTAGAAAAATAACATTGACTTAAGGATGTCTGTTACTGTAGAGTCTGGAGTGTCTGGGAACACTTTCTATGAATGTTTTTGGGGGTTTTATTTCCTGTGCCACTATTTTACAGTAAAGAAAACATCAGGACATGAGCAGGTTGGTTGACTGTTCAGGCTTCCATTCAAGGTGATCTGACACAGCAGAAACAGCAGAAGTCTTTCCTGTAGGGCTATCTGCTTTGGCTCTTTCAGCTGAACCTCCTCAAGACTCAGCAGGGGCCACAAGAGAAGGAAACCAAAAGTAAAATGTATCATCACAGCCAATAATCTCCTGTTTTTGTCAAACTACCGTAGGGATTACTCAATATTATGATTCCCTTACCTTACAGCTTAAAAATAATGTTTTGGTTCAATGTTGTGGTTCATAATTTTAAAGTACTTTCATAATATGTATTCACAATAATGTTTTAGGGCAGATTTTCTTAGACTAGCCTGTGAAGCAATAAAGAACTGTTATGCTGCTAATTTACTGTCTTTTGACTCTTTGTGCCATAAATTTACTTGATTGTCATTATTATATATCTGCTTTTGTGGGGTTCCCTGATGAGAAGGCTTGAGTTTTCTTTGAGAACGTAATCCAAACCTGGAAAATGACATATGAATGTGAGGGCTAGAGAAAGTCCAACGGCTTTGACCAGGTTCGAATGCTCTGGAAAGAAACTGCTAGGAATACTCAAATATTCTGCATAGTGAAAAAATGAGTATCAGACCCAGAATCTTCTCAGGACTGTCAAAAGCAACCATGCTGATCATTTTTTTTACTTTATACTTTTAGGAGGATTTTAATATTTCAAAATGTCTTTGTCTCATGATAACCCAAATCTGTGAGGTAAACAGGCTTATTTATAAAACTCATTTGTCAGAAGAGGCAGCAAGAAGTTAAATGCTTGTCTAGGGTCTTACAGTTAGTGGAAAAGTAGTAATGGAGCCCTTGCGCAAATCTGTAGTCATACAAAATTATCCAAATCAACTTGCATAGCTAAATGGCAAAGGCCCAAGTGACAAGTTGAATCTGTGGGCTTGAAGAGCTGTATAGATGCAGAGTATGAGCTTCATCCTTTATATTAATGCTTTGTCAACTTTTTATGACTAATTAAATATTAAACATATGACTATTATTTTCTTCTGGTAATTATCCTCCCAGTGAGTGTCTTTCACTTCTTGAAGGCTTGATGGAAGTACCTGAAGAAATGTGAATGACTCTGATTTCTGAAAATAAAATATGACAAAATAGTCACTACTCATTCTGATTCAGACGCTCTTCCTAGTCCTTAGGCGCCTCATCCAGAGGCATGTGCCTGTTGCTGGCTGCAGGGTCAGGACAGCAGTGTGCACATGGGTGTCTATGGATTCAATATGCGGCATACTTTTCTTACCCTAAATTTAGTAGTTAAACTTTTGCAAGACGTGAATTTTGAAAAAGAAAAGATACATACTGACGGTCAATAGCCAAGACATGGAAGCAACCTAAGTGTCCATTGATGGAAATTGGATAAAGAAAATATAGTACAGATAGATGATAGATAAAAAGATGATATACACACTATATACACAATGAAATATTATTCAAACAGAAAAAGATGGAAATCTTGCTACTTGTGACAACATAGATGGACCTTGAGGGCATTTTTTAAGTGAAATAAGTCAGACAGAGAAAGGCAGAAGCTGTATGATCTAACTTATTTATATGTGGAATCTAAAAAACAGGAAACAAAAACCAAGCTTATAGATACAGAGAACAGACTGGTGGTTTCCGGAGCAGGGGATGGGGGTAGGGATGAAAAGGGGTTAAGGAGGTCAAAAGGTACAAACTTACATTTATAACATAAGTCATAAGGATGTAATGTACAGCATGGTGACTATAGTTAAAAATACTGTATTGCAGGTTTAAAAGCTGCTGAGAGAATAAATCTTAAATCTACATACCCCAAGGAAAAAAATTTTCCAACTATGTGGGGTGATGGGTGTTATCTAGACTTATTGTGATGATCACTTTGCAATATATATAAATACTGAATTATTGTGTTGTACACCTGAAATTAATATAATGCTATACATCAATTATATCTCAACACTGAAAAGAAATCATTGTAGAGTGCAGTGGATCATCAAAAAAGTAAAAACCATATGCATCTTAGTCTAGGCCTCCACTGATCTGAAAACAGTATTCATGTATTTTAGACGCTTGGTAATTCTCTGCCTAAAGAAAAGAAAGCCTGGAAGACCAAGATGGAAATGTCCAAAAGAGATATGTTTTGCATGGTATAGTTTTAGAGTCAGCTAGAAGTGATGAGTGGAAGGTATTAGGAGACCGATTTAGTTTAATATATGAAATAATTTTCTAAAAAATTATTATTGCTTTCATGCCAAAATCTATTCTAAGTGTGTTTATACATTACTAACTCTTTATACATCTTTGTCTTTATACATATTAACTGATTTAATGTATAGAAATCAACTTTACACATCACAGAATTAAAGTGCAATGGTGTTATGTAATGAACCTAGGTTCCCAGTCAGGAGAGAACAGAAATGGAATTTGAACTTACACAGCCTGGCTTTGCAGGTTTCAGGCCTAACCATGAGGACGTACTACTTCTCTGATGGTTTGAAATGCAATGGGATTCCCTATTTGCAAGTGATTTTTTTTATGTTACTAAACTCATTTAAGTGAAAAATGACTACTCCCTATCACATACAAGGCAGAGGAGATTTCTGCCTTAGTTAGATATAGTACTAGATGACCACTGATGTCTCTTTTAACTCTTAAATTCTGTAAGCAAATGATCTGGATTTATAGGTTTTCGTCATCTGTTGAAATATTGATATTATTGTGTTGCTACTCGAGTTTGCCTACAGTATAAACTATGATGCAGCAAATTTTAACCTGTTGCTAGGATCCACATGTATAAAGACTAAAGACTGATTTCATAATAAGCAAAATGATTATGGCATCTCAGGTTCTTACAAAGGCTGTAGTCTATCCAAATTGTTATTTATAATAAGAGAAAGAGCTTTAGGGAAACCTGAGATCATATTTATAACTTTGTATTACTTTGTATTACATTATACAAAATTACTTTGTATAATGGAGTCTACTGATGTCAAGTATGATCTGACTAACAATGGGGCAATTTAAAATGTGTAAGTGAACATATTTGTCAATTTAGATATAGTGCTATATAAATGTGGATAACTGATCCTAAGGAACCAAAAAGTATCTGGAGAACTCAATAATCACTTTAAAAAGTAATCAAGCCATGTAATTCTATCTGAGTTTCTATAGATGAGGAAAATTGTCTGAACAAAGAGAAATAACAGATATTTCAATTCATCTTTGATATTACTTAATTAAGTTGGTTACCATGTTGCTATAAATATCATACAATTTCCTACAGCCTGTTGATTATCATCATTTTGAAAAGTAATCCAGGATTAGGTAAAAGAAGTATGAATAAATTAGTTTTTTCCTTTTCATATAATGCAATTTAAGAAAATAATTGCAAATGAGTTGAGGAAGTTAAACTTATTTGATGTTCTAAATTAGGAGTATGGGAGTTGATGATGTGAGCCTGGATTGTTTTTTGTTAGTAACCCTCATTATTATTTGGGAAATCAATCCATAATCCCAACCAGAATGACATTCATTCTGTGAGAACGCTACACCACTGCAGACTAATTAAAACTAAAACTCTATGAAAGCAGAAATTTATAGTGAATATTTAACAAAGTGTCAAGTAGTGCTAGTGAGATGTCTTAGGGCTAATTCTGGTAGTTACAGAGTGAAATGAGGCCACATTTTCAAACCAAATGATTCATGAAGTGTACTTAGAATTCAACTTACAAAAACTGTCATTGATTTTTTTCTACCTTTTCATATTTATCTTTTCTAAACTCAACAATGACCTCACACATTTTCCCACATAGAGTGAATATTTGTATGATGCTGCCACTTCTGAAAGAAGTGAATATGAATATAGGGACCCTAATTGAATCTGCAGGGATCCATTAGAAAATCATCAAGAGATCCTCTATGCCAATATTAATCTTGAATCTCATCTACACAAAATTTGTTAAAGTACTTAAATAACCTGAAAAAAGAAAAAATCAGTTTAGAGCCAATAATATAATAGAATCATTTTTGGCCTTTTGATCTTTTAACAAGTAGTATTTTGAAATTTATAGAAAGATGCCAAGTGGTCTTATAAAAGGAAAAAATGATATTTAACAGCTGAAAATTAGCAAAATAAGATGCATAAAAATTAAGAAAAATAAGTTATCATAAATAAACATGGCCACATCTTCCAAAATTTGTCTCTATTAATTCTTAGGAACTCTTCTAAAGTGCATGCTACAGAACACCAGTCCTTGAAGATATTATAGTACAAAGAATATTCTTCAGTAAAAAAATTCAAAGAGCACACATATATACATCTCTTATTTATATAAGGATATGTATGAGACAAAATTCAGAGAAATTCTGCCAAAAAAAGTGTTTACTACAACATTTGCAAAATTTATTTGGTCACAAACCACCCTCTTCCTTTTTTCTTTCACCATATTGTTATTATCATTCTGTGAACTGAGATTAAAGAGATTTTTAGTTAAAATATTAAATTTTTTAATGAAGTGGAAAACAAACATGACAAGATTAATGAAGATGCAAGTGTATTTCCTTGAAAAGCTAATGAAAATGACAAATGCGTGGTAAAAGTGGTCTGGAGGTGAGGAGGCAGAGAGGGAGGATGGAGAGGGAATGTCTGCCATGATGTCAGGGAAGAAACAAGAACATTGCTTTTGATGCTGTGTATGTTAAAAATTAATATTAAATTATAAAAAACTCCATGACAGTAGATAATTAAAACAAATTCACATTGAAAATGGAAGGTGTACTTAAGAATGATTAGAAAACACAATTAGAATCACAACCTTTGAAGAAATTGTATATTAGTAATAAAAAATTATCCCACAAAGAAAACTGATGTAGATATTTTCAAGAAACACCTACTAACACTCACAGGTGAGTTAATTTTAATTGCAAACGAATTCTTCTACAGATTAGAAAAAGCACAGAATATTCCACATCTAATTTCACAGAGTTAACATATTTTCAAAACATACAAAAACATGCAAAGACAATGTGAAAAAGGAAAAGACAGTGGGAAATCATACATATATATATATATATATATATATATATACACACAAATACACATGTATATATATTTATAATATATATAATATATAAATATATGTATTTAAAATTTTCACAGACTAAATCCAACAATGTTTTAAAAAACCAAGTGGGTTTGATTCTGGGAATTCATATCTGATTTAGCATTTGAAAATAAATCAGCATAATTTACCACATTAATTGATTAAAGGGAATAATAATATCTCAATAAATGCAGAACAATGTTTAATAAAACTCAACACACATTCATGATTAAAGCTTTTTGCAAACAGGAATAAAAACAAGCTTGTTAAATCTGATAGAAATATCTTTAAAAAGGGAGATTTAAAAATAAAGCAATACTGTAAAACTTCCAGGAAGATGGTGGCGTGAGCAAGGCAGTGGAAATCTTCTCCCAAAACTATATGTATTTATGAAAATATAACAAGTACAACTATTCCTAAAAAAGATACCAGAAGATACAGGACAGCACATAGCCTGCAGCTACACCTGAGAGGACTCGGCACCCCGCGAGGCGGGTAAGATATGGAGCGGCGACCTGGCGGGACCCGAGCACTCCCCCACCCCAGCGCACCGGCGGGAGGAGAGGATTCAGAGCCGGGAGGGAGTGGAAGTACAGGCCCATGAAATAACCAGCCCAGGTGATCTGCACCGGGAGAACTGACAAACATCGCGCAGTGTAGCGGAGAATGGAAAGACAGAGGGTGCAGGATCTGAGTGGGGAATGTACCCGGGTCTTTGCAGCCGGCTCCCAGGAAGAAAAAAAAAAAAAGAAAAGCGCATGCTTTTTTCAGCCGTCTTAAAGAGACAGGAGCCCAGTGGAGGAGCCGGATCACCCCACAACACTCAGCCCAGCAGGCTGGGAGTCCTGGGGAGTTTTGGACCCCTTAGCTGGTGACTGGGAAAGGGTGGCCGCACTTAGATTTCCCACAGAGATCAAGAGCCTCCTATTCGTTCCCACCCCGGCCAGAGGTATAAAGGGCCCTGCAGAGCGGTGCGGCCATGGCTGTGGAATAGTGGAGCAACAGAAATCTGTTGCTTTCCTATACATTAACGATGAACTAACAGAAAGAGAAATCAGAAAAACAATTCCATTCACAATTGCATCAAAAAAAAAAAAATACCTAGAAATAAACCTAACGAAGGAAGTGAAAGACTTGTACTCTGAAAACTACAAGACACTCCTAAGAGAAATTAAAGAGGACACTAACAAATGGAAATTCATCCCATGCTCTTAGCTAGGAAGAATAAATATTGTCAAAATGGTTATACTAGCTAAAGCAATCTACAGATTCAATGCAATCCCTATCAATCTACCAACAGCTTTCTTCAGTGAACTGGAACAAATAATTCTAAAATTCATATGGAACCACAAAAGACCCTGAATAGCCAAAGCAATCCTGAGAAGGAGGAATAAAATGGGGAATTACGCTCCCTGACTTCAAGCTCTACTACAAAGCCACAGTAATCAAGACAATTTGGTATTAGCACAAAAACAGACCCACAGACCAATGGAACAGAATAGAAAATCCAAACATTAACCCAAACATATACAGTCAATTAATATTTGATAAAGGAGCCTTGGATATACAATGCGGAGATGACAGCCTGTTCAGCAGCTGGTGTTGGCAAAACTGGACAGCTACATGTAAGAGAATGAAACTGAACTACTGTCTAGCTCCATACACAAAGGTAAACTCAAGGTGGATCAAAGAACTGAACGTAGGTCATGAAACCATAAAACTCTTAGATAAAAACATAGGCAAAAATCTCTTGGACATAAACATGAGCAACTTCTTCATGAACATATCTCCCCAGGAAAGGGAAACAAAAGCAAAAATGAACAAGTGGGACTATGTCAAGCTGAAAAGCTTCTGTAGAGCAAACGACACCATCAGTAGAACAAAAAGATATCTTACAGTATGGGAGAATATATTCATAAATGACGTATCTGATAAGGGGTTGACTTCCAAAATATATAAAGAACTCACACACCTTAACAAACAAAAAGCAAATAATCCAATTAAAAAATGGTCAGAGGACATGAATAGACACTTCTCTAAAGAAGAAATTCAGATGGCCAACAGACACATGAAAAGATGCTCCACATAGCTAATCATCAGAGAAATGCACCACAATGAGATATCACCTCACACCAGTGAGGATGGCCAACATCCAAAACACAAACAACAACAAAGGATGTGGAGAAAAGGGAACCCTCCTGCACTGCTGGTGGGAATGCAAATTAGTTTAACCATTATGGAAAGCAGTATGGAGGTTCCTCAAAAAACTGAAAATAGAAGTACCATTTGACCCAGGAATCCCACTCCCAGGAATTTACCCTAAGAATGCAGCAGCCCAGTTTGAAAAAGACAGATGCACCCCTATGTTTATCGCAGCATTATTTACAATAGCCAAGAAATGGAAGCAACCTAAGTGTCCATCAGTAGATGAATGGATAAAGAAGAAGTGGTACATATACACAATGGAATATTATTCAGCCATAAGAAGAAAACAAATCCTACCATTTGCAACAACATGGATGGAGCTAGAGGGTATTATGCTCAGTGAAATAAGCCAAGCCGAAAAAGACAAGTATCAAATGATTTCACTCATATATGGAGTATAAGAACAAAGAAAAAAACTGAAGGAACAAAACAGCAGCAGACTCACAGAACCCAAGAACGGACTAATAGTTACCAAAAGGAAAGGGACTGGGGAAGATGGTTGGGAAGGGAGGGATAAGGGGGAAAAGGGGGCATTACGATTAGCAGATGTAATGTTGGGGGCACATGGCGAGGGCTGTACAACTCAGAGAAGACAAGTAGTGATTCTTTAGCATTTCACTACACTGATGGACAGTGACTGTAATGGGGTTGGTGGGGGGGACCTGATGAAGGGGGTAATTTAATAACCATAATATTGCACATGTAATTGTAGATTAATGATACCAAAGTAAATTATAAAAAAAAGAAAACAATAAAAGACATATGTATAGAAAAAAAATAAAGCAATATTATTCTTTATAATAAGCACTATTAGCTTTCTTTTTGATACTGGGAATGAGAAAAGGATTTCCACAATAACCATTTCCATTCTACCTCTTACTGGATGTCTTAACCAGAACATTAGGCAAGAAAAGGAAGTAAAATAATTGTACAGAATGAAACAAACAGAATTCACAGACTATTATACATACAGAAAATTGAGAGGATTTATATTAAAGTTATTAATATGTGACTTTAGCAAAGCTGGTTCACTGAAAATATAGGAAAATTATATTTTTATATATTAGTCTCAAGCAGAATATGTAATTTTAAATGATCCCCTTTAGAATAGCTTCAGAAATATCATCATCTTAAGAATGAAGTCAAATATTTTAAGTTATGCAAGATCTCTTTGTGGAAGTATATTAAGAATTGGAAGAATTAAGTAAAGAGAGCTATGCACCCTGTTACTGGATAGAATGATGTAAATTCTTCCCAAAGAATGAAATGTTTATAGGACAGTTTCAGAGGTCTGAGTAAAAGTAGGCCTCCCATGTGCAAGAGCTCCTGAGTAAAGTGCAGAGTTATCTCAGCCACTGATATGGTAGTAAACAGGAATAAATCATGTGTGTTGTTGCAAATCCATATTTCCTCATGATCTACTTGATTGCATTGCTGTATGGAAAGAATACTGGACTAAGAAAAATGCACAGATCTTTTGCAAGGGGGTAAAACCCAGAAGTGTTGAAATTGTTTAGAAAGTCAATACACCTAACTGAAAGTTCAGGTCTATTTCTATGTGTACCTCCAGGAGTAAGGGGATTCCCTTCCCAGAACAAATTCTCCTATGCCAGTGAAACAGAAGGAGGACCAAGGGGAAGGGCAGTTTGAAAGACCCCATTTTTACTGCTCCCACCTTGCTCAACTTCACTAGCCATGCCTGATTCCATCTGTTCCTTCCACTGCTGCTCAAACTTGCCTCCTTGCCCACCCCTTCTGGGAGGATCTTTATGGGCAGGGCTGTGGTGACTGACTGACACCAGACCAATTAGGTATCGGGAATGGAGGGGAGGCGGGAATGTGAATGAACTAAGGGGGGTCAGGAGATTCTGGATATTCTGAGTAAAAACTTCCATTTACCCCACAGTATGTCTCAGTGTTTCCAGTGGTATTCTGATTGTTGCGACATCAAAAATGTCCTATGATAATAGAAAGAAAAAAGCCATGCTAGTTTAACTATTTGGAAAGCTCTGATTTAACAAAATGTCAATTCTGCTTTGTCAACATAACCAAATATTAAAACCAAACTGCTTAACAGCAGACTCACAGACTCCAAGAAGGGACTAGCGATTACCAAAGGGAAGGGGAAGGGGAAGGGGAAGGGGAAGGGGAAGGGGAAGAGGAGGGCGGGTGGGGAGGGAGGGAGAAGGGGCTAAGGTGCAGTATAATTCACAATCACAATATAGGTAGGTCACGGGGAAGTCACTACAGTGTGGGGAGGACAAGTAATGACTCTATAGCATCTTACTATGCTGATAGTGACTGCAATAGGTTGGGGGGTGGGGACTTGATAATATGGGTGAATGTTGAGACTACATTGTTTATGTGAAACCTTCCTAAGATTGTATATCAATGATACTTCAATTAAACAAAAACCAAACAAACTGCTTTATTATTAGTTTTAGCTGAGGCTCCAGGATTTCAGATCACCAACTAATTTAACATTCAGAAGTATGAAACTTCTGTACAGAACTTGAAAAAAAAGGTTGAAAATTGTATTTTTATCTTTTAAATGCTCACCCACATCAGGGCATAAAGGACTTAAGGTCTATGGAAAGAAGATACTTTTTGGAGAATATTGCTCTTATTTTTGATTCCCAACACACCTCCATTAGGGATTATAGTGGGTGCATTGTTCTTAAATTGAATACAAGAGAAAGGACCTCAAGAGTCAACTCCAGGAGCTCAGTAAAGGTCCCTGGGAGCTTAGAAGGTGCCATAGACTGGTATCTGACTTAGGTCTCTAAAGTCTGGTGGACAGAGGCTATGCCCTGCTAGCTGCACTAAGAGGAGAGCACAGTTAGTGTATTACATTTTGCAGAGGATCCCATAGAGTTTATGAGAGTGTTGATGCCAAGAGTATTTCTCAAAAACCAGATCTGGGACACATGTGAGAGCAAGAACCAGTGATGACCCTTTTCAGAGGGACTCCCTGGAAGAATGTGGTGACCAACGTAAGACTGATGGATCAGCTTGTTGCCAGAAAGTGGAAAAGAAGATATCAGTGTTAAGTCAGAGGAAAGACCTGTGTTTGCTTGTGTCAAGGGAAGACAGGTGAGAGAGACCCCAAGATGGGATATGAGGTATCTATAAAGAATGTCTAAAATGTCCCTCATTAGCAAGATCTTTAAATTTCTTCATAGCCCAGAGAGTGTTAATACCAGCTTATGAGGGTATCAGGGATTCTTCCTTATTTTGATGCTTATGAGGGTGTCAGGGATTCTTCCTTATTTTGATATCAACCCTGGAGGAACTAGAGGCTGCCTAGTGCATAGGGAGGAAAAATCACTGTGCTAGGCTAAGATCTGGAGGAGAAGCAGACACCCCTTCTAACACAACCAGCGAGCTCATAATTAGCTGTAGCTGACAGAGGGATGAAGCCTTAACTTTGTCTGGACTACTAGAAATCTTGGAATGAGACTGTTTTGTAGCTTGAAATGACTTGAGAACTCTTCATTTGCTAGGAGGAAGCAGAATAATAATAATTACTACTCTTATTTTCATCCAAGGCTCTAGGGGAGAATTATCTATTGGGATATTTAATTTTAAGTGTCAACTTGGCTAGGCTATCGTGCCTGGTTGTTTGGCCAAACAGCAAGTCTAGATGTTGCTGTGAAGGTATTGTTTAGATGTAATTAACATTTAAATCGTTAACTTTGGGTAAAGCAAATTCCCCTCCATAACGTGAGTGAGCCTCATCAAATGAGTTAAAGCCTTTAAGACCAAAAACAAGTTTCCTGAGAAAGGAATTTGGCCTCAATGCTCTAACACAGAAATTCTGCCTGAATTTTGAGCCTACCTGGTATGCCCTGAGGATTTCATACACAAGCGCCTTACCTGAATTCCAGCCTACTGGCTTTCCCAAGTTTTAAACTTGCCAGTCCCCACAATATAGGACTTATATATATATATTCCACATACATATACATATTCCACACAAATATATACAAATACACAAACATACATATACATATATGTATACACATATGTATTCTCATTTACATGCAGAAAATGGATAGTGGGAGGGAAAAATTAAGTTGCTTTATAATTGTACCTTTCATCTTGGTTAATATTTCTATTTTAATATATATTTACCCTAGTGAATGCTTTTGACTGTGTTGATACATTTAGAAATCTAGGAGCCATTAGTTTTTGTATGAAATGTAATCCGTTTGTTTCTCCCTGTAGCCTCCTGTTCTGTTCATGAAATGAGTCCTGCTAAACATCTGTGTGTGTGTGTGTGTGTGTGTGTGTGTGTGTGTGTGTGTGTGTGTGTCTAGCACTCACATGAGCATTGATTCCTTCAGAGGTCATCTGACACCAGATTCTTTAGAGTCATCTAGCTTCTAGTTCAGTATATGCTGGCCCATAAGAAATAATCTTAAAAATTACCTACTATTTAGATTCTTGGTTTTAGTTCACTGATGTGTATGTGTGTATATGTCTGTGTGCATGTTTTTCCTCCCAGATAAAACTGAATTTTGAACTGCCTCCCAGGGGTGATATGAAGCATAACTAACGTTGGTGAAATACACATTACAGCAGTGATCATTCTGTAGACTTACATGCTCAAACATTTTTTTGCAGCCTGGTTGCCAAAAGAATAATTAAGCATTCAAATCTCAGATACATTCAAAGACAACTGCATATTAAACTAGGTTAAGTATTCTGTAATTTGAAGTTATTATAGCCAAAGGTCTTTGCTCCCCATGATTTCAAGAAATAGAAGTTAGAGTATACTTGTACAAACAGTTGAGCTTCTGCAATGCATCCTGATTTCTGCCTCTGAATTCTGTCTTTGGGAGGGAATGATTTAATATTCTTCCTTCACAGGGCCTGTTCAGTGCCAGGTTCAGGGTAGCATAAATAACAGCTTTCTGATTGGGTGTTCATTATCATAATGGCTGTTCTCAGATGGGAAGAATCACATACTCCTAGAGACAAAAGAAACCTTAAAGACTCCACAGAGTTTAGTCTCTGACTTTAGAAGGCTCTCCAGATGGCAGCTATTTACTTGATGAAAAATCTGCACAAGCAGAGTTTCACTACTGTCCTTGATAGTCTATTTCAGCATGCCATTCTGTTACTAAACAGAATGGTGTTGACACCTGCCGTTCTGGGCACTCTGAAATGAAATTAACAGAATCTCTGATCTCATGAAGTTACACTCTAGGGAAACATTAATGAATAAAGCAAGAAGGAGCCTTTGAAATCTTTCCATCTTCTCTTGACTCCTTAATTTCATATTTCATAGGTCAGAAAACCTGCACTCAGAAAAGTTAAGTATTTGTTCAAGATCTCAAAATTGTAATTTCTATTTTCAATTGTTCTTTGTAGTATATAGAAATGCATTTAATTCTGTATGGGCTTTATACCTGTGACCTTACATAATTAATTTATTATTTATAGTAGGGTTTTTTTCAGATTCATTAGAATTTATATGATAATGTCCTATGCAAATAAAGATAGTTTTACCTCTTCCTTCCCAATAGGTGCCATTTATTTTTTTCTTTGCCATATTGTGTGGCTAGAGCCTCCAGTACAATGTTGAATAGAAGTGGCAAAAGCAGACATCTTGTCTTATACCTGATTTTAGGGAAAAGGTCTTCAGTCTTTCACCCTAGTCTTTGGTATTATGGAAGTGTTTTTGGTAGACATCCTTTATCAGACTGAGAGAGTTCTCTTATATTCTTAATTTCTGTAAAGTTTTTACATAACGTTTGAATGTTACATTTTATCAAATTCATTTTCTGCACCTAAATTCTCCCATTTTTAATGTTAATGTAGTAATATAACATAGTTTTTGAATATTAAACTAACCTTGCATTCCTGAGAGAAACCCTCTTGGTCCTGATATGTGATGATTTCTATACTCTAGCCCTGGCTGAAGATTTAATATCTAACATCCCCTGGGATATGATTGATTGGCCCAGTCCCATCTCAAGGTATTCTGATGGCATTCTCTACTGATGTCCTCAGTACTTTTGATGTCTTCAGTTTCTCTAAGGATGGGGCATTCTTTGGCTCTTGATATCTAGGCCCTTCTGAGTCTCTCTCATTTGATTATATTTCCCAAGAAGCAGACAAGTCTGTTTCTTGACTTTAGTGTGAACAACATTGCCAGTCTGCTAACTCTCAACTCAGGTTTCCCACCATGGAAAACGAAATTCTAACACTTTTTGCTTTGTATGCTAATACTCAGAGAGCAGAGGCAAGAAAATGTGTCTAATTGGAGAAAATTAAATTGGTCTATTATCTACTTTGTCTATAGACAGTTGTTTTTTTTCCACAGTACTCTAGGGCCAGAAGACTTTCTTTCTTCTTCCTTATAAATTTAACAAAGTTCTCTCCTTATACCATCCATCAGTCTGACATAATCCCATAACCAGAGTATTCATTTCTTGCTGGGAGTTTGATATTAATCTTTTCATAAATTTCTCAATTCTTTTTTTATTAGAGTATCATTGATGTACACTTTTATGAAGGTTTCACATAATCAACATTGTGGTTACTACATTCAGCCATATTATCAAGTCCCCTCACACCCCACTGCAGTCATTTTCTAACAGCATAGTCATTACTTGTCTTCTCCATGATATACTGTCTTTCCTGTGACCCCACACACACCATGTGTACCAATTATAACACCCTTCAATCCCCTTCACCCTTTCTCCTTACCCGCCCTCTCCCACCCTCCCTTTTGGTAACTGTTAGTACATTCTTGAAGTCTGTAAGTCTGCTGCAGTTTCGTTCCTTCAGTTTTGCTTTGTTGTTATACTCCACAAGTGAGTAAAATAATTTGGTATTTGTCTTTCTCTACCTGGCTTATTTCACTGAGCATAATACCCTCTAGCTCCATCCATGTTGCTGAAAATAGTAGGATTTGTTTTCTTCTTGTGGTTGAATAGTATTCTGTTATGCATATGTACCACCTCTTCTTTATCCATTCATCTACTGATGGACACTTAGGTTGCTTCCGTATCCTGGCTATTGTAATTAGGGCTAAAATAAACATAGGGGTACATATGTCTTTTTGAATCTGAGAACTTGTTACCTTTGAGTAAATTCCTGGGTCAAGTGGTATATCTATTTTTAGTTTTATGAGGAACCGCCATATTGCTTTCCACAATGGTTGAACTAATTTACATTCCCACCGTCAGTGTAGGAGGTTTCCCCTTTCCCTGCATCGTTGCCAGCATTAGTTGTTCCTAGTCTTTTTGATGTTAGCCATCCTAATTGGTGTGAGGTGATATCTCATTGTGGTTTTAATTTGCATTTGCCTGATAATTAGCGATGCGGAGCATTTCTTCATGTGCCTGTTGGCCATCTGAGTTTTTTCTTTGAAGAAGTGTCTGTTCAGATTCTGAGACCATTTTTTAATCAGGTTATTTGATTTTTGGGTGTTGAGGCTTGTGACCTCTTTATATATTTTGGATGTTAACCCCTTATTAGATGTGTTGTTTACAAATATATTCTCCCATACTGTAGGATGCCTTTTTGTTCTGCTGATGGTGTCCTTTGTGGTACAGAAGCTTTTTAGTTTCAGGTAGTCCCATTCATTCATTTTTGCTTTTATTTCCCTTGCATGAGGAGATGTGTTTAGGAAAATGTTTATATTCAAGACATTTTTGCCTGTGTTTTCTTCTAAGTGTTTTATGGTTTTATTACTTACTTTTCATTCAGCTCTTTGTTCCATTTCAAATTTACTTTTGTGTATGGAGTTAGACAATAAATAATCCAGCTTCTTTCTCTTACATGAAGCTGTCCAGTTTTGCCAACACCAGTTGTTGAAGAGGCTATCATTTCCCCATTGTATACAAAGGCTCCTTTATCATATATTAATTGGCCATATATGTGTGAGTTTATATCTGGGCTTTCTATTCTGTTCCATTTATCTATGGGTCTGTTCTTATGCTGGTACCAAAATGCTTTGATTATTGTAGCTTTGTAGTAGAGCTTGAAGTTGGGGAGCATATCCCTTGAGCTATTTTTCCTTCTCAGAGTTGCTTTGGCTATGTGGAGTCTTTTGTGGTTCCATATGAATTTTAGAACTATTTCTTCTAGTTTGTTGAAAAATACTATTGGTATTTTGATAGGGATTGCATTGAATCTGAAGATTGTTTTTGGCAGATGGCTGTCTTGAAAATATTATTTCTTCTAATCCATGAGTATGGGACGTATTTCCATTTATTGACATATTCTTTATTTTTTCTCATGAGTGTCTTGTAATTTTCAGGGTATAGGTCTTTCACCTCCTTGGTTAGGTTTATTCCTAGGTATTTTATTCTTTTTGATGCAATTGTAAATGGAATTTTTTTTCCTGATTTCTCTTTCTGCTAGTTCATCATTAGTATATAGGAATGCAACAGATTTCTCTGTATTGATTTTGTATCCTGCAAATTTGCCAAATTCAGTTATTAGTTCTAGTGGTTTTGGGGTGGATTCTCTAGGGTTTTCTATGTACAATATCATGTCATCTGCAAATAGGGACAGTTTAACTTCTTCCTTATCAATCTGGATGCCTTTTATTTCTTTGTGTTGTCTGATTGTCATTGCTAGGAGCTCCAGCACTATGTTGAATAAAAGTGGGGAGAGTGTGCATCCTTGTCTTCCCAGTCTTAAAGAAAAAGCTTTCAGCTTTTTGCTGTTAAGTGTGATGTTGGCCGTGGGTTTGTCATATATGGCCTTTATTATGTTGAGGTACTTGCTCTCTATACCCATTTTGTTGAGAGCTTTTATCATGAATGGTTGAATTTTGTGAAATGCTTTTTCAGCATCTGCTAAAATGACCATGTGATTTCTGTCTTTTTTGTTGATGTGGTGTATGACATTGATGGACTTTTGAATATTTTCTCATCCTTGAATCTCTGGAATAAATCCTACTTGATCATGATGGATCTTTTTGATGAATTTTTGAATTCAGTTTGCTAATATTTTGTTGAGTATTTTTGTATCTATGTTCATCAGGGATATCGGTCTGTAATTTCCTATTTTGTGGTGTCTTTGCCTGGTTTTGGTATTAGAGTGATGCTGGCCTCATAGAATGATTTTGGAAGTATTCCCTCTTCTTCTACCCTTTGGAAAACTTTAAGGAGGATATTAGGTCTTCACTAAATGTTTGATAAAATTCAGCGGTGAAGCCATCTGGTGCAGGTTTTTGTTCTTAGGTAGTTTTTTAATTACAAGTTCAATTTCGTTGCGGGTAATTGGGCTGTTTGTTTCTTTCTGGGTCAGTCTTCGAAGGTTGTATTTTTCTAGAAAGTTGTCCATTTCTTCTAGGTAATCCAGTTTGTTAGCATATAATTTTTCATAGTATTCTCTAATAATTCTTTGTATTTCTGTGGTGTCTGGTGTGATTTTTCCTTTATCATTTCTGATTCTGCTTATGTGTGTAGACTCTCTTTTTTTCTTGGTAAGTCTGGCTAGGGGTTTATCTATTTTGTTTATTTTGTCACAGAACCAGCTCCTGCTTTCATTGATACTTTCTATTGTTTTATTCTTCTCGATTTAATTTTTTTCTGCTCTAATCTTTATTATGTCCCTCCTTCTACTGACTTTGGGCCTCATTTGTTCTTCTTTTTCTAGTTTCATTAGTTGTGTGTTTATACTTATCATATAGATTGTTCTTCTTTTCTGAGGTAAGCCTGTACTGCAGTATACTTCCCTCTTAGCAGGGCCTTCACTGTGTCCCACAGATTTTACCTTGTTGAGTTATTGTTTTCATTTGTCTCTATATATTGCCTGATCTCTGTTTTTATTTGTTCATTGATTCATTGATTATTTAGCAGCATGTTGTTAAGCCTCCATGTGTTTATTTGCTTTTTCGGTTTTTTTTGCATAATTTATTTCTAGTTTTATAACTTTGTGGTCTGAAAAGCCGGTTGATACTATTTCAATCCTTCTGAATTTACTGAGGCTCTTTTTGTGGCCTAGTATATGATCTATTCTTGAAAATGTTCCATGTGCACTCAAGAAGAACGTGTATCCTGCTGCTTTTGGGCGGAATGTTCTGTAGATGTCTGTTTGGTCCATCTGTTGTAATATGTTTTTCCGTGTCTCTGGCTCCTTACTTATTTTCTGTCTAGTTGTTCTGTCTCTTGGTAAATGGTGTGTTGAACTCTCCTACAATGAATGCATTGCATTCTATTTTCCCCTTTAATTCTGTTAGTATTTGTTTCACATAATCAGGTGCTCCTATGTTGGGTGCATAGATATTTATAATGGTTATATCCTCTTTTTGGACTGACCCCTTTATCATTATTTAATGTCCTTCTTTGTCTCTTGTTACTTTCTTTGTTTTGAAGTCTGTTTTGTCTGATACAAGTATGGCAACTCCCACTTGTTTCTCCCTATTACTTACATGAAATACCTTTTTACATCCCTTCACTTTTAGTCTCCATATAGCCTTTGGGTTTGAAGTGAGTCTCTTGTAGGCAGCATATAGATGGGTCTTGTTTTTTTATCCATTCAGTGACTCTATGTCTTTTGATTGGTGCATTCATTCCGTTTATATTTAGGGTGATTATTAATAGATATGTAGCTGTTGCCATTGCAGGCATTAGATTCATGGTTACCAAAGGTTCAAGAGTAGCTTCTTTACTATCTAATACTCTAACTTTACTCACTTAGTGCACTATTTCAAACCCTATCTAAAGGTTATTTTTTTACCCCCCTTCTTTTTCTACCTCCTCCATTCTTTATATATTAGATGTCATATTCTGTAGTCTTTGTGTATCCCTTGACTGATTTTTGTGGTAGTTGATATAATTTTGCATTTTCTTAGTAATTAATTGATCTACTTCCTTTACTGTGTTTTTATTTTCTCTTGTGACAGCTATTTAGCCTTAGGGGCACTTTCATCTGTATTAATCCCTCCAAAATACACTGCAGAAATGATTTGCAGAAGTTAAATTCCCTCAACTTTTGCTTTTCTGGAAATTGTTTAATCCCTCCTTCAAATTTAAATGATAATCTTTCTGGGTAGAGTGTTCTTAGTTGGCGGCCCATCTCTTTTATTGCATTGAATATATCATGCCACTCCCTTCTGGCCTGTAAGGTTTTTGCTGAGAAGTCTGATGATAGCCTGATACGTTTTCCTTGTAGGTGATCTTTTTGTTGTTCAGGTTATCTCCTTCCACAGACTGGGGAAGTTTTCAGCAATTACCTCCTCAAAGACACTTTCTATCCTTTTTCCTTTCTTTTCCTCTTCTGGTACCACTATAATGCGAATATTGTTCCACTTGGATTGGTGACACATTCCTCTTAATATTCTTTCATTCCTAGAGATCCTTTTTTCTCCCTGTGCCTCATCTACTTTGTAATCCTGGTCTCTAATTTCTATTTCATTTACTGTCTCCTTTACCTCTTCTAATCTGCTTTTAAATCCCTCTATTGTATGTTTCATTTTGGATAGTGTATTTTTCAAAGTGTCTCTCTCTTTCTTGAGGTCCTCCCTGAGGTGTTGAATATTTTTCTGTAGCCCCATGAGTGTGTTTATGATTTTTCTTTTGAAATCTTTCTCAGGGAGATTGATGATTTCATTTTCACTTTGCCCTCTTTCTAGTGTTTGTGGGATTTGGGTTTATACCAGGTTCTTTTGATGTTTCATATTTGTAATGAATAATATGGAATAATAACTTTGTATAGGTGGTATCCTCTATTGCCCAGAAGCTCTACTCTCTGGAGCTGCTCAGCACCTGAAGTGATGATGAAGGACACAGGTGAGTGGCACTGCTGCCTGCTAGGATTTCGAAAGATCTCTTTTCTGCATCCTGGCTGCAGTGCCTGCCTCCACTGCCAGGGCCAGTGGGCCGAGCACTCAGGGAGCAGCCTTTATGCTAGGTCTGTGTAGCTGCCCTAGGTGGGGCCACTCTTTGGCTGGCCTGGTGCTGTGGTGGTGGCTGCAGGTTTGTGAAATGGTGCCAGCTTGGAGGAAAGAGCGACAGGCTGTGTATGACGATGGTGGGCCTTGGGCCTGCATTGTCAGCCAGGGTGATGGAGTGCCTGAAGCTCCCAGTTTCCAACCTGTTCAACTGAGTGAGCTGGGAGAATTTTGTCCACCTGACCTTTCTCCTGAGCTGCAAGTTCTGTGCAGTCCTTGCCCCTTTATTAGCCCTCTCACTGTTTGGAAATCTTTCAGAGTGCCCACCTTTATTTTGTCCCAGAGTGGCCTGTTGTGGGTACCTGTTCTCCACAATGTGCTGGAATCTCAGTCTCTCTGAGTATTCCACCTGTCTTAGCTTTCCAACCCCACTAATCTCCAGAGCACCATGTAATGTAGGTTTGTGCTCCAGGAGCAGATCTCCAGGGCTAGGTGTTCAGCAGTCTTAGGCCTCCACCTCCTCCCCACTCCATTTATCTTCCTCCCACCAGGAGCTGGGGTGGAGGAAGGGCTTGGGTTCTGCCTGATCATGGCTTTTCTACTTTACCCTTTTCCATGAGATCTTCTCTTTCCCCAGATGTAGGCCGTCTGTTGCATTCATTCCTGTCACTCTTTCAGGATTCATTGTATTTGCTATATTTTCATATTATATGTGGTTTTGGGAGGAGATTTCTATCTCACTCCTCCTGCTGCCCTCTTTAATCCTCAAATTTTGTCTATTCTTAAAGATATCTATCCATCTGTCTGTGTATCTATCCACCCATCTATACTTCTGTTTATATTTGCATATATTTGTCCTTGTTCTTTGAAATCTGAAATGACATGGTAAGTACATTGTTTGGCAAACTAGTTACTTGTGTTTTTTTTTAATGTAAAAATACACTTTGATTATCTTTCCAAGTGATCCCACAATTTGCTGCTTTTTAAGCCTCTCCAAAATATCTACTTCCCTATCAAAAAAAAGCTCATATACCTCAATATTTATTTAGCTCATGTTTTTGCTTGTGACAATTATTTGTTCCTTTTTATTGTCAAGCATATTCTATTGTATGAATGCATAATGATTTTTTTATCCATTCACCAGTTGAAAGACATCTGGGTTCTTTGCATATTTGCACTAATAGGAATAAAGTTGCTGTGAACATTCATATATGTGTCTGTTTTAGTGGATATATATTTCTGTTTCATTTAGGTCATTGCTTGGAGCATAAGTACTTGTATAGTAAGTGTGTCTTCACTTTGTAATCAATTGTTAACCATTTCACCAAAGCAATTACGCTATTGTATACCAGTAAGAGTTCCAGTTATTCCACATTTTCAGCAGTACTTGGTATTGTCAATCTCTTAAATTGTACCCATTTTAGTGGGTGTATAGTATTATGTTATTCTGATTTTAATTTACATTGTCCTGATGAATTACTGTCTTGTGATCATAGGCTGTGAATGTATATTGTTTAAAACTTTATCTGAGAATTATTGGGATTCTTCTTTTTTTTGTTCAAAGATTTTGGTTTGCTTCTGCCAGTTAGGTTGGGGCCCTATTGATTTAAACCACTTTTAATTTTCCACTTGATGTTGCTCAGATGCAACAGATAATGTGAATTCAAGCCGTAAAATGATGTGAGAAAATAAATAATCTTATGGAAGATGTTTTTCCTCTCTTATTAGCACCAATGTCAAGTCAAGCAGGTTTTCTTACCATCTCTTTCTGTGAGATAAATTGATTTCTTGTTCACAATTGATCTGTTCAGACTTGTTATGTACCCCACATTTCATAAGTTCTAGATATCAAATGCTTTCCCCAGTATCTTATTTGACCATCAAAAAAAACTCAGGTTAATTAGTACTTAACTTTGTCCTTCAGTGTAGAAGTTGTGTCTAACACTTGTGTATCTCCAGAGTTCTATTTTCAGTCTTCTTAGAAATTCTTCTTCTGATAATTTTTTTAAACCAGGTTATTTATTTAAAAGCAAATTTTTAGAAAAAAATGGTTTAAAATATAATCATTCATAATATTTGATCCACCATATGGCCATAAATGGAAGTCTTTTTCTAATATTGAGACCTATTGATATCCTTTATTATAATTTTTAAGAATTCCTTTAAATATATAATTTCTGTATATTAAATGCCAATCTTTTGCCAAAGCATTTCAACTGTTTTGTTGCTATAAATGAGTTCTTTCTTTTACTATATGTATAATTTTATATAGGAAAACTATTGATGTTTTTGTAAATTAGTGATTATCTCAATTTTATATATAACAAGTTCCATAATCTTAAAATACTTTTTATTTTTCCCTCATCCTTTCAAGTACTTACATTTCTCTTTTCTTTGTATCATCTAATCACATTGGATAGAGCTTCCAGAATATAGTGAAGTGGTGAGTTTAGTGGGAATAATTCTAATATAAGATATGTTGCCGCCATTACCATTTATTTCCACTTTGAAAGTTTAATATTATGGTATTATATTAAAACTTGATGAACACAGTTTTAACTTCAAATGTTACTATTTTATTTTTCCCTTTGACTTAGGAATGCTGATTTCCTATATTTGCTTGTATTAAAACATTCTATTATTAAAACATAATTTGGGCAAGGTCTATTCTATTAATGCCCTATTTTATGTTTTCTAAAATATTTCAGCAGCTCATAAAAATATATATTATATCATTATCTTTTCTACTGTTACTACTTTACTGCAAGATTATTTTTATAATAATAATTTTAAATGTTTCTTCTATCTCTACCAAGTTTTACTATCACATGATTCAGTTGTGGAATTATTATCACTTTGAGGCCTTAAACTTATAAAGATGAAATTTTCTGAACCCAACACAACAGCAAGGAGCTATGGAATGGGTAAGGGCAAGGAAGTGGCAAGTTGCTCAATGGTTGCTATTCTGTTTATGTTTTTACATTTATTTTACTTGTCAAAGATACAAGCTTCATGTTTGGTTGAAAAATGAATCTGTTAGAATGACTAATTTATTTTTCTCAAACAGACCTCTACTAAGAAATTCAAGACAAAATATTTTAACGCTTTCTCTTAAGAAAGTAAATTTATATCACACCTACAGAGGAGAGTTCTAAATAAAATGAATTGATAGATAACAAGGTAATCAACACAGTATTACTGTGAACATTACAATAGGGGTGATACATTAGTTTCCTAAGGCTTCCATCACAAATCATTACCATCCTAGTGCCTTAAAATAACAGTAATTTATTCTCTCACAATTCTGGAGGTCAGAAGTCCAAAATTAAAGTGTTGGCAAGGCTGTGATCCCTGCAAAAACTCCAGAGAATCTTTCCCTACCTCTTTCAGGTTCTGTTAAGGATAATTGTCATAAATTTAGGTCCCATGCAGATAATCTAGGATGATCTTATCCCAGAATATTCAATTTAATTACATCTATAAAGACCTTTATCCAAGTAAGATCACATACACAGGTTCTGGATGTTGGGACATGGACATATCTTTCAGGGTGACCATTTAACCCTCTACAAGTGATAAAATTAAACTTCTATAATCATTATATACAAACTAACACAATTTATTGTGACAGAGGAAAATCAAGCTTTATGATAATTATAGCCCCTAGGTTAAGGTTCTATACATAAGTTCAGCAATAAATTATTTATAGTTAAAATGCAGAATATCAAGACATTGCTCTTATAATATGTGAATCTAGACAGGCAGTCAATCTTATGATGATAACATATAGAATATATAGAGATATAACTTAAATAAGATATCTTTCTTCTCTTTCATATATACTACTTTTCTTTGTGATTGCTTTTGGTTTTATGTGTCTTTACTATAATATTATACTTATAATAAAAAATAAAGAATATCAGAGTCTTTCTATGCTAATATGGAATTGGGGTAACAATTTCTTCCTTCCCTAGGTTTTTTATTGAATAAAATTGTGACTCCTGTCCTATAGTTTCAACTAATATTTTAAGAAGCTTAAGCAAAATTCTTGATGTTTTACATTTTTTATTTCCACCGAGGTTCATTTTTTATCATTTAAATTCTATTAGAGAGCTCCTCTATTTCATCTACATATCCAAGACTATTTGCAAAAAAAACCTAGCAAAGTAGTAATTTTTGATGCTTTTGTTTTTCTGTGTAGTCATGGATATTTCTCTATTATCATTGTTGTTGTAAGGTATTTGTACAGTTTTCCTCTTCTTGTTTTATGTTTTGAATTAGTTAGCCAATGATGTATCGAATTCATTACTTTCCACAAAAACAATTTAACAATGTTATCTTTTTCTTTACAATTTATTTCTGTTTTTGTCTTAGTTTTAGTCTTCTGTTTGTTTCCTTAATTTTGATTAATTTATACTTAGATATCTACATGTGGCTAGTGGCTACTGTTTCTGACAGTGCAACTCAGATGAAAGCAACATTGCAATGGCATTGATGGTTGAATTGTGAGGACCTTCAGGGGGTAAAGCATAAAAAACAAATCCATGGTGTTGGATGGAAAAATAGTGGTTATTTTGTTGAAGATTGTTAGTGCCTCGGAGGTGGCATGAGAATTATGCAATGTTTCATTTCTTGATCTGTATACTGTTATACAAATATGTTTACTTTATAAAATTCCCTTTAACTGTGTCTTACAACTTGCATACTTTTCAATAAAAATTATGTTTAAAAAGAAAGAACATACCATGACTAAGGGGGATTTTTCAGGCATGTAATCATTCAATATTAGTAATACATCATATGATTTTGACAGTTGGCATTTGACAAAATGTAATATTCATCTTTGACAAAAATATATAATACAATAGTAACTGATGGATCCTTTCCTAATATGTACCTCATTTCAAAAGCCACTGTTTTCTAATAGGGCAGTATAAAAGACATTCCCACTAAATGAACAAAATAGTCAAATTTACCTATGATCTGTACTATACTACTATGCAATAGTGAACTGAAGATGAAGATATTAGCTAATATAACTAGGCCAAAAATATTTAGAAATTGGAATTGTATTAGAATAGTCAAAAATCTCTATTGAATATCTAGAAAAGTCCTAAGAGTCAAAGCAAAACCACTGCAAATAGTGAATTTAATTAAATAGCAACATATAAAACTAACATCCAAAAATTAGAAACTTTATATATATAAACAAGTTAGTTAAAAACTGTAGAATAGAAGATTCCATTTAAAATAGGAAAAGATGAAATAAGAGTAAATATATAAAAGTAGTCTTGAACAAATGGCCAGATTGACAAAACTTCAAAACTTTCTTCATATGCTATGTTGTAAAACTGGGGAACCAGGCACACACACATATATTCTACAGCTATGAAGAATTTGACAATATCTAGTAAAAATTCACATGCCTTCTTACCCTTTGACCCAGCAATCACACTTATAGAAAACTATCCCCAAGGAACTGACAAATATAGTAAATGACCTATGAGTATATGTCACCATCTTTTCATAATCCTCCAAAGCAACTTGTTTTTTAACAAAGCAAGAATTTTTCGTTTCTGAGAAATTGTACAAAGTACATTATCTCAATCTGGCAATGTAAGTCTTTAAACAATTTGAAAAGCTCATCAACTGAAATGTGTCCATATAATATCACTGTCTATAAGGTGTAGACTGCTCTGTCCAAGTCCAGATCTGTAATAATACCTGCAGGAGTGTTTGACTTGGTTCTTTATGAAAAATACAAAAAATATTCATTAATAATGGAAGTAAAATCTATTTACCCTTATATGATGCTCAAAATTTTCTATGTTCTTTACTAACTTTAATTTCCTTATCCTTAAAGAAATGGTAGACACTCAGCTCAGCTTACTTTCAGATAACTCTCTACTCCTGTGTGTCCAGTAATCCTCATCTTTTTTTTTTCATTTTAACATCTGCTGATTTACTTCGTGTGAGATGATGTCCCTACACTAGGCTGTCATTACTTGGACACTGTTTCTTTGTGTCAGAGGCCTATGACTATTTCAAACAGTCTCTGTGTGAATGCTCAAAGTTCACTTAAAAAACCCCAGGGTTTTCCTATAAAGATTTGCTGTCTCCAGTGCTCTGCAAATGCCCAGGGCTAATAATTAATGTGACAAGTTGTTATTTTATGTTTCAGCTGAAGCACCAAGATACAATAGATCAGAAATTCTAAAGGAAGGCGCTCAACCAGAGAGAGTTGAGAAATCCAGAGAATGAGTTTCTCATCTCTTATAGCCCATCACCTGCTTTCTGAGAATAAAAGAAAACTGGAGAGTAGATAAGGAAAGAAAAAATTTGAGGTTTCTTGTGTGTAGGGTGGTCAGCATGAACAAATGAAAAACAGGATACCCAGTTACATTTGAATTTCAGGTAAACAACAAAATTTTTGGTATACATATGTCCCACTTACTTGCATGGGACATACCTGTACTAAAAATGTATTTGTTTGTTACCAAAATTCAAGTGTAACTGGCATCCTATATTTTACCCGGTAATCATACTTGGGAGAGAGCACCCCCTGGGCTGTACTTTCTGCCACCTACCCACCCAATGGAAGGGGTTCCACCTACTTCATTTCAGGGCTAAAAAAATGAGCCTCTGCAGGGCCAAATGGAAAACTTGTCAGAATGGCAGACACAGTGGACTGGTGACATCTGCCCAGGAAATCTAGAGGCAAGAGAAACCAGCCAGCTGCTTTGGCAGCACAGTAATCTTTTTGAAGTCTGTCTCTATTCCCAGAACTTACCAAGGTAAAGGATGGGTGACTATTTCTGTGAATCTGATGTAGGCCAGATGGAGAGAAACTAAGACCAGAACAGTTTTGATATTTATTCAAGAGCATCATGGGGGAGGTCAATGGTACTCCCAACAGGATGAGTCTCCTGAGTGTCCTCTGATTTGTTTTCTGTGGTGCTCTAAGACAAGGGAGTGTGGAGAGTTTATTCTACTTCCTTTTTGATGGTGAAATTAGAGAAAATCCCTGATGTGGGCTCAAGCCCCAAAGTGTTCTATTTCCCCTGTTACTCACTTGTGACAGAGATTCCTTCCTTGCCTAGACTCTAGCCAGGCTTCTCTGTGTCCTCTTCTCCACTAGGTCTCAACCTTAGCCTGTAAAGACTAGAAATAACTAAAATAATTTCTTACAGCTCGAGGGTGCATCCTTAGGATGACCCTAGCCCTGCTTAAAGTGCCTCCTGAGAAAACTCAAGGCTGCTGAGAGAATTACTGCATGTTGTAGTTAATACCTGAAGACAGGGACCCTGTCTCCTGGGCTCTGTGGGAGGGAAGGAGCCTAGCTTTGATAAGCACTAGTTACCAAAACCAGGTGGGTCTCCCATGGACCAACCTTCTCCTAGATTTTTGTAGTTTTTCACTTCCCTACTCATCTGTGCCTTTGTTCATCCCCTCCATATTCCCTCATCCTCCCAGCAGAACACCCAGCCACCTCTGCACAACTGAAGTTGAGTTGAATTCATGCTGCACTCTTTTCCCTTCTGCAATAGTATATATTACTGATAGAATCTGTCCTACCACTTTAACTGGTGTCTGACTTTATCTTTGACAGCTTCTAATGCCATACTATATTTTTGTCTTTTTGCATCAGAACAGAATATAATTTTATATTTTGACCTAGCCTGTTGCAAACAAGTGTTAATGAAAAACTTCTGGGGGAATGTTACTAAGTTTATAAAGGAAAAAATAATTACCTTACAAAGAAGTTTAGCTATTAAAGAAAATATCAACTCTGTTTTTAAATTGGGAAACTTTTCAGGGGATTAATGTGCTAATGTACTTTGTGAATCAAAATTCCAAAGGGAAGATTTGAAATGCAGCATTTTCTTAACATATTTGACCACAGAACCTTTTGTTTTTAGAGGGCCAATCCAAGAACATTACGAACTAATGTTCCAAGCAAAATACTTCTTTTGAAAATTCTGGCATAAGCATTTCAAATCTACCATCTACTAATTAAAATTACAGTTTCTTAGTCCTGTAAGCTATGGAAACATCAGATAATGGCCAGTTTTCTCAAAGTGTGGACATTTTACCTGAGAAAACTCTTACCAGAATCATCTCAGCATATTTGTAAAAATACAAATTATTGGGCCATGCTTCAGATCTGCTGAATTTATATTACTGGGAACTCTAATGAGAGGTGGGACTTAGAATCAGAATTTTGATAGTGTCCATTGTTGGATCTACACAGGTGAGGAATTGTATCTTTGGCTACCCTGTCAGAATCCATTGCTCAAATCATTCCCAAAAGTTTGCAGTTTCTTTGGGGTCTCTCTTTTTCTTTCCAAGCAAAAAGCTGAAGAAAGAAGAAGCAGAGAGCTACTTAGTCTCTTTCTACATGGGGAGAAAAACAAAAAAGATTCAGTGATACTTTTTCCCACTCAATGGGAGGTGCTAACTTTCCACTGTGCTCTTAAAGAAAATAGATTCCTTCCTCCCAAGTGATATTTCCAGGGGTGTTTGCTGGCTTTGTGTTACCTGAAAATTAAATATAGTGACTCCCTTCTAGCCACTCCTAGAAATCTGTAACAATTACAAACTGGCTCTATAAGCAGTAGTAGTTAAAAAAAAACTTATTTCTAATAGAATATTTATAAAAAATCTTATTTGATCATGCTTTTGAAATTTAGATTTAAATTGATTTTATTCAATATCTCTAGATTTATAGAGAGATCAGGAGGGGGGTGAGGGAATGATGAAATAAGTGAAGAGGATGAAGAGAGACATACTTCCAATTAGTCATTTTAATTTTTAAAATCTAAAATAAAAATTTTGGTTCCCACAACCTTTTCAAGTAAGATGAAGTGTTTTCTCTTTTACTATCTTCTTTTATTTTTGTGAAGCCTCTCAAGTTTAATTTTCTCCCAAGTATAGAAAATGAGATATGTATTGTTAACTACTCATATTATAATAAAACCTCCTTAAATGTCTTTTGAAATTGTTTATTTCTATACTTTGCAAAATGTTCTGCTTCCCATGAGGGATTATAGCCTGTCCGAGAAAAGGACTCCTAAGGTTCTAGAACAGAAGCACTTAAGGGCTGAAGCTGAAAGAGCAATCAGTTTGAGAATAGTTTTATGTGTAGCTCCAGGATTTGAAACAGATGAAAGAGAAAGAAAAACATAAACTGAGTGGAGACACGCCATTTTCTTTATGGAAAAAACCTAATCATGGCCAATGATTCAGTGGTTCTCAGACTTGAGTGTACATCAGAATCACCTGGAAAGCCTGTTACCTCAGAGGCTGTGGTCTGCCCCACAGTCTCAAATCTCACAGGTCTGGGGTGAGACCTGAGGCAGGACGTTTCTAACAGGTTCTCAGGTTATGCCAAAGTCACGTGTCCAGGGACCACACACTCTGCTTTCAAATGCACAGGTGCCTTCTTCTATTTTTTCTAAGTTACCTGAAGGAAGGACAGCCTATATTATGAATAGGATGCTAAAACAAAGAAGACAGGTGAGGTAAGTAGCAGAGGTTCTTTAAAAGTTGCTTTAAAACATGATTTTAATGAATTGGTAACATGTTCTCTAATATTAAATAAATATATATTAATAAGGAATGGGAGGTAAGTGTTGGAAAATCTGTGGGATGGTAAACAAAAATACCTACTTGAATTTTATTCCATATTTTGTAAGGCAATCTCTGGATTAATTTTTGGAGGATATATCCCATAAATTTTATGGGCTACAACTCTAAGCCCAAAATTACTAACAACAAACATCACCAAACTATTTTTAAAGTTTTTTTTTATTACAAGGTAATACATATTCTTGCTAAAATCCCTCCAAAATACAATATAAAATGATAAAGCCCTTTTTTTTCCCCTCAACTCAAACCCTACACTCTTCTCTAGTGATAACTATGTTAGCAGTTTTCTGTAAGAAAGGCTTAGCCTTGTTGACTCCTCAGTTTACGGTCAATGTATCATAGCTTTTCATGTTGTTGTAGGTCTAAGCAGTATTCTCCCTCCTATATTTGAATTATTCATCTTTGGATTTGAAAAATCCACCTAGAATGTTCAAACTAAAAAAGAGTTAAATTATGAACATCAAGGTATAATGAAAGAGCTTACAGGATCATTTAAATACATCATTAACTGGCTAATACGACAAGAAATTCCAATCAACCTTTATCAGTTGCATCTCTCTTCAGTGACCCTTCAACCCACTTTCCTTTAAACTACTTTGAGCTGTAGAACTACTTTGCAAATTCTCCTGAGGAATGTAAATGACTTGCATTTTCAGTCACTGCCTGACAATTTTCATTCACTATTTAACAGGCAATTATCTGACCATCCAGAGTTACAAATAGCTCTCCAGGAGAATGGAGTGTCCTTTGAGTTCAGTGAAGAGGTGCGAATCCATATGCCAATAAAATCCTCTGTGTTAGTTCTGTTCTTCTATTTTCTCCTTCAAGTCTTTTCACCTAACTTTCTCTCCTGATCTTCTGAGGGTGACAAATCTGTTAATAAGTACATCTCCCGAGAATTAGTGAATCATAAAGTTTTGAGAATTGTATAAATGCTTTGTATCTCTCAGTTATCACTTAATAAAATTATGTATGCTGCACCTTATAACCATGGAATAAATTTCTGTTCTAAAGGAGAACATTTTAAGGGTATAAATTTCTTTCTTGAAGTTTAATTCAATTAATCAAATATTTACTATGCACTTTTACTTTTCTAGGTCTGTTTTAGAAGCAAGCAGACTATAAAGGTATATAAGATGGGGACTTTAAATACATACAATAAAAAGGAAAATGCAAATACAATCACAGTGTAGCTGATATCACAATTATTACAATAAAAATCTAAGAGAGGTTTGGACAATGTACATGGGAGAATAGAGGCAATACCAGAAAGAAATGATTTCTGAGCAGCTTTTTCAATCCATTTAGCTATGGTCAGCCACCACTAAATCTGCACATTTAGCATATTCTTTTAGTTGAAAGTTTTTCTGATACTGAAGAAAAGATGGAAGAGGAAAAACATGTGAAGTAATCAGTAACTTCATTCATATTCAGTTAAATATAATTCTGTTGCTGGGCAGCTTCATCTGGGGAGGTCTCTCCCTGCACTCTAGGTGAAGCACTAGCAGAAACCTCAACCTCCATGGGGGAGGGTTCTTGACTCTGAACGAAAAAGAATTCTTGAGCAGGTCTGAGAGGTGCAGATGAGGAAGAAATTAATTAAAGTGAGAGTGGCAGTGAATGACAGCAGCTGTGCAGGCAGCAGAGAACAAGGAAGAACAAAGAAAAAAGAATGAAATAGCAAAGTAATTAAAACACTGTTGGAAAAGTGAACAGACAAAATGCAGTAAGTTGAGCAGTGAGACTTTATTTTAAAAGTACACACTCAAAGAAAGGGGAGTGTGGGCAACCTCAGGGAAGTGGCACACTTAAGGGCTTAGGAATCTCTCTTTTAAGGCTTTCTGGAATGGGGCAAAGGCAGGCAGGGCTATAAAGGCATGGACATAAGCTTGATATATGGTCTCTCTCCAATGAGAAACATCATGTCACCATCCACAGTCAGTCCTCTAGATAATTCTGTAAGATAAACTTAATACACAGAATTTACTGATCCTGTTCTTCTCCAAGATAGTGGTTTCCCTCAAGCACTGGGAATATACCAGTTAAGACTGCTTGCGCTGCCTTAAGATAGGGTGGGTTATTGTCTGATTACCAAAAAATATGTTAGGAATCTTACATCCTAACTCCGTGGTGTTTAAAATGAAATCTTAGCCTTAAGATGGAATCTCTTCTGTTCTTATTATACTGTTTATATCTTGCACTTTTCACCATAGATGGAAGAGTTAATCATGATGCTTGTCCCATGTCCCTGCCCTACTTCAATTCTATACACATAGATATATAATCTCTTGAATCCCCAAAACAGTTCTATAGAATCTGTATTATTTTCCTCAACTCCTGCATTTTTCTCTATACCCTCACTTACCCCATTTCTTTTTTCCTTTCTTACTTATTTAAGTGGTAAGGATTATAATCTCACTGTTATATCCCTATGATACCTATGTACCTGTAAACCTATTATTGAATAGAATCTGGGAATCTAGGGAGAGATTAGTGGATGACAGAATAATAAGGAAATAGATAAAAGAGCAGTTAAAAATATCCATTCCAGAAACTGTACAAAAGGAAGCCCACTCATTCTGTACTTTATGGTTGGACGTCCAGGACTCAGGCCATTGCCCCTTCTTTCCTATCCCCTGAATTAATCAATCTCAATCTCCTCTATCTCTCCCTCCCATTTTTCTCTCTCTTTCACACACAAACACCACCACCACTACAACACTCCCATAGATTGATTCAGTACATCTGTTTAAAAATATAGGAACTCTTTTATGTGAGCATGAAAATAAAAATTGTTGAACCTGAATGGAACTTCTAAATTGTCCCCCATACTACATAAAAATAACAGATCTCCAAACTCCAACTAATTCTTGAGTTCAATTGGTGATATTTTGTGTGTTCACCTGGTTTCTTATCTTTCATCAGATTACTTCTGGCATCCAGGTGTTTTAATTTCTCATGTTACTTTTTATCTTCCTTTTCTCCATGGACACTGAAATATACTTCTACATGCTCCTTGGTGTATTCTGTATAAGTTAAATGTAGCTTCTCATCTTCATTCCATGATTTGCCCAATGAAATAAGTTACTGTCAATTCTCTTTTACTTTTATCATTAGGATTTTGTTTGTTTTTTTTAATCCTGTCTGTATTAAATCTATGAGTTCATTGAGGGCCTTTCATCACTGTGAATGTCACCAGAGATACTGGGGAAACTGACAAGAGATAATAAATGGACAGACTACCAGGAAAAAAAGGTGTTTCTACTTTTAATTCCTGTAGCTTATCTAGTGTGGTTTAATTAGTTGTCTGAGGAATTAAGATGCAATATCAAGATTTACATGACAAAGGATTTTTGGTTTTGTAAGTCTCTAAAAGCCCTACAAATTCTTTTCCAAAATGTTTTTGTTAGTTGATAGAACCTATTACTTCTCATTAATGTATTCCATTCTGTTGCTAGTGAATCTGTTGATAAGAAGCCCTATTCCCAAACAGGGTTTGCATTATGACTTTCCTGGGCCTTAGGCACTCTGCCTATGTGCCCTTTACTCTATCAAAAAACAAATATATGTATATATATCATATATACATATTACATATAAAATTAATTATACATAAAATTAATACAGATTTAATATACATATTTCACATTATATTTTATGATTGTTTTGATATGAAGATTAATATAATCCAGTTAAAAATGTAAACATTTTCTTTAACTCTAAGAGTTCAATTTTTTTCTTTTTTTTTTAAATATAATTTATTTTATTATCATTAATTTACAATTACATGTGCAATATTACGATTATTAAACTACCCCTTCATCAGGTCCCCCCCACCAACCCCATTACAGTCACTGTCCATCAGCGTAGTGAGATGCTATAGAATCACTACTTGTCTTCTCTGAGTTGTACTGCCCTCCCCGTGCCCCCCCAACATTACATCTGCTAATCGTAATGCCCCTTTTTCCCTCTTATCCCTCCCTTCCCGCCCATTTTCCCCAGTCCCTTTCCCTTTGGTAACTATTAGTCCGTTCTTGGGTTCTGTGAGTCTGCTGCTGTTTTGTTCCTTCAGTTTTTTTCTTTGTTCTTATACTCCACATATGAGTGAAATCATTTGATACTTGTCTTTTTCGGCTTGGCTTATTTCACTGAGCATAATACCCTCTAGCTCCACCCATGTTGTTGCAAATGGTAGGATTTGTTTTCTTCTTATGGCTGAATAATATTCCATTGTGTATATGTACCACATCTTCTTTATCCATTCATCTACTGATGGACACTTAGGTTGCTTCCATTTCTTGGCTATTGTAAATAGTGCTGCGATAAACATAGGGGTGCATATGTCTTTTTCAAATTGGGCTGCTGCATTCTTAGGGTAAATTCCTAGGAGTGGAATTCCTGGGTCAAATGGTATTTCTATTTTGAGTTTTTTGAGGAACCTCCATACTGCTTTCCACAATGGTTGAACTAATTTGCAGTCCCACCAGCAGTGTAGGAGGGTTCCCTTTTCTCCACATCCTCGCCAACATTTGTTGTTGTTTGTGTTTTGGATGTTGGCCATCCTCACTGGTGTGAGGTGATATCTCATTGTGGTTTTAATCTGCATTTCTCTGATGATTAGCGATGTGGAGCATCTTTTCATGTGCCTGTTGGCCATCTGAATTTCTTCTTCGGAGAAGTGTCTATTCATGTCCTCTGCCCATTTCTTACTTGGATTATTTGCTTTCTGTTTGTTAAGGTGCATGAGTTCTTTATATATTTTGGATGTCAACCATTTATCAGATACGCTTTTTATGAATATATTCTCCCATACTGTAGGATGTCTTTTTGTTCTACTGATGGTGTCCTTTGCTGTACAGAAGCTTTTCAGCTTGATATAGTCCCACTTGTTCATTTTTGCTTTTGTTTCCCTTGCCCGGGGAGATATGTTCATGAAGAAGTTGCTCATGTTTATGTCCAAGAGATTTTTGCCTATGTTTTTTTCTAAGAGTTTTATGGTTTCATGATTTACATTCAAGTCTTTGATCCACCTTGAGTTTACCTTTGTGTATGGGGCTAGACAGTAGTCCACTTTCATTCTCTTACATGTAGTTGTCCAGTTTATCCAACACCAGCTGCTGAAGAGGCTGTCATCTCCCCATTGTATATCCAAGGCACTTTTATCAAATATTAATTGACTGTATATGTTTGGGTTAATGTTTGGATTTTCTATTCTGTTCCACTGGTCTGTGGGTCTGTTTTTGTACCAATACCAAATTGTCTTGATTACTGTGGCTTTGTAGTAGAGCTTGAAGTCAGGGAGTGTAATTCCCCCTGTTTTATTCCTCCTTCTCAGGATTGCTTTGGCTATTCGGGGTCTTTTGTGGTTCCATATGAATTTTAGAATTATTTGTTCCAGTTCATTGAAGAAAGCTGTTGGTAGTTTAATAGGGATTGCATTGAATCTGTAGATTGCTTTAGGTAGTATAGCCATTTTGACAATATTTATTCTTCCTAGCCAAGAGCATGGATGCATTTCCATTTGTTAGTGTCCTCTTTAATTTCTCTTAGGAGTGTCTTGTAGTTTTCAGAGTACAGGTCTTTCACTTCCTTCGTTAGGTTTATTCCTAGGTATTTTATTCTTTTGATGCAATTGTGAATGGAATTGTTTTTCTGATTTCTCTTTCTGTTAGTTCATCATTAGTGTATAGGAAAGCAACAGATTTCTGTGTGTTAATTTGTATCCTGCAACTTTGCTGAATTCAGATATTAGTTCTAGTAGTTTTGGAATGGAATCTTTAGGGTTTCTTATGTACAGTATCATGTCATCTGCAAATAGTGACAATTTGACTTCTTCTTTACCAATCTGGATGCCTTGTATGTCTTTGTTTTGTCTGATTGCTGTGGCTAGGACCTCCAGTACTATGTTGAATAACAGTGGAGAGAGTGGGCATCCCTGTCTTGTTCCCGATCTTAGATGAAAAGCTTTCAGCGTCTCGCCGTTAAGTATGATGTTAGCTGTGGGTTTGTCATATATAGCCTTTATGATGTTGAGGTACTTGCCGTCTATACCCATTTTGTTGAGAGTTTTAATCAGGAATGGATGCTGAATTTTGTCAAATGCTTTTTCAGCATCTATGGAGATGATCATGTGGTTTTTGTTCTTCTTTTTGTTGATGTGGTGGATGATGTTGATGGATTTTCGAATGTTGTACCATCCTTGCATCCCTGGGATGAATCCCACTTGATCATGGTGTATGATCCTCTTGATGTATTTTTGAATTCGGTTTGCTAATATTTTGTTGAGTATTTTTGCATCTACGTTCATCAGGGATATTGGTCTGTAATTTTCTTTTTTGGTGAGGTCTTTGCCCGGTTTTGGTATTAGAGTGATGCTGGCTTCATAGAATGAGTTTGGAAGTATTCCCTCCTCTTCTATTTTTTGGAAAACTTTAAGGAGAATGGGTGTTATTTCTTCTCTATATGTCTGGTAGAATTCAGAGGTGAATCCATCAGGCCCAGGGGTTTTGTTCTTGGGTAGTTTTTTGATTACCAATTCGATTTCGTCACTGGTGATTGGTCTGTTTAGTTTTTCTGTTTCTTGCTTGGTCAGTCTTGGAAGGTTGTATTTTTCTAAGAAGTTGTCCATTTCTTCTATGTTTTCCAGCTTGTTAGCATATAGATTCTCATAATATTCTCTTATGATTCTTTGTATTTCTGTGGGGTCCGTCGTGATTTTTCCTTTCTCATTTCTGATTGTGTTTATGTGTGTAGATTCTCTTTTTCTCTTAATGAGTCTGGCTAGGGGTTTATCTATTTGTTTATTTTTTCAAAGAACCAGCTCTTGGTTTTATTGATTTTTTCTATTGTTTTATTCTTCTCAATTTTATTTATTTCTTCTCTGATCTTTATTATGTCCCTCCTTCTGGTGACTTTGGGCCTCATTTGTTCTTCTTTTTCCAATTTCAGTAATTGTGTCTTTAGACTATTCATTTGGGAATGTTCTTCCTTCTTTAAATAGGCCTGGATTGCAATATACTTTCCTCTTAGAACTGCCTTTGCTGCGTCCCACAGAAGTTGTGGCTTTGTGTTGTTGTTGTCATTAGTCTCCATATATTCTTTGATTTCTGTTTTGATTTGGTCGTTAACCCATTGATTAATTAGGAGAGTGTTGTTAAGTCTCCATGTATTTGTGAGCCTTTTTGATTTCTTTCTAAAATTTATTTCTAGTTTTATACCTTGGTGATCTGAGAAGTTGGTTGGTAGGATTTCAATATTTTTGAAATTACTGAGGTTCTTTTGTGGCCTAGTATGTGGTCTATTCTGGAAAATGTTCCATGTGCACTTGAGAAGAATGTGTATCCTGTTGCTTTTGGGTGTAGAGTTCTGTAGATGTCTGTTAGGTCCATCTGTTCTAGTGTGTTGTTCAGTGCCTCTGTGTCTTTACTTATTTTCTGTCTGGTTGATCTGTCCTCTGGAGTGAGTGGTGTGTTGAAGTCTCCTAAGATGAATGCATTGCTGTCTATTTCCTCCTTTAATTCTGTTAGTATTTGTCTCACATATGCTGGCGCTCCTGTGTTGGGTGCATATATATTTATAATGGTTATATCTTCTTGTTGGACTGACCCCTTTATCATTATGTAATGTCCTTCTTTATCTTTTGCTACTTTCTTCGTTTTGAAGTCTATTTTGTCTGATACAAGTACTGCAACACCTGCTTTTTTCTCTTTGTTGTTTGCATGAAATATCTTTTTCCATCCCTTCACTTTTAGTCTGTGTATATCTTTGGATTTGAGGTGAGTTTCTTGTAGGCAGCATATAGATGGGTCTTGCTTTTTTATCCATTCTGTTACTCTGTGTCTTTTGATTGGTGCATTCAGTCCATTTACATTTAGGGTGATTATTGATAGATATGTACTTATTGCCATTGCTGGCTTTAGATTCGTGGTTACCAAGGGTTCAAGGGTTGCTTCTTTACTATCTAACAATCTAACTTAACTTTCTTGTTAAGTTATTGTAAACACAGTCTGATGTTTCTTTCTTTCTCTCCCTTCTTATTCCTCCTCCTCCATTCTTTCTATAATAGGTGTTTTATTCTTTGCCTTTAGTTAGTATTTGGATGGTCTGCTTTCTTTGCTATGATTTTATTTTCTCTGGTGACATCTTTTTAGCCTTAGGTGTGCTTCCATCTAGAGCAGTCCATTTAAGATATCCTGTAGTGGTGGTTTATGAGAGGCAAACTCTCTTAACTTTCGTTTATCTGGAAATTGTTTAATCCCTCCATCATATTTAAATGATAATCGTGCTGGATACAATATTCTTGGTTCGAGGCCCTTCTGTTTCATAACGTTAAATATATCATGCCATTCTCTTCTGGCCTGTAAGGTTTCTGTTGAGAAGTCTGATGATAGTCTGATGGGTTTTCCTTTGTAGGTGATCTTTTTTCTCTCTCTAGCTGCCTTTAATACCCTGTCTTTATCTTTGATCTTTGCCATCTTAATTATTATGTGTCTTGGTGTTGTCTTCCTTGGGTCCCTTGTGTTGGGAGATCTATGAGCTTCGGTGGACTGCGAGACTACTTCCTTCCCCAGCGAGGGAAAGTTTTCAGCAATTATTTCTTCAAAGACACTTTCTATCCCTTTTTCTCTCTCTTCTTCCTCTGGTACTCCTATAATGCGAATATTGTTCCGTTTGGATTGGTCACACAGTTCTCTTAATATTCTTTCATTCCTAGAAATCCTTTTATCTCTCTCTGCCTCAGCTGCTCTGTACTCCTGTTCTCTGTTCTCTATTCCATTAACAGTCTCTCGCATCTCATCCATTCTGCTGTTAAGCCCGTCGATCGCTTGTCTGATTTCTGTATTGTCTTTCCTCAGTTCCCTCACTTCCTCCCTCAGCTCTTGCACATTTGTCTGTAGGTCCATCAGCATAGTTATGACTTTTATTCTAAATTCTTTTTCAGGGAGGCTGTGCATTTCCATCCCTTCAGACTCCCTCTCTGGGGTTGTCTGGTTGATTTTGGTCTGAACCATATTCCTCTGTCTTTTCATGGCTGTATAATTTGGTCACTGATAGTTGCCACGTATGTCAGCTGGGCTGTTTAAGACTTTAAAAAGAGAAGAAAAAAAAGAGAAAAAAAAGAAAAAAAGAAGAAAAAAGAAAGAAAGAAAAAAAGAAAGAAAAGAAAAAACAAAAACAAAACAAAACAAAACAAAAATGCCCACCAGACGTAGATTCTGTGGGAATGCTCTAGGTGGCGCTATTGCCCCACTATTCCACAGCTGTGACTGTGCCGCTCCGCAGGGCCCTTTATCGTTCTGGCAGGGGTGGGAACGAATAGGAGGCTGTTGATCTCAGTGAGAAGTATTAAGTATGGCTACGCTTCCTCAGTCGCCAGCTAAGGCGTCTGAAACTCCCCAGGACTCCCAGCCTGCTGGGCTGAGTGTGCTGGGGCGATCCGGCTCCTCCGCTGGGCTCCTTTCTCTTTAAGACCGCTGAAGAAAGCGCGCGCTTTTTTTTTTTCCTTCCCAGGAGCCGGCTGCAAGCCCCCTGGCGCGTTCCCCGCTCAGATCCTGCCCCTCTGTCTCTCCAATCTCCGCTGCACTGCGCAATGTGGGTCAGCGCTCCCCGCGCAGATCACCGGGGCTGGCTACTTCGCGGGGTGTGCTTCCACTCCCTCCCGGCTCTGAATCCTCTCCTCCCGCCGGTGCGCTGGGGTGGGGGAGGGCTCGGGTCCCGCCGGGTCGCGGCTCCGTATCTTACCCGCCTCTTGGGGTGCCGAGTCCTCTCGGGTGTAGCTGCATGCTGTGCGCTTTCCTGTGCATTCTCGTCTCTCTTTTAGGAATAGATGTATTTTCTGTGTTTTCGTAGATAAATATAGTGTTGGGAGGAGATTTCTGCCGCCCTGCTCACACCACCATCTTCCTGGAAGTTCCTCCATGTTTTTCTTTTGATTAAAAAAATATATATATTTTTGTAAGCCCCAAAAGTGTGGTGGGCCCTAGGAGCTGTGACTACTGGATATGTTGGCCCTGCTCCCAAATACCTCCATGGCACTCTCCTCATGTCCCTCAAGTTTTTGCTCAGGTACCCACCATGACCACTCTATTTAAAATGACACCTTCCCCTTGTCTCTATGCTTCCCATCTTATCTTGCTTTGTTTTCTTTTCATATCACATGTATCCTCTTAATGTATTATATAGTGATATTTAGTTGTTACTCAGGTTTGTCTCCCCCAACTAGAATGTAAGCTCATGAAGTCACTGACATACTCCCACATCCCTGAGCAGTGCGTGTCATGGAGTAAGGACTTGATAATTCTCTCTTGAATGAAATAGGAAGAAATAAGTTTTTGCCTACCTTTTTAAGTTTGTGATTTTTAAAATTCTATTTTATTTTTTATGGTCCCAGAAACTAACGGGTGGGATGCAGGAATGTTTTCACATACTAACAAATATGTAATATGGGGTGGTTTTAAAGAATACATTAAAAATTAGCTTTCTGTTTTAAAAACTCAAAAAATCACGTAAATGTTTGTATCACTGTCAGCGTTGCCATATCTCTGTAAGGTTCTCATTATTTCAACCTTTCTCTGAAAGGCCACAATTACAGTGGAAGGTATCAGGCCTATTCAGAATGTAAGCATAGTTTTAGTCAAATCCAAGCCATAATCATATCATGATATTTAGAAAGCAGAAGCAAATATACATATTGTTATTTAATGTCATATTGATGAGGGAAAGGAAGAGGAAAAAGGAAATGGAAAGCTACATTTTTTGCAGACCTTTTATGTGCTGGGATCTGTTAAGCTCTTTACATATAATCTCTTGAATCTTCAAAACAGTTCTGTGAAATAGGTATTAGTATTTCTATGTTAAAAACAGGGAAGTATGCTCAGATTCTATTCTATATTACAGAGTTTGCCTGAGAGCATACAATTGGCTAAGATGAACTGGGATTTAAATCAATACCTACTGGGCTTTACAGGCTGAGCACTTTCAGTTACATCTTGTCACAAAGAGCATTGTAATTCCTGTTCAAAAAACAATTGTAAAGGATCTTGGGGACAATAAGAGCTGTGAAAGGATTCCTAAGTTTGGAACATCATTGTGTATGGTAGAGACTTTGTGTTACTCATTCCTATAGTGAAGACTAACATAGCAAATGGTTATGGGCTCATGTGACAGCTTGATTGGTTTTGTCAATGACGTTTTCATTCATTTTATGAAAAAAGTCTCACTGATTTTATCACAAAACTTCATTTATTATTCCTATCGAGATGCAGCCAAAATCAGGTATGACTGACATTGGCTTCCATTTACTAAGACAAATCTACTGCTATTAATTTATTTCTCTTAAGGATATTTGTATCACCAGCCCCTATTTGGATAACCATTCATCCATCATGTAAAGAAAGAGAGCTTCTGAAATCATCACATCTTAATTATCTGAATGATCATAAGTATTTCCATTAGGCCCAATTCCAAAGCCAAACAGCAAAACTGGTTCAGATAAAACATCAACAAGAAGATGAAACTTTCCGTATCTTCAATGGTAATTGCTTATGTAAAAACTCCAGTGTTAAAAAGAAAAAAAGACAGATCAGTCATTTCAACTAACACTTGGACAATAAAGCAAATTCTGTTTTCTTCAGGTATAGGGACATGGCATATATAAAATAAGAGCTGTGGAGCTAAGTACACATTTCTTGTCTCTTAATCACTTGGCAAAAATGTATTGGTTATCTATTGTACATAAGAATCTGTGTTTTAGTACTCATAATTAAATCAAGACACAAAACATTGTTAGACACTAGTCTTGACCTAGAAAAATGCTTGCATTTGAGTTGGAATAACAAGACAAAATGATATGTGTCACAGAAGTTAATTACTACTCCTAGGCATCCTCACAACCAGCAACCAAAAGTTTTACATCTGGCTCAGTAGGGACCATCTTCTGTGATGGTCAGACCCTGTTCTGTATATCCTCAGCTTACCAGTTAAATGACATTGTGACAATTGAATGACAGCAAGTTAGTTAAGTTTCTCAGCTTCGGTATATTCATAAAACAGAGATAATTTCTACCATATATAGTTGCTGTTAGGATCACAGATGATGTATTTAAAATGCCTGACTTAAAAAGTGGTGGTAGACTTTAGCTCTTAAAAAAGACATATGCCTAGGAAAATAGGAAAAAGAACAGAGAAAACAATGAGAAAACCAGTTCCCTGTATTTTATAAGTGTGTGCATAGCTTTGAATGTACCATGTGGGAAAACCAAAGGTAAATGTTTTCATAGAGCTTTGGCAGTTGGAAAAGAAGATATTCAAAATTAATTTGATAAACAATGCAGAACTTATTAATAAGCAGATCATATTATTAGGTGGATGATTATACAATTCTTCCTCTTAAGGTATTTCTAAAAAATAAAACCTTTGCATTCTAGTTAAAGTTTTTCATATTTGTTTCATACCATGCCATTATGCTACTAATTTTATGTTTCCTTTATACCAGTCTTCTTACTTAACAATTCGTTAACTTTTCACTTAATTAATAAAGTTAATAATTCATTAACTTCATTAACTTAGTAATTTATATTGTTTTTTCCTCCTAGACCACATGTTCCCTGAGGGCAGGGCTATGCCTCTTTGTCTGTCACTATATCCTCAATGTCTGGCAGAGTTCCTGTAGTGGGATACTAGGCTCAGTAAATGGCAATTGATTAAACTAATAGCTAATTGTTGTTTGTGAAGAGAATGAAAAGGGATTTAGTATTTACTGAGTATGCTCTAGGCACTTTGTCCCATTTAATCTTTGAAAAAAAAATTTCAAGTAGTTGCCTTATTCCTAGTTTATGGTTTAGAAAGTTAAGACCCAGAGACGCTGATTAATGTGTCCAAGGTCATATGACCAAGATAATTTAACTCTAGGTATAGATTCAAAGCCCATATCAGCTCCTTTTTACCATTCACACAATGGCCTTGCTTGTTTTGATGAATCAGATTGGACTTGCTATCTGAAGGGAATCAGCAATTACTCCATGTCTGCTGAGAGAAACTATACTTCTGAACTTTTTCAGTATGAAGTATGGAAGTAAAATTTGTCTTTCCAGGGATTCCCTCAACACACATGGTAGAACAGAAGAATGTCAGGATATTCTGTTTAACCCTTCATGTCTACCCAGTATGGGAGAATATGTAATGTAGATTATCAATATGGTATAATAAGAGTAAATATTAGGATAAGTATACTCATAATAATAAGTATAGATATCAGTACAAATGAGAGAGGGACCATGGGTGTAGTCAGAGTAGGGTGAGGGCCTCCAGAAAAAGCAGGGTGGAATATTTACAGTCAGCAATATAACAATGGGCAAAGAAGTCCCTTTTGAAACTCTGTGTTAAGCATTATGCAAAGTCAAGGTCACACTAATCCCCTAGGATCAAGATACCAGACTAAGAATATAGGCATCTTCAGTGAGGTCAGTTACAAATCAAAAGGCCAGGAGCAACTTGGCCTAGAATGCTTGAGTGTTTCACAAATAAAGAAGAGTATCTCAGTATAACCCGTGACTTCACTGTAAACAGCCCTAGCAAGCAGAGATTAACCCAGACCACCTTCAGGGCAGGGCTGGTGGTACAAGTCCACACCCCTAAGCCTTTTTTTTCATGTTCTGGAAAAATCCTCATTTGCCTGTAAAAACCCCTAGACAACGCACCACCCCGGGACTCCCTTGTCCCCTCCTGGCATGAGCCGGTAGCTCTCTCCTTCCACTTTATTTCTAAATAAAAGCCTGTACCTTGCTCTCCTACCTTGCCTGTGTGCTAAGCTCATTCTTTGGCTTCATGAACAAGAACCCCGGCATCACAAATACAGATATGATAGAATTAGAATCTAGGAGTCAAGGCATCTGTAGTACTTCCTTGCATCTGCTACTAACTCAGGTGATCTGAAATGGGAATGTTCTTGATATAAATGCTTGTTTGGTATGGACAGGAGGAATTGACAAGTTTAATTAAGGTAACAGTAGTCCATGACAAAGCCTGACGAAGCCTATTACTTCCCGTTCTCTTAGTGATCACTATTTTTGAGTCTGTTACATTTGTCTCTACTGTTTTAAATGTGTACTTTGGGATTAATTGGATATTTCTTTAAACTATGAGAAAAATAAAATTTGAATGTAGTTGTAAAATATGAGCATAAGAAAACTTTCTTAGATTATAGAAATGACATATTTTTCCAAATTTCATTTTATAAGATAGCATCTAATTCACCCATTTCCATACAAACATTCTGTATGACTTTGCACAGGGTTTACCAGATTAGATTTCTCACGTACCTTGGAAGCGCTGACAAGTTAGCAAAATTAGACTGAAACAAAATTTTAAAATGAGTTTAAAAACCATGTTAGTTTCATATGGAAACAGAAGGTAAATGTTTAGGGATCATTTAGATCTATTACTTAGTGTTGTGGACATCTTCAGGAGTTAGTCTTGACATTAAGAGGGAGCTTACTGACCATCCAGTGAACACCATTTATTCATGCATTGATAAATTAACTTAACAAACATTTGTGGAATATCTTGTCTATCAGACACATATTTTAAAAATGAATGTCCGCAGAAGCTAAATGACTTGTTCCAAGTAGAAGCATTTGGAGACCAAGCAGGACCAGAGCAAGTCAAGTGTCCATTTCATTTCCCTATGCATCCATAAATATTCACTCTATTATTCCAAGAGAAATAATTCACAGAACCCTGTTATGTTCTTTTACCAAGAGACACCTATTTTCATGGTTTTTAAGTTTGATATTTTAGGATTATAAGTGGTGAAGAAAGGTATTCCTGAATTAGACCCTTTTCATTTATTACCATACAACCTCATTTTCATAAGCCTAGTTTTCTTATTTGTCAAATTGGGATAAAAACTACCTATGGGGTTGTTATAAGAAATTAAAATAAGTTTGTATAAAGAAACAATATAGAGTATGAATCATAGGTGCTCAAAAAATGGCAATAGTTATTTTTACTAGCCGTTCAATTAATTTCCAGAGTTGGGTTTCTGAGTTCCACATCAGCTCACTCATTCTTTCATTAGATTCTTTAGAAAAACAAAAGAAGACAGTAAAAATAAAAAAATAGCAGTCTGTTTAATAGGGTATATAGAAAGGAAATAACAAATTTTCTATTTATAATTTGCAAATATTGTCCATTCTCAACTATCCCTAGTAGTAGCCAGTAATTAATTTATTTTATCAAACATTTGAGAACCTATATAAGACACTTTTAGGATCTTGAATGTAAGAGAATGCTATAGGCAATATCCTTGTGCTTTAATGGGAACATCCTGTTGGTTCGAGAAAACAAAGTTAAAAAATAATAGCACGATGTCAGTGATAATCATATAATATGTGTTACTAAGATGAAAATAAAACAGGTTAATGGTAAAGAAAGTGATGGTTGCATGGGGAGAGAGGGTACCTTGTAAGGCTTCTCAGAAGAGTTGACATTTAAGCAGTAATAAATAAAGTGATGACCAAGAGATACAATGTGTCTAAGAGTGTTCCTTGCATAGGAAACATCAAATGCAAAGGTCCTAAAGTGGAAACATGGCTTGTGCTTGAAGGACAGTGTGAGCCAGAGGGAATGGAATGGCAGGAGAGGGGTCAGAGAAGGGAGCCGAGGACCAGAACAAGGGCTTCTCAAGTGTGTGCAGATCCAGGGTGTTTAATTGTCAGAGCTCATGTCATCTCAGTTGAGGTCGGCACCCAAAACTACTCTGGAAAAACAACCTCATTTCAAAGACAGATTGGTGGAGAGGCATATCAACTATGTAAAACACTTAAGGGGAAAAAATGACAGAAAGGAAAGGACACAACATAAAAAGACAGACTAGCTTAGAAGAAAATATCCGAAGGAATAAAAGGAAACTCCTCACATGTTACTCTAAATATGGATTCAGTTAAACAAAATGAGATTATTTAAAGGGATTGTAGTCAGAAAGAACAACGCTGATAAAGAAATAATAAAAGAGAAATAGCAAGGAACAAAATAGCTGGAAATGAACCTGAAAATAATGACAAGGGAAAACTAGAAATAACTAGAGTGAATACAGAAAGAAGAAAAAAAGGAGACAGAGAAGGAAGCTATTTTAAAGCCAATAGAGAAAATCCATGAACAGAGAAAGATGAGCTAACAAGTGTCCCTGAGGAAGAGAATTTCACAAATAGAACAGGAGAAATAAATAGTTCTTGAATTTTTAAACAGAATTGTTTTCATTAAATGAAGAAAGAACTGATTCAGCAAATTAAAAGATCACACTAAATTCCAGAAGAATGTGAGAAGATACCCAGTGTTGAATTATGTTCTTATAACATTATTTAGCATCAACGATAAAGAAAAAATGCACTTACCCAGCTATGAAAAACCTCGGTGCAATGTGAAAAGTTCAAGCTAACATGGACCTTGTGCTCATCAACATTCAATGCCATAAAATAATTAAGCAATGGCTCAAAAGTTCGAAGAGAGATCTCAAGGCTCTGAAGAAAAATAAAACAGCCATATGCATTATAAAAACAGCAAACATATTTAAATATGGAAGAATACAGAAAATACAGAACTCTTGAAAAAGATCACTTGAAATCTAACAAAGATTAAAACAGAGTTCAGAAATAAAGAGCCATGATTAAAGAATTGATGGTGGGCACTGACTTAAAAATAGAACAAATCCAGACAATTATGGGCTATAGAATAGAATTTTAGTAATTTGAATTTTGGCAGTGTAAATAATTAAATTTGGGAGAGAGGATATGTGAAAATAGGAGATTGCAACTTTCTTTATCTTTTATAGTGATATATTATCAAAGTTGAACGTTTTTGGAAAGGTATAAAAATAAGTAGGTAAACCACAAACTGAGAGAACATAATTGCAATAACCTGTATCTGACGAAAGACTTGTATCCAGAATATATAAAATGTATCAGCATTAATATAGATATACATATACACACACACATGTATATATTACACTTATGTATACACACACACATGACTGCCTGGAAGAGGATTAAATCAAAAGGTCATGATAGAACTTTCTAGGGTGATGTAAATGTTTTATATTTTGATTTGTGTTATATATAACAGGGGTCAAAATGTAAAAACTGCAATTGACAATCTATACACTTTAAATCTGTGTATTTATTGCATGTAAGTTATACCTAAATTTAAAAATTAAAAAAAATAACAGGAAAAAAGAAAATCTGTATTCTGTCTGCATGTGAATTCAGCACATAAGTTTCTTTTGTAGCCATTCTCTTATCTGATAGAGAGCTTAGACCTGTGTGATACGGAAATAAGCTTTGCATGCCATTTTAGAGCCATCTACAAGGCTCAAATTCTTTGGTGAATCATTTTATTTTATTTATATTGCCTATGCTTTGCTCTGTTTCACATTCTGTTCGTTGACCTTGGATTGTAGCAAAGCAACCAGGTTTATTTGAGTTAAGACGTTTGTAAAAGTTACAACAAGAATTATGAGGTCTTGATACTTTTATTATAATTATTTAATTGAACAAGCTTTAATGAATAGCTGAACTTAACCTGCAAACACTGTTGGATTTATAATGCTTTGCTCACAGGACTCAAGAAATTTATTTTAACTGGCCTCTTGCACAGTGGTTAAAAGAAGAGAATTGGGATGATTCAAATAAAATCTTTTTATGGATTGGGAGGAGGGATGAGAACTGATTTCAAAACAATTTACCTACTTTGGGCCAGTAGGAAGCTAAATGATTAGACCCTGTTTAATTCATTCCTTTGCTCCTTGATTTCCTCCAAACCATGATTACATAACTGGGGGCAGAGAGAGGAAGTATGTGGAAATAAACTACTAGGCTAGGTTTACTTTATTCTCTTAAAAGAGATGGACCATTCTGTAAATCACAATTCAATATATAGAATCCCAAAGTGGAGCTGTTTGTCATTTCATTTCTGGAACCCCATAGATTGTCATCTGGAGGAACACGTGGAGCAATAAAAGTAGCTCCTCCTGATTTAGAAATGTAGAGCCTTTAAAATTCATTTCCTATAACCAGTGTTTCATCATACTGGCATTCCACATACTTGCAGTGTCCTGCTGAGAACAGTGACTTAACACAGCCCAGGAGCTGGATTAGATCATGAATTTAGATTCATCGCAGCACAACAATTCATATGTAGTTTTCCCAAATGAAACATCAGGGAAAATCAGTTCAGAAATAAACTGGGCAAATCTCTTGAATTGAGATAGATGTCCCAGATCTCAAATTATCCAGATAGCAAACATCCTATACACAGCATTGTGATTCAGGGATTTCTATGCCAGTTGACTGATTTAAGATACTGCTCTAAAGCAGAATTGTCAGTTTGTGCTGGACTACAAATACTCATGATCAATAAAATTGTTTAGGAACACCTTGATGTAAGGAGCAAAAAAAATCCTTATATTCTACGATTGCTAACTCTTTAGATGTTCATGGTAACTGAGATTATTCTGCAGGGTATACCTAACAGAATCCATCTGGACCTTATCCCTGGCTCTTTCTTGGCAGTTGTAATTGTTATAACTCCCCTTTAATAGGCTCAACAGCTAGTAACACTAAAAATAGAAATGTTTTACATCATCACACTGAACTCACCAAATCTCTTACTCTAAGTGAGAACCTGACACAGGAAAATACACATAGGTTTCTCATAGAGTTATTGTTGAGTGAATAAATGAATGAAAGTTAATCCTTACTACATAATTTAGTAATTAATTGAATGCTGCCTATTATAATTTTCTAATGGTTTTTTGTACATTGATTTCATTTCCTAAGGAGGGTTTTAATCTCCTAGAGGACGATTTTCTTTTCTGAACACATCTATAATTTTTCTGTGGGTAACATAATGCTATGACCTTACTAGGTGCTTAGGAAATAATGCTTGATTAATTACACATTGTTGTCAGCATCAAAACATCTTTCAGCACAGTTTTATGACTTCCTTAATACTCTAGTTGAGCTGAATCACTAAACATTTAGTCTATCCTGAACTTATGCTGTGTCTTTACAGGTTTTAATAGTCCTTTATTTCTGCTAATGAACTTCCTCCACCCCTATTCCTCTTGAACTTCCAGCCCTGAATTTTAATGTGTTTGGCTTATTCCTGAGCCTTATTCCTGAGTCTCCTCTCCCTCAACCAGTCTTCTCCCTCACCCACCTTGCAGAACAAAGAGGTAAATTTCATTTCAGTTCAGTTTCACCACTCACCAACTATGTGCCAGGCATGTTAAGACAGGTGACCTGAAGAAGACATGACTCCTCTCTCAGAGATTTTGCATCTGTTGGAAGACAGACACTATTTTCACAGAGAAATTACAGAAACCAGTGCATGTTATTATCAGAACACAGGATACCTACTTCAGTCTAGTGCAAGGAGCCATTCTGTGGCAAGGAACCTGAAGCAGGATACAAGTTCAGCAATTCTACAAGAGTAAGACTAATGGAGTCTTTTCCTTATAACTACAGAGACTGTTCAGATCTACAAACATGCAGCATTGAGAGGTGGTTATGAGTGCACAGGACAGAGGAAAAGGACTGAAAAGGCTGGCAAACTGGGAGGAGAATCAGAAGCAGATATAAGATATATAAATATAGAGATGGAATGAGAAAGGCAGTCAGTCAAGATCATGGACTCACAAGAGGAATGAATAAAAGTTAGAAGAGTTTCTGGGCAAGGTCAAGGTTCAGAGATTATGTCCATTGCGGGCTTTTCATGATGTGAGTTGAAGGGCCAAGTGAGCAAAAAGGACACAGGCTGAACCTAGGACTGCGAACTATCTTCAAGAACAGAACTTTGTACCTTTAAAGACAGGGTATAGTGTTTATATTTTTAATTATGCATTCATGCTTAGACTACCTGTGGAATATAATTGCAAAAAGTTTTATTTTAGGGTGAGTTTTACATTTAGAACGAGCCATTTTGTGTTATTTCTGAAGAGCTCAGTTGCTTGCCTCCAATATGAGATACTGTTATAGACAGAGAAACAATCGATTAAGACAATGGAGTTTAGAGGTGACGGGCTTGGGTCTGCCTGCCTTGGTGTCAGTTAACTTTTTTGTTGCCACAGTTTCTTTCAATATAAAATAGGACCAGTGATAGTCTGTCATAGAGTTGTCTTAAAAATTAAATGAATTTATGTATGTAAAGCTTTAAGAACAGTGAAATATGGGAAATGTCCAATGAATGTTCACAATTGTTTTGATCATTATTTTCTGGAATGAGTGGTCACAGCTGTCAAGTGTAATGGTGATTTTGGCGCCCAGAGAACCAAACAATATAGGTCATTTCTCTTCAACAGAGTGATGGTAATGAAGCTTATTTCTTACAGGTGTGTTACCTATAAGATAAGAGAACAAGACCTAACCAAATAGTTGGTTAGATGAAGAACTACCTGAAATAAATAAGAAACAAAATCCTAATAGAGTAGATGTATTGACTATATTTCCCAAGAAAGTTTAATTTATTGCCTGCTATATCAAAATTTGTGGGTAATCCCATCTTAATACATACAAAATATATAGATTCACCTATGTTATTTTTATCCCATGGAGAATTAAAGAATTTAATAACTCTTCTTTTGCTTAATTTGAGGCTTTTTTGAGCTAAATTCTAAAGGAAGATCAACAAAGGGAGGCCTGGCCAAATCTCTTAGATTCCATGTGAAGCACTGTGAACCCTTCCAGGAAGTGTCAGAGTAAACAACTTGTTTTTTGAGTTGAATTCAAAAGAGGAGAATCTTCAGTGAAAAGAATATTAACAAAAAGCACAAGAAACACTGCATCTCTAAAAAATTAAAGCTATTTTTTAATAGATATAAATAGAGCATAATTTATTCAACTGGGAGGGTACTATATTAGGTGGGGAGGAATGAGGTAGATTTGGCACAAAATAACTTTTGACACATGCCATGTATTATTTAACAGAATATTCTACTGCATGCATTAATCTGACAGGCATATTCACTTGATTAACTGAAGCCAATTGTTCAGTACATATGTGAACTTTGGTTCAGATGTTTTGGGGTATGTTGGAAGAGAGGATGGCAGTCGGGAACTCAAACAGCTGCCTCCCAAAGAGAGCAAGTCATCTGAGTAGAGGGGAGACAGGAAGTGAGAGGCTGAGCTCAAAGTTCTCAAGAAAATGAATCCAAATTTGGTGGTCATGGATGGACCACTCTCACTAGCCCAGATAACAGTTTATTTCCTATCAACTTATATCACTACTTCCTGACCTGCCAATAAAATAAAGGAATATCTCATCTGTCTTTACCTCAGGAAAATTCAGGGATGATAAAATGAGAGAAGAAAAAGGCTTTGAGGATTTAAGAAGAAAGGATTCTATTAAAAAGAACCTAAAGGGTAATTATTTTTTGCTTTCTAAGAATAATTTATTCTCTTTATACTTCCTGCTCTGGTGTTAGTTGTACAAGCCTCATCTGGACCCATCAGCCTTATGGTTTTTCATGAGGACAAGTCACTGCTTTGTTCTCACCTTGTGAAGACTCTAAAAGTTGTCTTCATATCCCAGTCTAAAAAAATCAATTTGATTCTTCTCTAGCTTTTCCTACAGCCTCATGTCTCCCCTAGGACAGCTTACTATACAAACAAAATATGAAACAAGCCTACAGTCTTACAGTGACAGAGCCAAAACCTTTTCTGTTATCATTCATGTAGCCCATGGGGAAATAATCAGAATGGGGATGGATTTGGGCAAAGAGATAGTCCATATTGGTGGTTGAGTTTAATAAATCTCTGCTATAAAAGACTCATATTTAAGTTTCAGCAAATCTCAGAGCTCATTCCACCAGGGCTATCTAATCTCTCGCCTCCTCGGTTTCAAATTAAACTTCCCTTTGTCACTATTTCTTTGGAATCTTTTTGAATGAGATACAAGATAAAAGTCCTCCATAAGCCCACTCACTGCTTTATGGAAAGCTGAGACCCTTAATCTAATTAATTTGATATATATTCCAGAGGAAGTGATGGTTTGGCAATAAATATTACTTAGCCTGGGTATTGTTACTTTTTGAGGACCGTGGAAGTTCTATTGTTCATCACTTATTCTTCCCAGTCTTCTTAAGAGAATTCATTTTGCTTATGAGGTTCAAGGAAGAAAAGATACAAAAACAGATTAAGCAGCAATTTTGTCAAATGGTACTTTAGATCCAAATGTATTTGGTTCTAATGAAATGCCATTGACTGATGGCTCTGAAAATAATCTACTAGCAATTATATATCTATATCTATCTACTCACACATATACAGACATAAAATACATATGAATATACATTGTTATATATAATATATAGTCTTTATAAACATTATACATTTATATAACGTATATATTATATATAAATATACAAATATTCATGAATATATATGTGCCCATATACATTTAAGATTAATAACATGATGAAAAATTCTATGACATTAAACTCTCTCAGTCTTGGCTTTCACAACTTTGAAAAGACCAGTTTGAAAAGACTAATTGACATTTTAGTTCTAAAATTTTATGATAAATACCTTCCAGGCCAGTAGTTTGTTATATAATGGTTATGTTAGCTCTCAAACAAATAAATCTGGAAGACACCAAACTTCATTGTAAACTTTTCTCTGGGACCTGGCAAGAAAAAGAACAGGCCCGTCTGCATGGAGCTCACGGCCCCTCCCACGGCATCTTGCTGGTTTTGTATTGTTGAAATTAGGCATGTAAATCACCTGGTAGATTGTGATTTGTTATGGGGACAGAATCCAATCTTCTTCATTTGTGAGTCCAAAATCAGGAACTTGCACACAGTTGACATTCAACAAAAGTACATGGCCACATTGTTAAATGGCTCAGAAAAGTTCTCCATCATCATTACTTTAGCTTTTATTAACAGCATTATCACTGGACCAGTTCCAGTACCTACACAAACCAACATCTTTGCATGCGAGCAGTACTCTTCTTACCCACTGCGTTAATAGAGTGTTGCATGGAGGAGCAGCCTCAGTCACGTCAAATAAACTATTGGAATGGATTTATATTTATGCTGTTTGATTTAGTAACAATGCACCTGAGGCTTTAGGCTTTGTATGCATATATAATTTATGCACATTTAGCATTTTAAACGGTACCTGAGGTTTACTTTAAAAAGTCACATTGATTTTGATTTAAAACCCTAAAGATAAGCAGAACTACAAACTGAAAAGTTGTTTTTATTAATAATATTTCATTCCTTACCACAGGTTAGGATGGTAATAATGACAAAGCTCTTGCAAAGCCTTATGAGAGTTGTACTCTAAGAGTAATCCATTGAGTTGGAGGCTGAACCAGACATCTTTTGAATTTCTTTATAATTTGGAAATAAATAGATGTTTTTTAAAAAGAATTAACATATTACTCCCTCTCCTAAGCAATCCCTCCACCTTAGCTCACTAATTTGGAAAATCCATCCTAGTGACCAGCCTGACACTTTCAGTGAGTACTAAACACAGCATCTTGAATAAAATATTATTTTTCACTGCCAGGAAGAACTGGAAGAAGGTAGAGAGGCCACCAACACAATGTCTTCCAGTCCCTTAAATTGTTCTTTTCATAAGCTTGCATGAGGATAACATGCTATGGTGTGTACTATCCTCACTTTAGAAATATTCAGAAAATAAATAATGACCTCAAAAAGGAGGAGGAAACTATTCTTAGCATGGTCTAAATATATCTTTTTTTCGAGCCTCAGTTTATTCAGCTGTGAAATGAAGATGATCTCTAAGGTCTATCTTAGCTCGGTCGTGATGTTTCCTCTTAGTTTCCAAGTGAGGCAGCAAAGGAATGCACTGGAGTCACCTCTTAGGAGGGAATTCCCAGGAAGTGGCTTTTCAAGTGAGGAGGAGAAGGCAAGTAGATTCACATTTCAGCCCACAAGGAAAAGCTTGCCTTAAGCTAATTGCTTAGAGAAATATCCTTTAGCTCTCCCTGGTTAGCTAAAGAGATCTCCACATTCAACTAACTAAATCAACTAAGGACTAATGTGGAAAGTAGCTCTGCTCGGGACTGGGAGATACATAATTATGCCAAATATCATTATAGCTCGGCTATTTCCTGGCCTTATTGGTAGTGACACATGTGTTTGCAAGGTGGTAGGTGGCTGTGTACCTCAAGGAAACACATTGTACTATCCCTAGGTGGGGCCACCTACCAGGAATAGGAAAGGGGGAGTTTTTGATTATGATCTGCATGTTCAATGTTCTTGTACCCAGGTCTGTCTACTAACACTTTTGGATATCATTATAACTCAGGATGCCCAGGATAAATGTCCAGGATATTTTATTCTAGTTTTGTTCCAGTGTGATCCAGTCATACCCAAGTGCACTGCTGTCTGATCTGTTGCACAAAATAGAATTCAAGAGTCGCCCTTGGCACATTGCCCTCCTTTGGCCCCTGCATCCCATCCATCAAGTCCCTTCAATTTCATCCCCTAAATGTCCCTTAAATCTGCTGACTCCTTTTCATCTATGCAGACACCACGCTCACACACCCATCATTAGGTCCATTGGGATTACTCTCATGTCCTCCTGGCACCTCACTCCAGTTATTCTCTGTATTGATTTCTGAGTGAACTTTTTATCACTAAGACTTCTCTGATAAAAGTCATTAAAGACTTCTCCTTACTTGTAGGATGAGGAAGATAATGTCTGACATGCCCCACAAGGTCCTACGCAGCTTGGCCCAGGCCATGCTCTTCAAGTTCATCTTGCTGCTCTCCCTGACCCTTGACCTCAGAGTCCCAGCCAAAATGGGCCCAAGTTAGCTTTTTAGTCACACCTTGCTTTCTTTTGCTTCTGAACCTCAATCCATCAATAATTATAGGGAACAAGCCTGCTAATAAAGACCTAAAGTACATAGGGAGCCTGTTACTGTTAGCCCACTTAAACAATCTTTCAAGTAAATGGATGTTCCTTTCACCTCAAAGAAGCTTTTCCCAAAATAGTTAAGTGAGCTGCTCCATTTACACATGGCCAAAAGGATTCCATAACCTTGGATTTTCCTTTAATGTCATAAAAATAAAAAATTCTTAATTTTACACATGAGCATTCTATAGTTATCCATTCTTCAAGGGTGAAGAGATGTAGAAACTATGTCCTACTAAGAAGTAGTTTAAGAAATTGAAGACAAGAGGATCAGTGAAAGGTATGTGGCAGTCTCCAAATGTTCATAATGCTCTGGGTTAGAGGAGGCAGTAGTTTTGTTTGACTGAAAGGCAAAACTAGGATGAATGAGCAGAAATGCAGAAATGATCTAAACCAGTGTTTCTGTTCACTTAAAAAAGAGCTTTCTGACATCAGGCAGTGCATGCTTAACAATGAAATGGACAATTGCCTGAGTTAAGAAAGACCTGGCCAAATCAGAGATGCTGTAAAAGAGATTCCTACATTGGTCTCTGGGCTGTCTACATAGAGACTCCTCCCTGGCTTGGGATTGTGGAAGGGAATAGCCATCTAGGGCTCTGTTTGATACCTAGAAGGTTGTCCTCCCATAAATCCAGATTTTCCTGAAGGACTCTGCTTGATTGTTAGTTTGATTTCTATAAGATTGAATCCACATTTATAGAAATAGCTACTCTTGAATGTATCAGAAAAAAAAATTCAAGTTAAAAAAAATCAAAAAACTTCTCAGTTCAATTTAAGGAGCACACTAGTATTAGTAAAAATGCATGACATTTTAGAAAAACTGGCCATTTTACAACTAATTGCTAATACTTCAAAGAGGCACTGTATTTCCTGTCTAGTTATTTTGCCAATATTTGATTATGGTGAAGCAATTTATAGGCAGGTTATCTTGCTGTTTTTAATGGACTGGATGTGCTCTCTAATGGAATTGCTAAATTGGCGCTAAATTGTAGCTTGGGGACTTACTGTTGTGAGATTCTATCTTCTTTTAGTTAGTTTTCTTCAATATGGAGAAAAGACTTGAATTAGCTTCAGGTAGGATAGTGAATAATGATTGTTAGTTTTTGTAGGAATTATCCTATATCATTGACTTAGCTTAACCTTTATCAGATCTTTACTCTGTGCAGGAGGTAAAGACTTTTATTTTGTATTTTTATTATTGAGTCTACATTATATTAAAATTTTGAGTTACATTTATGGCCTTATACATATCTTATATTTTAGTTTGTGGTAGAACTTACTTAGCTAGAGTTATAATTTCAATATTAATAATAAGATCTATCCCATTTAAAAATTTCTCTACATCATAAAAGCCTCCTCTGAGCATAAAGTATCTGCTTGATGAGAAGGTCAAATTCAGTTGATTTTGGGGTATCCCTCCCCACTTCAGTGGGATGGAAGGGAACTTCATGCTGTCTACCTAGAGACCAATATAGGCATCTCTTTTGTAGCATACCTGGATTGATAAACTTCCTTAACTCAGGAAACCACCATTTCATTGAGAATTTGGGGTGCTTCACAGTACTAGAAAATCAGGAAGTAGCTGTATCTTTAGGTCACAGTGGAGGCATCCTCACCACTGTTCTCTCTGCTACCCGATGTTGGCACTAACATGGATTTCCCACCACCCAATGCCTGTGCTGCTTGGGGAAGACTCAGGGATGCTCCCGAAGAAGATCCAGCCCTCTGACCACATACTCATTTACAGAGAACTTAGCCTCTGGTCTTGAAGCCCATTTGTGTGATGGCAGCCTCTATAAGCACGCTGAAGTATTCACCCACCTGGGGGATTCTCCAGATGCAGAAACTATTCAAACACAGATCTCTTTTTCAGGTTTAGGGAGCCTTTAATATATAACCCTCCCATGCTTCATCCAGGCACTAGTTTGACCCTACAGTATTGAATAGAGGGCAAGACTGTCAGAGTAATTATGGACTTACCTAAAATGCAAGGAATGAGTGTCTGGACCAGTGGGGTGTGCACGCGAGAGTGTGTGTGTGTGTGTGTGTCCCAAGTGGTAAGTACGTGAATGAGTATACAAAAATCATTATATATATTTAAAGGATATTAAATTAATTACTAGTCTCTCCATGTGCCTTCTATCTTCCATTTACCTGAATTCAGTTCAGTTACTCAACCTTAAATGCATCTGTTGGATTAGGAAAATTTAGTCCAAAACTTATTCCTAAATTCATATGTAGGGACTTTCCTCCCCAATAACCAATTAAAGGTACTCCACTTTTCTTGTGCTAATTAATCCTATGGGCCTTGTGACTAAGGGTTGATATGTGTATGTGGGTGTTGGGTAAAGGTATTCTGTAAGAAGTCAGATGGAATCCTAGGAGCTTTGAGTACTTACACTTGCAATACATATGTGGATCAAATCAACAGGTTACACATCTTAACCTTACACAGTGTTACATGTCAGTTATATCTCAATAAAGGTGGGGGGTTGAGGATAAAGAGAGAGCTCTGTGCTCTGCTTCAGGCTGCAATGGGTAGGATCCTGGTGTACCTGCATGAAAACCAAAACTGCCAATCACAAAATCTAAGCTTCTGTTGGCAGAAGCAATACCTTTGGTATGTCTCTTTTTGGAGCTATCCCTTACTCTTGTCCTCATGGCTCTGATGCACAGACCTCTCAAGGAAGCAGCCAAACCACCAACTTATCTCTGTTCTTCTGCATTCCCTTTGACATGTCCTATTCGTCAGATGAAAACCCTTTCTCTCTCTTTCTCGGCATGTTCCTCATTTCCCAAGCTCTCCTTCAACTGTAAAGCCCAACTCAGAGACCCTGGCCCTTTAACTCACATGTTCTTTTGGAGACAAAGGCAGGGTAGATTAAACTGTATTCTTTTTTTTTTCTCCTTTTATACAACTGTGGGAAAGGAAAAAAACTTACTTGGGTTAATCCCTCAAAAATAAGACCTTGCCAACAATATTGTGAATGTACATTTTTCCCATGTCCACATTACTCTTTAGTAATTAAGTACTTTTCACTGGATAAATTACATTATATGGAAGTGCATGGTGACTTCCAGAAAGCCCCAAATCTCCCCGTCCACCCCATGCCAACATTTATACGATCAGAAAGAAGTACTAAAGCTGGTGATATAGATAAAATGAAATTCATTACAGGTATGAATGCTGTAATGAATTGCACACCAGCTTGTTCCTCCTCTTATGCCCTCATCAAGAGTAAGAAAGGGGGTCTGCCACCTAAGGTAGCAATATTCAAAAGCCATGTAGATGGCCACCCAAAGGATAACTAATTTCACGTATGTGTTTTTGGTGACACAGACTGCTTTTCAGTGTATAGGGAACTAATTCACTGCACTACAGCTGCGGAAGCACAAGGAACAATCAAGTTAATGAAGGAAAGCAACTTTGAAACGTACGCTCACATAAAGAGAGCTTTCTCATTTCAAGGAAAAGATGGTGACCTTTTGTGAGGAAGGTTTATTTTGGGAGAAACCAATCATAATCATGGAAAATGATTTTTCTGGATAACCCCAGGAAAATGCAATTACTCAAAGGGCAGTTCTTTTACTATATTTATGTGTTTCTTCTTTTTCAGTGATCTTCCTTTTGTATTTCATTTTCACTTCTTTCTTTTCTATTATATCCTTATCCTTTTCCCCTATTGCTTCCATGTTCTCCCCCTTTCCCCATTCAGCCTCTGCTACTCTATCTTCTGCTGCCAACCCTTCGCCTAAACATAGCCCTGGGCTTTAATTCCAGTGATCACTTGTCAGCTTGATAACTCACCTCTATCCATCTATCCCCTCTAACCTTTAAACCACTGACCTGACCTGGAATTGATGATTAAATCTATGAAACTGTTGGAAACCTTTTAAATACTAAAGAATGCATCTATTTCTGGAATATCAAGAAGTGTACAGAGAATGTGACTCATTTTAGTCTGTTGTGTCACTACAGCACAAATTTTAAAATACATTTTAGTACACATAAGTATAGTGGGGTCATCTTCAATGGCACTCACCCGGAAACACATTTTATTAGTAGCAGGACTTTGTGAATCTCCAGAGGTGTTAATTGGATCCATTTTGCTGTCCCACAGCCAATCAGGTGGCCAGTGTCTGAGGCAACACTCATTATTTGATATGCATATCAAATATGCATATGACTAGGCTGAAAACAGAGTTTACCTCCACCCATCTGGACACATTTCACAAGTGATTTTCTCAGCCACTCAACAATCATCAAACAAGGAACAGTGCACTTCTAGTATGTGTCCACTCCAGAAGCTACTGGGGGGGACAAAGAGGTTACACTCATCACCTCTAGAAGCTGACAGTTGAACTGGAAACACTAAAATGACCCCTGCAACACATAGAAACATCACAGTGAACTTGGCTAGGGTGTGGTGAGAGATGGATGCTGCTAACATAGTCTGTGTCCAAAGGAGGATTTCTTGGGACCCTGACATTTATCTCTTCAGTAAACAGAGACGGTTTTGCTTGGTCTGTTCATTGTAAGCTTTTAATAAATGTACTTTGAAGTGGTAAATAGATGAATGGATTATATATTTTGTAAGTGATAATCTCTTATATTTATATTGTTTGTTATATAATTTCATGTGCTTCTCACAATTCCTGGGTCAGGAAAGCCGGCTATTCCATAAATGGAACCACAGTTGATTGATTTCCCCTATACAAGATTTTATTTGTAGATAATCAACCTCAAATTCAGACTTTCTGACCCATAATTCAGTGTTTCTCCATAATAACTGGCTGTGAGATATGTGTCTTCACTGAGAAACAGAGGCCACATGCATACAATTGCCATAAGAGTGTGTACCAGGAGATTTAGATAAATTTAGAGTCTTTAAAAAATTACTATTTAATAACAGAGGACAAGTTAATATGTGGAACTTAATTAAAAACATTTGAGGTACTTCTTCAATCAGTAAATATAAAAGCACCAAAAGGCTATGTAAGCTTTCATTTTTCCAACCTAAATTTTGACTGATTTACTTGCCAGGAAGTGAAAAAGTTATATAAGTACATATAAATATAAAATAAGGAGCTCAGTAATCAATGTAAACAAACACCCTACCTAAATTATAATACTTCTGAAAGCAGATATTTTTGACTCTGCTAATTTAGCATCAATTTTCCATAGTCCTTTGGCTAAATTTCAAAATTTCAACTCATACTACATTTAAAACAATGCCCTGCCATAATAAATGTCATATAACTGTCATGAAGGTGATGAAGATTCTTTGTTTCATTTTTCCTTTTAAGAAATGTTTCATTTGTTTTTGTGACCTTTCCATACTTTAATTTATACATATTAACAGCTTTTAAAGTCAGGCTTTGTTTGTTTTATAGCCCATAAACCAAAGTATGGTTTTATTTTATGTAATTTACTCTTCTCCATTTTTATTGTTGTTGCATATGTTAATGTTTTTGCTTCAGAAATAAAGTATCATGTAGGTAGCAATTAACTTTCTTCTGTAATTTTTCTTCAATACAGAGAATAATTGAGAAATTTTCATTAAGCAAGGAATAGAGATAGAGATAAAGAGAAATTATACTTTTCTTTTGTATGTGCAGAAGATATAATGTGATTAATAGCATCATAACCATAATGTAATTTACTCTGAAATATTGGACAGGATATGAGCTCTTAAACAATGACCCAAATGAACTGTATTTTAGAGGTTTATACCCTCATTTCTGCCTGTGGTAAAGATTCGATTGTGAGGTTCACATAGTTTGCTTAATAGTTGCAGCCAGTGGACAATGAAAGTAGAATCAATTTATTTTGCATGAATAATTTCTATCAGAATAAGGGAATTACTGAACTTCTGATAGATGAATACATGTTTTCACTAAATAAATCCAATCTGTGTGGATCAGGCATTTAAGAAGCCTCTGCTGTATTAAAAAGAAAAAAGTCTAGGGGTTTGGATTTGTTTTTGTTTTAATCTTTCAGAGGTAGAGATAAAATTGAATTTGTGTTTTCTAATCTGTTCTATATATTCAAGAGCCAAATATGAGGCTATATACTCTGGAGCTTATGTCATTTTTTTTTTCTGATGCTTCTGGGCAAATAGCAAGTACACTAAGCAGTATCATAGCCTTCCTATAACCCAACTGAAGATCTAAGAGAATGCTTTCAGAATAACACATTTCCTTATTTGAAGGGAAATGGGTGACTTTCAATAATCTGAGACAGAGAAGGTTATAAAGTTATAGACTCTTTTATGTACCTGGTTAACAGCCCTTTTTTATGTGGTAGAAGTATGTGCAAGGAACTAATGTGTTAGGGACCAGAATTTGATGTACTGTACTGGAAAGAACAATGGAATGCTAGTACTTACAAAAACTGAGTCTAGCATTAGTTCTCCTACTAGGGCTGTAAACTTAACACTTAGGGTATAACTTCATCTGAAAAGTGAAACTGTTCTCTGTACTATTTAACTACAAATAAAAACCGTCATGGGAATAAAATTACCTTATAAATGTAAAAGGTTTTTCAAAAGATTTAAAAGTATGCTACTGATAAACTATACACATTTAAAAAACTTGGATCATTGAGAAAATAAGATGCGTTTTCTTGTATTAGTGGCAGAAATAATTGATTAGCAGTCAATGACTTAATTGTCATTTAGTGCCTTGCTAGGGTGATTTTAATAGATACTAGATACAGTCACTTCCCTCCAAGATGTTATACTATAGTAGAGAGATTAGGCATAAACACATGTAACACAAAATAAAAATGCAAGAATTAATACCTTAAAATATGGAAAAATTACATGAATCACAAAGTAGGTCAAGGTTAAATATCAAATGGTAGAGTATATATGCTGAGTTCAGAAAAGGTACCAGAGTGGTCTATGGTTAAGAACACCTGGTTTCTGCCACAAAGAAAGGTGAAATTTAAATGAATTCAAAGGCAGAGAATCTATATGAGAGAGACAGAAACAACAAAAAAAAGGGTTTATTTTGTTAATGGTCAATCATCCAGTTTGCCTAGAGGGAATGTTTCATGAATTGCAGGATGAATTCATTCTTGAGCAGGTGTTAGTCACCATGTGCCGCCCACACTCCATATCCTCATTTTCTATCTATGAGAGCAATAGTAAAATACATAGAGTCATAATAGAATTCCCTCACGTCCGCTGAACCAATGGTCTCCATCAGTCCCAATGCTCAGCCTTTGTCCTACCTACCAACAGACAAGTACTGATGAGCAGAAACTCCTTCTCTGGCGGTTAGATGAGCATATATTCCTTGCTCACAAGCAGGAAAGCATGAATGAGAGAGAAGCCATACATTTCACCAACCCCTCAGTGAATTTTATAGTAACTGGGAGCTTGAAGAGAAAGACCACAGTGAGAACTCAGGAAGCAGAGGCTAAAAGAGTGGAAGTAGCTTCCTAGTTGTAGTAATTTTGAAATGAATCCAATTCTCCCAATATCTCTGTCCCTCATTTATATAATCTAGAGTAATATAAAATTTGAGCCAGAAGTAATTTGGGAAAAATCATCTACTTCACTTGTTCATTTACTCACTCCGTCTATCTAACAAGCCATCCATCCCACATATATTTATTTAGTGCCTAATTATTTCCAAGCACGTCAAAGATAATTTAGACATGGACTGGTCTCTCCAGGAGTATATACTATAGTGGGATAGACAGGACATATAAATCAATATATAGATGTAAAACATGAACTATTTGTTTTAAATGCAATAATGGAGACATAGAGTTGTTTTTTGAGGCCCAGGAAAGGCATATAATCTTTCCTTGATTGAGAGTTTAGAAGCTTCTTACAGGAAGTAATAAATAAATGAGGCTAAAAATAATAGAAATTAGCAGTAAATATGTGGGGTGGGGAAAGGCTCAGAAGCACTTCACAGAGAGAACACAACATGTATAAAGTTCTGACAATAGCATAAGATCTGCTCTCTCATTTTACAGGATAGAAAAATTGAGGCCTGAAAGTTATGACTTGTCAAGTTTATAACCATGTTGTCAAAGCACCTAAAGCAGAAGCTTTAATTCCCAACTGTAATTGAGCACACATGTCACACATGCATGTGTTTGTATCAAGGAGAAGTTTTCTGCAAGAGTCAGTGATAAAGGCAAACATATAATAACTAGAGAGAATGATATTGGTGTGGGTTAAGTACCTGGTTTTCAAATAAAAATAAAGTTCGAAATGAATAGAATCCAGGACAGAGAAGTGGGAAAGAGGAAAAGTTCAGAGAGAGAGAAAGAGGGAGAGAGAGTGCCGTTCTTCTTTTTGAATTAAGGTATCATTGATATACACTCTTATGAAGGTTTCACATGAAAAACAATGTGGTTACTACATTCAACCATATTGAATCCCCCCATACCCCATTGCAGTCACTGCCCATCAGTGTACTAAGATGCGACAGAGTCAGTACTTGTTTTGCCTGTGCTACACTGTCTTCCCCATGATCCCCCCCCACACTATGTGTACTAATCATAATACCCCTCAATCCCCTTCTCTGTCCCTCCCCACTCACCCTCTCCTACCCCTCCCCTTTGGTAACCGCTAGTCCATTCTTGGAGTCTGTGAGTCTGCTATTGTTTTGTTCCTTCAGTTTTGCTTTGTCGTTATACTCCACAAATGAGTGAAATCACTTGGTACTTGTCTTTCTCCAACCAGCTTATTTCACTGAGCTTATTATCTTCCCATTCCATCCATGTTCTTGAAAATGGTAGGATTTGTTTCTTTCTATGGCTGAATAATATTCCACTGTGTATATGTACCACATCTTCTTTATCCATTCATCTACTGATGGACACTTAGGTTGCTTCCATATCTTGGCTATTGTAAATAGTGCTGCAGTAAACATAGGAGTGCATATGTCTTTTTGAATCTGAGAACTTGTTTTCTTTGGGTAAATTCCTAGGAGTGGGATTCCCGGGTCAAATGGTATTTCTTAGTTTTCTGAGGAACCTCCATATTGCTTTCTACAATGGTTGAACTAGTTTACATTCCCACCAGCAGTGTAGAAGGGTTCCCCTTTCTCCCCATCCTAGCCAACATTTGTTTTTCTTAGTCTTTTCGATGCTGGCCATCCTAACTGGTGTGAGGTGATATCTCATTGTGTTTTTAATTTGCGTTTCGCTGATAGCTAGCAATGTGGAACATCTTTTCATGTTCCTGTTGGCCATCTGAATTTCTTCTTTGGAGAAGTGTCTGTTCATATCCTTCGCCCATTTTTTAATTGGGTTATTTGCTTTTTGGGTGTTGAGGCATATGAGTTCTTTATATATTTTGGATGTTAACCCCTTGTTGCATATGTTGTTTACAAATATATTCTCCCATACTGTAGGATGCCTTTTTGTTCTACTGATGGTGTCCTTTGGTGTACAGAAGCTTTTTAGTTTGACGTAGTCCCATTTGTTCATTTTTGCTCTTGTTTCCCTTGCCTGAGGAGATGCATTCAGGAAAAAGTTGCTCATGTTTATATTCAAGAGATTTTTGCCTATGTTTTCTTCTAAGAGTTTTATGGTTGCATGACTTACATTCAGGTCTTTGATCCATTTTGAGTTTACTTTTGTGTATTGAGTTAGACAATAATCCAGTTTCATTCTCTTACATGTAGCTGTCCAGTTTTGCCAACACCAGTTGTGGAAGAGGCTGTCATTTCCCCATTGTATATCCTTGGCTCCTTTATCATATATTAATTGACCACATATGGTTGGGTTTATATCAGGGCTCTCTAGTCTGTTCCATTGGTCTATGGGTCTGTTCTTGTGCCAGTACCAAATTGTCTTATTACTGTCTTTGTAGTAGAACTTGAAGTTGGGAAGTGTAATCCCCCCTGCTTTATACTTCCTTCTCAGGATTGCTTTGCCTATTCGGGGCCTTTTGTGAGAGTGCTATTCTTTTATTTAAAAGAAAGAGGATAAGAATAATTTTTTTCTTTTTAAAAATGTGGCCACTTGGATAGTTTTCAAGGTGCTTGAAGTTCTAGGACCATTATTGTCCATAAAATGAGAATATATGAAATCTAACTAAATCCCCCACACACATATTAGTCATCAGGATAAATGCAAGACTGATTCCTCATAGCATGAATTAGCCTGTACTATGCCTCTTCATATTTACCTTCTACCATAAAATGCAAAATGTTGGACTTCTTTAGAGTAGAAGTAATACAGTGTAGATTTTATGTGGGTGCATCTGACAATGATACAAGTTATAATTAAGTACCTTGAACAATTGAACCAGTAAAGCAGGAGTCTGGTGGTTTTCAGATTCTTGAAAGATAGTCAGTCCTGACATGAAAAGAATAGACTTTGATAATGACTTTTACAGGGGTACAGAGCACTGTCTTATGTGCCAGGAATATTATTTCCTTTCCTTAGCTATAGAGAGAGATTCCTTCTGCCTCTGTAATAGTACATCTTTATTATTATGGGGATATAATTTTTCAAAGACTGGCAATTGGGTATTTCAAATGCTGAAGACAATTGACTGGAAAAAACCTTATTCTAATAAAAAATTTCCATTTATTGAATAATTCCTATATGCCAGGAGTAGTACTAGTTGCTTTGCATTTATTATAGATAATTTTCACTATTACCTGTGTGGTATCTTTGTGTTCCAGTTCTCTTCTTGTTCCATGCATATGGAAGGATGGCACTCTGAAGTGAGGCATGGTCACATGACTTGCTTTGGTCAACAAAACATGAGCAGAAATGACTCTCAATTGAACTGAGGCAAAAACTGATTTGTGAAGATAAACAGATGGGATTCAATATGCTTTCAAGCATCTCAGCAGGAGAGCTCACCTTATTGGTTTAGCCAGCCACTGCCGAGGTGATCGTTTTACCTGCAGCAGGCCTTCATTGGCTTGGTGTACATATGTGTAAAAAAATGATGAAATTGGCCCTGTAAGTTTCATTGAATCAATAAATCACATAGTAGTACTAGACTGAAATACTTCTGTTTCTAGATAGAAGGAAAAAGTACATATTTACCTATAATTCTTTTTTTAACTTTGCTTTTTGAAATACACTTGATTTAGTAGTTGACTACCTGTTATGTTCAAGATTTCCATTTCCAAAACAAATAATAAAATAGTAATCCTGTTAAATTTCCAATAATTCAAAATCCAGGAGACAAAATAGATTGTTCTTGCAGAGGGATTCATAAGTGTGGTAAACATAGCAGAGCTTTCACACTCGGCCTTAGGATGAGGAAAGTGGTTCTGAGTTCGTAGCAAGTGCAGTTTTAACGGTGCCAGTGAGTGATGGCTGTGCATAGGCAGACTGCTGACGCAGGAATACAAAACCAGAGAGATATTAAGCAGTCTGATTTAGGGCTCAGAGACAGTGGGGAGCAGTGAGATTGATAGCCCAGAAACGAATCTTTTGGTCGAGGTCCATGGCCTGCATCAGAGCTTTTGGGATTGATAGCATACCATGCTATCAATCTCAGTACTGTAAATGGGACTACTATTCTCTATGAAAAATGGGTCATATTAAATACTCTGACATTGACTAGATTGAGAACAGCAGAATGACTAAGGAAGAATACACGTTCGCCGGGATGTTGCTGTACCATTTTGTTTCATAGTTTGTTGAAAAAAGGGAATGAAACCCAGTACCAGTCACACATATTTTAAAGAAGTGTCATGTTGATGGTATTGTTATTTCAAAATTGAAATTAAAATTGGTAAGAGCATAACATGGAAGTGATTTAGATCTTGTAATCATTGAAAGGATGTTAATGGTAGAATTATAATCAGTCAGTAATAATTCCACCAAGTGGAAGCAAATGAACATATGGCCAGCTAGATTGATAAAGAGAAAAAATTAAGTGCCAGTTTGTGAATTGAAAGACTTAAAAGAATGGGTGTAAATAAAAATCTAATGGTGTTTAAAATTTTTATAATATTTCAGTCATATATTTTGGAAATTTTGGGTGCCTGATATGCCAGCTCATGTCATGTGGCATATATTCTGGTGCACAAGAAATACATGTTCATGTAATTAAATCTGTTAGAGTGAATAATTAAGCTAAGACTTTGAGCAACTATTTCATTCAAAGGAAGCTTTGCTCATACCTGTCTCTCATTCTCATTTTATTTAAAATTAAAGTTTATATTTTTCAAATCACAAACATCATCTGAAAATGACTTTACATTTCATGTAGTGTAATACCTTAATTTTTAATACACAAACCCAAGTTCCAGATACATAAACTTGGTATATAGTCTAGTGGGGAAAAATAATGGGTAACTTTAAACCCAAGTTTTCCTGAGAAAAAATTGAATGAAGAATTTCTTGAAATGAAGGCAATTAGGATCCAGAAAGATCTGGCATAAAACCTGCTCAAAAGTAGAATGTTTGAGTCAAGTTTTGGCCATTGTCACCCACAATCACTCTAATTGATTACCTCTCTGCAGTTAGCATTGCTCAATATCATATAAAGTATGACATAACCAATTAAAACAAAGAATTAAAACATAGTCAATAATAATATCTTACATAACATCTTGCATTTCATATGTTATACCATTGGTCATTTGAAGAAAACAAGCCAATTGTTATGTCTATCTTCTATGTTGATGTACATTTTCTATACTCTGAAAAAATTTGGAAAAAATATGTATTTGCCTTGCACATTTAAAAATTTTCTCTAGAGTTAAAGAATGTAATTTTTGGTCTACTGTGTATAATGAAATTGTAAAACAAAATTTTTACTTTAAAACTCTTATTTTAAAAGTGCCTAAATATGGTAGTGACTTGATACCCAAATCATCCATTAAAACAAATTCTTCTATAAGAGCAGAAATGTTACACTGTTCCTCTTTTCCTTGAATTTGTATTTTTATTCCACTCCCCTCATGTAATTTTATTGTAATTCAGTATATTTTATGCTTGAAAATTATTTATTGGTTAGCCTGTTGTAAATCTCTGAAATTAAAAGAATTAAAAATAATTATTACTTTTTAAAAATCCCTGGGTCTTTTGAGTTTCAATGTTTAAAAGTCTGGATTGAATTATCTTAATGATTGTAATAGGTATATCACTCATTAAAAAACAAATATGTTTACATTTTCCAAATAGTTTAATATAAAAAGTAAACTTTTTAAAGAAATACATTCCAAATTAATGTGGAGGATTCTTTTTCAATTAATGTATTCATAAATAAATATTCCTTGTTAGAGTTGAAAAGAGCCCAGAATCAATTGTATTCTTATTTTTCATGTTATAAGTAATGAATCATTTCATTTTAAGTGAAGACCAGTCTTGTTTATGTAAATAAGTATAGAAGATTGAATTTTATTCGTTTTAGGATTTTTTTGCATTACCTGTGAGGACCTATGTTTTGTGATGAATTTCAGTTTCCAAAGATATATCTTTAGTGCCTTAAAAAAAGTGCAAGAAATTGAAAGAAATGAGCACACTTAAGCACTAAAAATAGGTAAGTGATTTTATTTCATGGTTGAATGGTTTGTAATTTATATATTTGGTAGAATTAAAACAATATATATCAATATGAGTAATCTTAATTAAAAGAAGTTCAGTTTTACAGTTCTAGATATTATATCCCAAATGTCTATTGGAGGACACTTGTTCTTCACCTGTGAGAAGATATTTTGCTTTAAGGAGTACAATTAATTTACTTTGGAGAAATTGTAAGCCAAAAGAAAAGGATGGTATTGGGGCACTAGTAAGTCAAGCTTATGAATGATGGGTTAATGATGATATGGAATGCATTATTTAGCGTGGAATCTATCATATGATCCCATTAATTTAATATAAACCAAATAAATGTAAGGTGGAATAAAATGCATGAACAAAAAAGTGGAAGATGAGTGAGAGAAAGCAGGACACTTATGCCGAGTTAAACACAAATACAGATTCATAATGTCCAATTGTTATTGGGGAAAACTAAAATATTCCTCCTGCATGTCTGAGTATTTGTTCCAGAAAATACCAATCATTTACTTTGATATATGTTCCTTTTATTCAAAGATGTAATGTTGATCTAGTGTAAGTAAACAAACCTTTCATCTCTTCTCTTTAAAATGATGCCAAATGAAGTCACAATGATACATGGAGGAAAACGTTCACCAAGCCATTCTCATTATTGAGAATGCTCAAATTGTAAAGGTGACTCATTTGTCATTTTATAGCAAATTGATATTTTTATTATGCTATTTATAAATGTTGACTATTCTAGTTCTAAAGAGAGATGATAGAGAGAGAGAGATGAAGATAGACAAATGATAGATGAATGAGTCCACTGACTCTTGCTTGGATGAAGCAAGGTGCTGCTGCCCTTAGTGCCTTTTACCTGAGCCTCCCCTGCTTTGTTTTCCTGAAATCCATCTGTGGATGTGACACTTTATTTGACAGTAGTTAGGTAAAGGAAGAAGTAAAGTTGTTAAAAGAAAAGTGTTATCATTCCCCAAACTTTCCCTTCTCCCACTTTGCATATGCCTGAATTTAAAATAGACTAACATGGAGTAATGTTTCTAATGCTATGTTGCCTCTGAATGAAATATTTAAAATGAAGAAAGAGGGGAGATGACACACCTCTTTCTGGTTTATTGTGGTGTATAAAAGGCTTGCAAACACTAATATTTCATATTAAAACTTTGGTACCTCTAGAGATTTTCTGCTTTCAGGGCAATGCAGCATACCAAGATTGGGGATTAGTGAAAACTCTACTTTTTCTTTTTCTTTTTTTTAATTAAGATATCATTGATATACACTCCTACCAAGGTTTCACAAGAAAAACAACGTGGTTATTACATTCACCCTTATTATCGTGTCCCCCCACATACCCCATTGCAATCACTGTCCATCAGTGTAGTAAGATGCCAGAGTCCCTATTTGTCCTCTCTGAGCTACACTGCCCTCCCTGTGACCCCCCACACACCATGTACACCAATCATAATATCCCACAATCCCCTTCTTCCTCCCTCCGCACCCGTCCTCCCTCACCCCTCCCCTTTGGTAACCACTAGACCCTTCTTGGAGTCTGTGAGTCTGCTGCTGTTTTGTTCCTTAAGTTTTGCTTCGTTGTTGTACTCCACAAATGAGGGAAATAATTTGTTAGTGAAAACTCTACTTTTTCTTTCAAACTGCAAAAGTGATGTGAAAGAGGAGCTGGAAGGAGAACCTGTATGCTGCCTTGAAAGCAGACCCATCACCCTGGAAATGGCCACGTCTGGAAGTTGAGGATCATCCAGTGCTTTGCTTAAAATTATCCACACCCACGTGACTCTTAGTTTTCATGTACCGCGATACACACAGATTACTGTTCTAGATGTGAGAAATTAAAGGAAATTTAACAGAAATGTTAAAGGACTTATCCAAGTTTCTATACTTATTATTTGTAGAGTAAGGTTGACAATGAAGGCTAGACCATTTTAGTTAGATGTTCCTGCAATTTACAAATTTCACATTCCCCATGAAATCTCTTTTCACCAATGAGAGAATCAAATTAATGAGAAATCAAGATGACTCCCATGGATTTATCTTGGAAAAGCTTGGGGATGGTGATGATTGTAAAGTGGTTGTGCATTATCTCTAATTTTGTGTTTTAGGACAATATTTGTGAATTATATAGTCTAAAATATATATATATAAGCAATTCTTCGACCAAAAACTCTAAAATATTGTTCACATTTTTTTTGTTGCCCAGGAATTCTGTATTATATTGACATTGTCTGGAATAAGTGCACCAGGGACCCCCAGAGAGATTTCTATAATAGAGACTCCAGTGTGATCTATATACTATGTTCATTTTAAAGTTGAAATAGTCCAGATACAGACTCAGGCACTCAAAATATGGGACTACTGAATTAATTGAGCTGACAATGCAAAAAGAATTTGAATTCATACACCTGAAAATTATTTGAAATGTTTCCTCTTGAAGTTATTAACAAGCTGTGTCCATGAAAAACACATTAAAAATTTAGCTGTAACTTGTCTTAATGACAATTTTGAAAATATATGAAGAGAAATAGATATGCATACAATAGTATATATGCTTTGCCAAATAAATAAGTTGTTACAGAGATAGAGGAAAAAGTAAATTTAAATTGAGGTTGTCAAAAGCCACTTCAATTTCACCCAGGTAAATCATCAATAATGAATACTAGAATAAATAACTGAAATAAAAGTGAAATGAAAAAAGAAAGCTACTCCACAGACAATCAATACAATCTAGGGATTATTATGTTTTGAAAAGTCTGGAATCTATTTGGTGTCTATTGGCAATTTAAAAAGTGAAAAATCTTAAGCAGGAAACTATATGCTATAGTTCCAGATGAGGGGTATTGTCAAACTCATCTGTAATTTGCATTTGACAATCTATACTGGGCACAGGTTACTTGAATAATAAAATTGCTTTGTACGGATACTTCAGTAATCAGATTACAGGTACAAATTCTAAGGAGATGAGTATGAAAGAGGGTTAATTTTTTTCTTAATACAAAACAAATATGACTGAAGATCAAATTATATTATGTCCTTTGAGGATGTGTGTGTTGGTAGCTAGGTGAAAAACATAATGAATTAGAATTCAAGCTGATATCTTAGGTTGCAGAGTAAAATTTTAATGTAAAAGTTATCAGTAAACTGAGAGATAAAAGTAGCTATTAGAAAGTATCCACAGAGCTATATACATTTTTACATTTTCACTTTAAACACCTATCCAAGTGGAGAATAGTTTAGCATATGATCATACAGTCAGATAACACTGTAATGCACCTAAGATTATTCATCACTTCCTATTACCTCCCAAAGTAACCTTGTGTTTCTGACTCTATACAGAAGCATCTACATTAATACAAAATAGTAAAGCTCTAAATTCCCTCACTACTGTCCACCTTCTGGAACAAGAAGAATGAAAATTACTTGACCTTCAAAAGCTTTTGACTAGGTCCAACAATTCTAAAAATTAAATCAGATTTGAAAAAAAATGTCATCATATATCCCTATGGACTGAGTTTCCATGCATGAAACAGTGAATAAGAGTAAACAGGTCTAGATACAGAAAGTACAAGCTGAGAAATCCTTTAAGGATTGGTCTCCAAGAACATTTTTAGATGTGATCTGAAAGATGGAGTGCACAGTGACATCTCCAAATTTGCTGATGACACTAGCTCTTCCTGATAGTGAAATGCCAGGGTGACATAAATTGCAGGGACATTTTGAGAGACTGTAGGAGTAAGCCGAAAAACAGTAACTGAGTTTCAATTTCAGGAAGTGTCAGGAAGTATGTTAGATTTGGGGAAAATAATCCAAATTTTGTTGGATGAGTCATTCATTCTTCATGCAAATATTTATAATGTTATGGACTGAAAGCTTATGTTCCTGCAAAATTCACATGTTGAAGCCCTAACACTCTGTGCAATAGTATTAGGAGCGGGGGCCTATGGGAGGCTGTTAGGTTTAGATGAGGTCATGAGGGTTAGGCACCGACAATGGGATTACAGTACATATAAGAAGAGCAAGAGAGACTAGAGTAAGCCCCTTCCCTGTTTTTCTCTCCCTCCCACTTTCTTTCTCTTTTTGTCTGTCTCTCTCTATCAGGTGAGAACACAGCAAGAAAGCAGCTGTGTGCAAGCCAGGAAGAGAGCCCTCATGGGGAACATATGTGGAAAGCTCCTTGATCTGGGGCTTCTCAGCCTCCAGAACTGTGAGAAAACATGTCTGTCATTTAAGCCCCCAGTCTATGGTACAAGTATTCCCAGTTTTTTGAAAGTTCGTGTTATGCCACTTCACTTTTAGAAAAGACCAGCATTAGTACCTATTTTTTCTAACAGAAGATCCAAAGAGGATTTTCACTTTTACGGAAAAAGGCAGAAAGCAAAAAGAGCATTTAGCATTTTTTTTGCAGGGAGCTGTTACAGAGGCTGCTGTAGCCCAGCATCCTGAGGGTCCAGCATAACCTCCTTCCCCAGGAACCACTCTCAGCATCTCACCATCAAGCCGCGAGAACTTTGAACTGCGTCTGTGGACATCTGTGCTTTATCTCGATTTATTTTTTACATCAGTTAGTAAGATACATCCTAAAGTATGAGAAAAAGCCTAAGAGAGATTATTTTTGGGTCTGGGACTGTTCAAAAATTATTCCATATAAATTAATGATAATCACTTCTTTGATTTACACCATTTCAGTTTATGAAAGTTTTCATAGGAACCTCTAATATTAGATAGCAGGGAAAACCTGTATTTTGTTATAGCAGTCTGAGCTGACGAGAGCAGAGAGTAAGCCAAAAAATAATAGCTGAGCTCAGTTTCAGAAAATGTAAGGCAATAGTGTGTTAGTCAGATTTAGGGAAAATAATCTAAACTTTATATTTTTTGAATTAATCATTCATTTTTGGTGCAAATATTAGCTGAGCACCTGTTATGCACCCAGCACAGTGCCAGACACTAGGGACAATGAGATAGAGGATATGCTTGTTGGCCTATTCGGGGGAGACAGAACCATATAACTTGCAAAAGTATGTGACGTGTGCTATTGCAGGAACCATAATAAAGGGCTCTGGGAGCACAGAAAATGGTGTCTGAGGGAACCAAGGAAGACTTCTCCACGCAGGTGACATTTCCGACCTTAAAGGTCAGGAAGGGGACAGGAATGTTTTCTATGCAGGGAGAAAGGCAGGGAACACTGCTTGGTCTAGTCTTCTCAGGCTTATCTGTTTGGAACTTTATTTCTATACAAAGTGCTTCCCAGAAACCTAACTTATTAGACAAATCAGAGCAGTCTTTCAGCCTGAGCTTGCTCCATAATCTTCACCTCTCCCTGCCCTGTGTTCCCCCCAAGACATATAGAAGCTCCCAGGGACTCTTAGAATATCCTGTGAAAACAACAGGTATGGCCTCCCTTTACTTGATAGATAAGGAAAAATGGGGCCCAGATATTTTAATTACCAGTACAAGGTCTCAAAGGAAGTGAGAAAGATAATTTTGCATCTTGATTTATGACTTGGTAAGCAAACACTTAGAAAAATTATTGGAGAGTATTTTCCCTGACAATATTGGTTGAGTTTATTGTGATAATCTAAGTGGCATCCGAGGCTGTTGGACATTACTAAGGAGCATGTCAGAAGGAAAACAGAATTCTCCTACCCCATATCCTTTTATAACCCCTGTGTTCCTGTAGTGTTTCCACTATTCAGTAAAAGTAATGTAACTGGAAAACAGCCTCTGAAATAGGCAAGGGGATTTGGATGGCTGTAGGGAAAATAGATTTGTCACAGCCAGGATGCTCATGCAGCCCACTACGCAGGCACTATGCTGCCTCCTTCTAGCACACGGTGCACGTGCATTATGACCTCATGCCTGCCCACTGCACAGGTGCATTGCTGTCTCACGCTTATATAATACTTAACCCACTGTGTATGTGCAGGCTTAGGTAGTTGTTGGCAGAGAGCCACTATTGTCTGTGCTGTTATAAAAAGACCTTTACGTAGTGCTTTCTTGGAGACTTGCTTCGTGATGTAGCAGATGTGAATCCAGTGCTCGACTGGCCACTGTGAGAGTAAAGCTTGGTATGAATCCTTTAACTTTGCTCTTTTTCGGTCTCACCAAATCCAGTGTGAACCTGCCAGGACTGAGCTTCTGTGCTACAATGGTCTTCTCAGGCCCAAAGCTAATCCAGTTGACATACAGAGTTAGGCTTGTCCAGCAATAATCTGTCAAGTGCTGGAAAAATCCCCTTATGTTGAGGAGAGGAAGTGGCTGGGGCAGGTGACAAAACTGGGTCTGAGGTCAAAAGGAAAACCACGGAGACAGTGTAAGAAATCAGAGATGAAACTGGAAGATCCACCAGGAAGAAAGGAAAGCACATGCAGAGGACAAACCAAATGCAAAGACCATCGAATCAGGACCAAGGCTGGAAAGAAAGACTTGAGAACATGAAATCCAATCCCAGAGCCAAATCAGAGATGGACTGGGTATGCTAGACTAGGTCTCTGAGTGAAGCCAGAAGAGATTCAATTGTCTCTATACACATGTGCAAAGCAGTTGCATTTACAATGTTTTGGAAGTGAGGAGGACCTTTCAAGCTGCTGATAAGCTTTTTACTTTTTTTTAAAGGTAACTTACCTCTTCCACTGTGTAATGGTAAACTTCCTTGATTCCATATAAAGACACACAAACATCTGTAATTTGCTTGCATAGACAATAGCATAGTTAACTGATCCTAGACTTTGAAGCCAGAGGGACTCTTAAGTACAATCTCAGCTCTGCCACTTAGGCCCTGTCAGGTCTTGGGCAAATTATGTAACCCTTCAGTGTTTGAGGCTTTTCTCCTAAAAATGGGAATTATAATTGCCATAGTGGTTGTATTAAGTGCAAAACGCACATATAGCACATTCTCTTGCACATAGTGTGTGATTAATAAGTGGTGGTTGTAAGAATGTTGATGATAATTATAAGCATGAACTTGGAGAAGACTTTATTTTCTAAGCAAAAAAAAAAGGTGTACAGTAAAAAGGAAACAACTGTTTATGAAATCTTGGAATACAGGCAGAGAATATCTTGCAAAGAGGTAAATTTAGGTAAAACAAAAATGGCAATACTTAATAAAATAGTAAGCTAATAGAATTCAGACAAGTTTAAATTGCTTCAAAGAAGTTATATTTATGGTTATCAGGCTACAATTAAACAATATGGAAATATTTGGAAAATAGACCTTATAAATAATAGAGACCTAGCCATCAGTTACTCAATCTTTACAAAATAAAAATATCAGATAGTCAAAAGTGTTTTGGAAACAACACATACCAGGTCTTTTTATTGCAGATATTTATTGCAGATCTTCTCAGGGCCTTTAATATGCTATTAGGAATCACGACTCTCTCCAAATTGGTGGTTATGGTATATATCATTTACCAAACACCAATGTCTACAGGACCCATTATTTTTCTTAGGAAATCTCAAAAAAGCTAGTCTTTATGTCATACACTTTAGGGAACATGATAATGGCCAAAGAAGAATCACTTCAGAGATAAGCAGATTGCACTTAGAATCTAGGTCTCTTGAAACGCAACTCAGTTGCTCTTTCTACCAAAATATTCCTATTTCCTCTGATTTTATGGATGTAACACTATGGAGAACAACCATTTCATCCTCATACAAAACACTATTTGCTTCTTTTCTCAGACACAGCCTGGCTGGGGGTGGCAATTATTGTGTTCCTACAGCACTAAATGAATTTGTTTGCTGTTTTCTAACCTTCATCTAGTTTTATTATTTCCGTGTGTACCAAGCTCATGTTTCTTTTCCGAATCCCTCAGAGGCTATGACTCAAGTGCTATGTTAATTTTAAAATGTAAAGGAATGAAACATCTGTTATCATGACAGGCCCTCAGGACTTTCATTTTTGAATGAGAAGGGTGAGAAATAGATTTAGAAGTGAGGGAAGATAAAAAGACCCAGGTGGTATTCATTTAATACAACTCCCAGGTACTGGGAAAAACAGCTCAGGTATGAGTCAAGTGCACAGAAAGATCTTGTCCTCCTCTGTGTGTCATAAAGTACCTCGGGCTGATCTGTGTCTTGCCTTGACTCTCCGGCACTCCATCACCTGAACAAACTGCAGCCTTAACTTCTGAGGATATATCTCTATGCCAAGGGCAAGATGGCACTTTCAGCTGGGAAATTAGGCTTTTTTAAAAAATATAAGATCTAGGTCACTATTGTTTGGTCACCTCCTAAAACTTTGGATGAAGTACGGGGAAACAGAATTGGGGGATACGCACAGTAAAGAGAGTTCCCGGGCAACAGTGCATGACAGTCTGAGTCTATAATCTGAGAAGCAGTCTCCTGGATAGAAATCTACACCAGAAGAAGTCAGAGTGTTGTAGGAAGAAGGTACCCACCCCAGGGAACACTAGAAATGGAGGAGAAGTCCAAGTGCAACATAAATGGGGAGAAAACAGGAGCAAATGAGAAAGGTTCAAAATAGAACATCATATTTATGTTCTGGATAACGTCCATGAGACTCCAACACAGCCATGGCATATTTTTCAGAGGGTATGCTGGCCTCTGACAGGCATGGAGAGGCATCCAATTGGAACTGTTACCTACCTGTCCAAGAAAATCACCTTTTACATTGTCAACACTTTAAAATTCCACAGAAGTTTTTATTTAATCTGACTGAGTAAACAGTCCTGGGAAGAAAGTAAAGGTCACAATCTGATTTTGAAGAGTCTGCCATTGTCATCTTCATTTTCCCTCTCTTTATTGATCACCTATACATTGTATCTAATTTAAACTATAAATTAACAAGGCTATAGAGTAGCCTCTTTATTCTCATTTTATTGCCGCAGAAATCATGTCTCATAGAGTTAAGTAACTTGCCCTAGGTCATACTGGTCCTAGTTGTGGACACAGACTCATATCTGCTATCTCTAGTGCTATTATACCACTCTGCACCTTTTTTCTCCCTGTGCACATTTCAGACATTGCTAATCAGTCATGGATCTCCTCCCTACTGAACATGGTTTCAGAATCCTCAGCATATTTGTAGGACTCCACTGCCCATTGAGCAGTGAATACTTCTGAGGTGAAACCAAGTTTCTACGCCTGCTCTGCACCATTCTTAGCAAATGGGGCCAAGACCAGAATGTGGATAACCAAGGGGATATCTGACTAAGAAAAAAAAGAGAAAAGAAGGCAAAAAGTTGAGCCAAGGAAAATCAAATAAGATAGGGAGGGACTGAAAGTTCTCTCCATTCTGACAGCGATTAGGGGGTCAAAGAATGCCAGTGCATGGAGAGAAGGGGAGCTGAGATATCAGAGAGGAACTGTTTAATCATGCTACTTCCTGAGTGGGCAGCACTGGGACTGGTAAATTTTACTCTAGTCATAGGAAAATTAAACAAGGCAGAAGTAAAAAAAACTGAAATGTTCAAGACTGGGCTGCCAACCTAGATTTAGTTGCCTTGTAAAAATCTATAAATACAAGTATCTGGGATGGACTGATGAGTCATTCATTGGAAACAAGTTCATTTGATTTTTTTTTCTTCACTGAATTAATTAAATCATCCAGTTGAAATTAATATCCCTAGTCAAACAAATATTTTTCTCAGTAGAAAAAGCAATCTGTAAAAAATAACTATTTGGAAGTAGAAAAAAAAATTGTTATACTTAAGGGTTCATATTTAACCAAGTGCACAAAACATGTCCATGTGAAATTTGTTGGAATTATTTTTAAAGTCTAAAAAATCATACATATTGATACATGTAATAGAATAGCTCCACACTGACTACCACAGCTTATGATGAATTTACAAATTAGGAATGTAATGATGGATAGGCATGGTCACTGTGTCCTGGAAGCTTACTTCTCATTAGAGGCAAAAGACATGTAAATAAATAGATGAAATATATTTTGATACATGCAATGATAAATTTATGTATAGATTGATCAGTATAACAGAGGAAAACATACTTAATTCTCTCTTGGGTATAGCTGAGAGAGGCTCACACAGGGGTGATGACAAACACAGAATTTGGTGAGACAGACAGGATAGAGATGTGGGAAAAGGGGATGAAGAGGGCATTAGGCAGAGAGAATAGGACTTGCAGAGGGATAGAGCAATGAAAAGCTACAGTGAGATGGAAATTGCATATAGTACAGAATGACTGTACTGTGATGTGCAAGGTCATAGGAGATGGAGGGCAGGAGCTGAGGCTCACCAGGCAGACGGAGACAGGGCTGCAAAGGGCTTTATGTCATGCTAAGGAATCCCACCTATAGATGAGAAGGTGTTGGAGCTTTAGGCAGTTGTGCATTCTAGACAGATCACCAGTTGATCTACTGAATGGAAGAAGCATTTGATCATGGTGAGATAAGATCCCAAAATATCTCTAAATAGAAAAAAAGTGACCAAGAGAGGAACTAAGGTAGTGTCAAAGGTGTGTGTACTGGTAGGTTCCTGAGACACTGAGTATTCGACATAACTCAGCTGCTGTGTGGATGTGGGGAGCAAAGAAGTACACAATCAAAGATGACCCAGGGAGCAGGCTCACAAGGAATCAAGGGCATAAAAGAAAGGTATCTTCCTGGAGATAAACTATTGGTAATATTTTAGTATATTGATGATTTTTAAGATTTAAAATCATATCAGTTAAAATTTTTGTCTTGATTTTCTTACTTAAAATTGTGTTAAGATATTTCTCATATTATTAAAAATTCTTTAAAAAATACCTTTGGGTATACCTTTCTCAGCTATACCCAAGAAAGAATTAAGTATCTTTTTCTCTGTTGTACTGCTCAATCGATATGTGTTCATCACTGCATTTATCAATCTGAAGATTATAAATAGGAACATAGCTATTAAGGCACATATAGGTGAAAATATTCATTCAATAGCATTTTTTTATTAGATGAGTAAGAACAACTTTGGTAGAGAAGTTGGAATAAGTGAAAAAGCACAAAGATAAAAAGAAAAGTCACTCAGAATCCTGCTTTCTGGAGATAAACTATTTGGTAATATTTTAGTATACATGTTGATGATTTTTAACATTTGAAATCATATCCGTTAAAATTTTTGTCTTGATTTTAAAATTATGTTAATATATTTTTCATACTATTAAAATTATTCAAAAAACATGAAGTCTAATTAATATATCACATTCTATTTTATAATTAACTCTTAGCTATTTCACCATTCCCATATTTTGTAGTCCAGTATGGCTAGATCATAAATACAAGGAAGTCTTCCCAATATCTCTTAATTTCTGAATGTTTCCCTAGGATAGGTGAATGCATTTGCAAGTTTCAAATCTACTTTAGGAGTATAGATGGTTTGGTGTAAAGAGGGCATAAGCTTACATGCCTTCTCAATGTGGCTGAATTCTATCCCTCCCTAGTTTTAGCACTTCCTACATTTTATACATATAATGCTTACCAGTTATTAATACTTATTAGAGTTATATTTTTTCCTCTGACCACTGCCCCTCCTCCTCCCACCTTTTTTTTAAGAAAAAAAATTGTTTAATTGTATTTTGGAGCATAAAGGTAGATGGGGTCATTTTTTTATTAAAGTATCATTGATATACAATCTTATGCTCAGGTTTCATGTGAGCAACATTGTGGTTACTACATTGCCCCCTATTATCAAGTCCCCACCACAAACCCCATTACAATCACTGTCCATCAGGATAGTAAGATGCTATAGAGTCACTACTTGTCTTCTCTGTGCTATACTTCCTTCCCCGTGCCCCCCCTATATTATGTGTGCTAATCATAATGCCTTTTAATCCCCTTCTCCCTCCCTTCCCACCCACTCTCCCCAGCCCCTTTTCCTTTGGTAACCACTAGTCCATACTTGGGTTCTGTGAGTCTGCTGCTGTTTTGTTCCTTCAGTTTTTGCTTTGTTGTTATACTCCACAAATGAAGAAAATCATTTGGTACTTGTCTTTCTCTGCCTGGCTTATTTCACTGAGCATAATGTCCTCCAGCTCCATCCATGTTGTTGCAAATGGTATGATTTGTTTCTTTCTTATGGCTGAATAGTATTCCATTGTGTTTATGTACCACATCTTCTTTATCTATTCATTTACTGATGGACACTTAGGTTGCTTCCATGTCTTAGCTATTATAAATAGTGCTGCAATAAACACAGGGGTATGTATGTCTTTTTGATTAGCAGTTATTATTTAAGTGATAATTTTTGTCTGAATTCAATTGCTGATTTCCTGAAAGGTTTGTGTGTGTGGGAAATTTAAATGTCTGAAGCTAAACACTTCAAAATATAATATTGAATGATTCTTCCTTAGCAAATTTAAGTGGATTTGTTAACAAACCATGACTCAATAGCCCACATATATAATACAATAGTACAAGCCAAAATCTTTCAGAAGTTTTGACATAAATTATTATTGTGAATTTACTTTTTTCATTTAAAATGTATTTTATATGAGATTGTGGTTTTCACACCTGACAAAAAAAATTTAATGAACTAATTTAAATTTTAGATGACATGGTGAAAGAACGATTCCTCCTGTTGACCTGCATAATCAAATGAGTTCAATTAACATTTTTGAGATGTTATGTCATTTTAGGGCCATCCGGTATCCTGAGAAGCCATTTTGTTTCTCTTATGCTTAGCTTAAATGACTTACATGTTTTTACTACACTGCAGTGAGCAAATGAAAAACAAAAATTCATTTAAATCAATCTTTTTTCCATCATAATATAATTACCAAATACTTCTCTCAAAGGTAATTTCACTGAATTAAACCCGCTTTTATTTATTTTTTCCACTAAATTTAGTGAAAGAAGTTTTTATATTTATCTTTCCTTAATCATATGTAGTCCATTGGAATTTATCTTCTTTTGAAAATTTTTTAGTGTGGTAGATTTTATGACCTGCCTTTGTTACTCACTTTCGTATAAAAACTTTTCCATTATGTTTGCGGGAATAGACTAGTGCTTGAGTCTGAAGGTGCATGAATATGTGGGAAATGGGCCAGAGGGAATTCACCTTTGATTCACTAGAGATTTAAGAATGTACTTAGGTGTTACTAGTTATTTGCATCTGGGCAGGCAGGTAGGTGATTGTCCAGAGTCTCCAGGACAGGACAGTTACAAGACTATATCAAAAACATACAAATAAAACTCATGTATGTGGCAACGGCAGCTGCTAAATGGACCTTGCAGACTCCTCACTCTGATTTCTGTTGTCATTGTCACTGCGGACTTGAAGGCCAGAGTAGCTAATGCTGCTGAGTGAAGCCCTAATGCTGCTGTCTTCTGCTCTGTGCTACACTCTGTGTAGTAACTCCATTTACCAACATTAAAGGAATTTGTTTCTGTTTTTTGCTGCTTCTTTCTATCCATTGTTGAATTCTCACATTGTAGAATCTAATTTATGTTTTGATAGGTTTCAAGCATCTTTTCTTTTGTCCTTCATGATGCCATCTTTAAATGAAGTTCCCCAACAGGTTCTTATTTCTATAAATATCTGAGCATCTTATTTCTATAAATCTAGTGGTATTTAATCTAGCTAACTCTGCTAAAAAATATATTTTCTCTGTATACAAATTCTTATTTGATATCCAACTGGCTTCAATTTTGCTCCTTGAGCCCCAGAGATTGAAGAGGTAAGGTGCTGTGTGTCCCCCACATACAGAGTAAAAGCTCTAGAAAGAATTGGGAATAGCAAGGTAGCTTACCAGTGTAAAAGTTTGCTCATATAGGAGAGCAAGAGAACTGAGAGTTGCTTACAGTGGTTGTAGATCCCTCCTCACACTAGAAAAATAAATCACACAGGTAGAAACTAAGAGAGCAAGTTAAAATGTTCCTCCTAGAAAATGTAAAGAGAAGCGCTTCCAGGTGAGCTTAGCTTTCATCACTAGTACCTCCTGAGAAGCAGCTCAGGCAGCTTTTGGCTCTTTTTTTTTTTTAACCTGATTTTGGTGATTTAAGAGTGACTTTAACTCTTATTTTCTCATAATATTCCATTATGAAGAACCGATTTAGTCTACTTTAAATTCCATTTTTCTTTTCGGTTTTTGCTGTTTGTTTTTCATTTTGGTACTCCTGAGGGAAGACTGGCCTGCATTCTTGTCCTGGTTCAGAGGATAATCCACAACTTCTCTGGAGGCCTTTCCCCAAGAGGAACTGAACTGTAGATTAGAATATGTCTTCAAGGTCCCATCTTTGAGCCAAGACAGTTTCCTAGATTCAGTCATATGGTAAGCCTTTTGCTAGATTATTACCAAAATTACAAACCCATGTTCTCATCGTGAATCAAGAGTTAGGGATGGAGGAGGGTAGAATTCCTCTGGCATGAATAGTCTATTAAGGGATCAACATTCTCTAATAAATCATCATCATTCAATAATGATGACAAAATAAGGCCCTGTTCTCCAAAGCTGTGAGCTGTGTCCTTGTATAACCACCTGTAAATTGGAAGTGATTGCGCCGCCCATAGACCTGGAGGATTCCAGCGAGCCGTCATAGGCAGGCTGTTCTCTGAGCCGAGCAAACAGGACGGTAGCACTGAAACACACACATAGGAGGAATTTGCAAATAGCAGACTTCACATTAAGATGTATCATACTGACTGCACAGAGGAGAATTCTGGCCCTAATTTAGTGCAGGTTTGTATTTGGCACATGTTACTTGTAGAGTATTTGGGTAAATTACTGATGTCAGTTGTATTTCTCTTGGAGACAAGGGAAATAGGTTATTGGCACAATAAAACATCCAGAGGCATTTAAAATGTCAGTCTAATCGCAAGAACCAGTAAGGCTTTTAATTACCTTCTGTGCAATTTTTTTTAATTGCTCCAATGGCTGTAGCGCTTGGTAAGTTCCTGACAGAGCAGCTGCAACAGACTTAATTTAAACATTGTTTTTTCTCTGCAGCTCTCTGAAAAAAAAAAGGAATCTGAGATTCAGGGTAAATGTTGGCATTCTGTTTTGTTCCAGGCTTCCCGTAGGAATGCTGTTGCTTGGTCACTAATAAATCCTACCTCTATGTTCCTCCAACCACCTACAGGGTTTTTGTTTGCAGATGACATTCTTCAGAAAGAGCGTAGGTTTGTCATCACCTTCCCTCTCAAGATATTCTCAATCAGCCAGCCCACAGTACCAGACCATCGCCAACTCTGATTCCCGTATACTCTTTGGTGCTTGCTTAATTCCAAATTTGATAATAAAAAAAAAAAGGATGCAGAGTTCCTTTCCTGAGATATATTGGACGTTGACCTGAAGGACACTTCTATTTCCTACATGTTTTCATTCCCTTTGTCTCTATCTTCCATCTTAATAGAGCTTTTCTTTATTTATTTGCAAACACTCTCTATCCTTAAGACCTCAATTATCTCCTCCTCCAAGAACTATTCTTTTACTAAGGGGACATGTGGTATGGTCCGATGAGAAGCACATGGGCCTTACCATCCAGGATGTCTGGGATTGAATCCCAGTTTGCATATACTATCTCTATTTATTCTCAGTTTCACTTCCATAAAGTGGGGTTAGTAATAATGTCTCTCCAGTAGAGTTTGGAGTGTTCAATAACGTAATATATAAAGAGTGACTGGCAGAGAGCAGGTTTTTCAATAAGAGTTAGTTCCTGGCAATACCTGCTTCCCACCTTTACCTCCAATGCTAGTTCCCTCTTCTAGATGTATGTAATCACACTTGCATTGCTAACCATGACCTCATACATGGCAGATTATGCCTCAGACTATCGGTAACAGGAACTAGGTCTGAGATGTGTTTTCTGCATTAAAGATAAAACTATGTGATGCTCTTAGCGATTCAGTTTTTTTTAATGTGCAAACAGATTGAACAATATTCAAGGATCTTAAGCCTGTTAGGAGGTGGATTGCTAATCAGGTTGATTTTCAGCTAAGTTTTTCTAAGGTGTTTTCTGCCCTGTGAAGGGTGAGAACCAATTAAATAGTCATACAATGTTGAAGCTACAAGGAAACTGATCTCATCTAGTATCTGCTATTTAACACACAAGGAAGACATGCCCACTGAAGGCAAACTGGTTAATGTCTGAGTTGACCTAGAATTCTGATCTTGAATTTCCCATTTTTGAGTTATTTCCACCATGTCACACTCCTCCATCCCCGTGGTGTTGATGATGAGCTCCTGACATTTGCAAACTCTCTTCTGCAACTCCATTTAAGTATAGGGTATTGGGATTGTTTTTCAGCTGAGCTGGTGATGTAATCTTTAATATTAAGAGCATCCTAACATATTTTTTGACATCTTAGGAAAAAGTAAATTGGACATATAGAGAAAGTAGAGAAAAAAATAGTAGAAATAGTTAAGTAGATAGAGTGAAAAAGAAAAATCCCAAAGAAAAGAAAGGAAGAAACAAATGAGATAATATTATTTAAAGCTTAAAATGTGCCATGTGCTTAGTAAATGTTAAGCACTTTACATGCATTATCTAATAAGCTAAAATAACCCTGGGAGGTAAATACCCTTTTCCTCATCTTTCTAACTAGTTACATCACACCTTCCACCCAATCAGCTTAATACAAATCCCCATGGTCTGTATCCACAGATTCAAACCAAATCTATCAGGTTCTGAAGCTTGAGCCTTAATTCATTAAACTCTAGGGTTTCTGCAAACATAATTTGATAAAAATGCTGAGCTGCGAGGATTTTCAGTAAGCAGTAGAGGAATCATGAAAAGAAGGCAGATTCTAGGTAAGCTAGAGAATTTAGTTGATGGGGAGAAAGAAATAAGATCCTGGACCATATTACTAAAAAATAGAAATAGATAATTAAAAGCAAAGATGCCTGAGACCTGCAACAGAATTCTCCTGGCTTTGGTGGTTGGGATGTGTTACCATGTTTTTGTAGGCATAAGAATGTGCAATAAAATGTCATGCTTTTTCCTACATATGGCATCAGGATCCTGCATTAGCATTCACTAGAATCTCTCTGATTTGATGCTATTTGTGTTTGCCTGAGTCCAGGTAGCTTTGTCCTGAGGAGCACCAAGGTCAGTCCTACCTATCCTTCTCTAGTCAGAGTCAAATGCAGTGTTGTTAATGGAGAGAGATGTGATAGGGAGTGCAGAAGGAGAGGAAGGATGAAACAAAGCAAAGGGTCCAAGATAATTGTGGAACAGTGACGATGTGTGGGAGAGGGTGGGTCTCCTTTACATAGCAGACTCATTCACAGTGAGCCTGGGCTTCCATACTCCGGGCTAGAAAATAATCCAGGAAACTTCCTTTTGGTCAAATTAACCTTAATATACACCTTGTTCTGAGGCAGTCACTTTACACTATATTTGAAATTGTATTGTAGTTTTTCTCTATTTTAGATGATGATATACTTGCCAAGTCCATAGGCCATCCTTTTTTGAGCACTGGAGTTACATATATTTATGCAGGAATATGGGAAGTCTTTGAGTTCAATTTCCCAATAGAAGTCATCTTAGCAGGTCCTATATTCTCTTCTTTGACTTAGTTCTGAGCTATAGGACCTCCCATGAGGTTAACACTTAGCACTGAGGTCTTTCCTTCCTTCCTTATGTGGCTCCCAGTAACAGCCCATGGAGGTCATTCACAAAAGGAGCATAGCGCTGACCTGCTGAGCAATATTAGGGACTAAAAAAGCTATCTAAAGGGAGTATTGGCCTAAAGAAGGCCGAACATAATATTGGGTAAGAAGTTCCTAAGAACAGATTTTCAGTGACCAGAAGAATGACACTGAACCTTGTTCTCTGTGTGTTCCCTGTCACATGCTCCATCCAAACTTCTCTGTATTGCAGAATTTTTGAAATGGGAGGTGAGTTGACAAGCTGCTAGCCCCTTGCTTCTGCACATGTACTGCTACTACCATCCCAGCAATATTTTTAACTACCTTTCATTAATGTATTGAACATTTAAAAATTGTTCATTTCAAATGTATTATAGTAATACATATATGTAAAATGAGTAATACATATAACATCCTTTTATTCCTATAAAAGTGCTTCAATATTCCAATTTTACAGATGATAAAAACCCTCCAAATGGTGCTAAAAGTGGCAAATTTGAGATTAATATTCAGGTATCTAAGACCCAAAAGCCCCACATATTTTTACTATACTTTATTTCTTCTTATTTTACTCAGGAAAGAAAGGAAACCACGTGAAAACTTTAATCTTTGAAAACCTAGTTAGGAGAGAGAGCCGTTCATGAGGAGTATGTTTAAGATAAAGGCCATGTCAGAATTTCCAGGGACTTTTTGAAAATTTTTCTTTAAGATCCATTCATTCCAAAATATTTCCCCTAGGAACCATTGGCACAGTGAAAGAGTTTATGCACAGAAGGATCAACTATCCCATAGCATCAAAAATGTTGAGAACTCCTGATCTTGGCATCTCCTTGTACAATACTTTCCATCCACATTATGGGATTCTGTGTGTGTACACACATGTGTGTGATGATGTGTGTGTACCTAATTCAGTGAATGCAGTACCCTGAAAAACACTGAAATTAATTGTTATATTAATTGCAATTACTGGAATTTATTATATTGATGCATAGGTACTTGCATGTACCCACACACACACTTTCACCCCCTCTTCCCCCAACATATATATGCATCATACCTATGAGGCTCAAGTGAGAAAATATGCCCCTTTGTTAATATCTCAGTGAGGGTCCTGTGGGAAACAGCTGGTTTGCTCAAAGTGGGAATAATTGAGAAGGGCTTGTTTACAAAGGTGTGGTTAAGAAACCAATAAAGTGCAATAGCATAGGGCACAGGAAGACTTCATCAGTCCTAAGTCTAAACGAACAAGGGGATGGAGAATTTATTGGAATCCAGAGGGAAGTTGTATCTGGAAATTCACCTGTCAGCAGTTGTGACCTATATAGAGGGATATAGCCAACCTATGACTCAAAGAAGGGAGGTTATGGGGAAATAGGCACCATGACCTCTTTTCCTCCTGTTCTCTGATTCCCTTCACCTACATCCCACTGGCCAACCCGATAGGAAACTGGAGGGCACAAGAGCCCACTAATGCAGGAGAAGGGAGTCAGCTTGCAGGGGCATAGAGCAGGGTAGAAAAATGTAGAAGGTGAATCTAGTAGAGCAAACAGAAGACTTCTAGCTAGGTAAATAGGTCAGTGTATCTGTGTATTGTCAGAGGATCTTATCAAAGCTTGCAAAAAGGAGGATCACATCATTGCAAATTCTAATTTACTTCTGAATCCTCTTGGATTACTATTTAATAAAGTCTTACTGTTTGCCAGGCACTGTGTCAAACTCCTTAAATATATATGTCTTCTTTCATCACAATAACTGTTATAAGGTAGACACCATCATTACTATTTTACAGGAAAGAAAACCGAGTTGGCCAGCTCTCAAAAACTTGTCAAAGACCATGGATAACAAGCAGGGGAGCTTATATTCCAGTTCAGCCTGGCTCATCCTCATCATTACAGTTTATTGCAGACCAAATGAAACAATAATCTAAGAAATTGCTTGTGGAAAAATGTAGGCCTTGTGTATAATGTTAATACTCAGAGAAAGCAACATAATTTGATCCAGGACTGAGTTATACCATTTAGTTTAAATCAAATTGTGTATTTAACATTTTCATACTTCAAAATAAGAATGTACTGGATGTTGTCAATGTCCCCATCTGCATCCCTTAGACACTGCCATTTCGAGGTGCTCTAGATGATTTCTAATTCCCAGTATCTACATCTGGAGCCATGCTGGCCTTGTGCATGGCAAGCCACAAATACCGGGGAAGAACATCCCTGAAAAAGCCTCCCATCAATGACTCTTAGAAAGTTTCATAAAAATGTCCTGCTTCTCTTGTCGCTCATGTGGGATAAATCTGAGGTGTGTTTTAGACTTTTTCCCAGAATTTTCCCATAGGATTAAGATCCTGATTCCCATTTCTGGTGGAGGCTTAATGGTGCACCCTTTCAGCTGCCTTCCCTTCCCTGTATCACTTTCCCACTTCCCTAGAAGTGTTCCCTGCACTTCCACTTGCACTCAGATCTTTTGGGAACCACTGAAACTGAAAGAAGTTCTGCCAGAAGTCTTTCTATCCGTTTTCCTAAGAAAGTGCTCCTCAATAAGGGATTTTAAATGGGATCATTTGCTGGCCAGAAGGCCAAGAGGAGACCATTGCTGGTGGAAGAGCTGTGGTGGTGACTTTGGTGTGCCATAACACCATGGTTACTGAGATGCTCATCTGTAGTGAATTGGGATGGAATAGAAGTAAAGTGGTTGCCTTGGCTTGTGCAATATTTCACCTTATGAGAAAGAAATATGGTGGCAATCACAATTAAAAGGTGGCACAGATTGGGTTGGTGTCATTAATGCAGTGATGGCTAAAAATATCTGGCTTAAGTAAACCAATTACCAGTTCAGAAGCATGATGCCAAAACTACAATGTATCTGTGATTGAAGAGACCCTTATCTCCTATAACCACAGGGCTGAAACTCCTAGGCTTTGTGAAATCATTAACAATAGCAGAAGAAAAAATCATGATCTTTGTGGAAATGGAAAGATATCAAACAGATTAGAAGACAAAGTTATGAAGTCCAAGTTTTCTTTAAATATTTGATTGATTTGGACTTGAGCAAACAGTCTCCCTGTGTACAATTTCAACAGGAAAAGATGAAATCTTCAAAGCTGTAAAGAGCATGTTCCTTGGCTAAGAGTTTTTGGAGCTAAGTTTCAGTCTCTTCCATTTAATAAGACATTGAATTATTCCAAGCAGCCAGCACTCTCTTCTTGAGAAGAGCAAAGGAACAGAGCATGCTGTTATACCACTTGGGATAAACAATTACTCTGAAAACTGAGACAGCCAATCAATTAAATAAATAAGATACTGTAGGCAAATAACTATCTGCAAATGAAATGTAGGGTTGGTGGCAAGGATGCTGAATAAATGGGAAACTTAATCTGTAATTATGATCAAAAACAAACCTCCTAAGTACAGGGGCAAAAGTTACACGTATTTGATGGAACTGGAGGATTGGCCCATCTGAAGGGGAATTTCCCTTGGAAAAAGAAGCAGGGATTGGGGGAAGAAGTGAGCTGAGGGTAATTCTTCCCTGAGCCTAGAGATGGCTCTCCTGGTAAGCATTGCCTGAGTCTGTGGGCACTTTGGATAAGCCTGACTTTACATACCTGTCCATGGGAGATGTTGTGGGATTATAGCCTGAAGTGAGAAAAATACCCAGGAAGAAAGTATTGTTACCCTGATAGGATTATTAATAGTGCCCCTTTTCCCTTTCATAAATATCCCAGTTTTTTTGATACTTTGTATTGCTACCCTAGTCATGTGCTATTCACAATACTGCTCATTATCTTAGAAAAATGGGTGGTCTACTAACTACCTTGATCAGCATGAGTCATGGGAAGCATTGGGATATAGAATCAAAAGACCTGGACTTGAGTCCTTTGCTTATACTCTATTGACTGTGTAACCTAGTTCTCTTCATCTGTAGGATTAGCATGGCAATGTTTTCCTTGTAGTGGTAATATAAGTATATAAAGCACTTTATCAGTGCGAGGTATTATTATTAACCCTTGAGTGAAATTTGAGATTTCAGGGTGAGCCACACATGACCCACATTTTGTGATAAGGCCCAAGGTCTAATTTCAGGATTATGGCAACCAAGGGAACGGGACCCTCAGATTTCCACCTGCAAGAAAGCTGATTGTTCAAAAGCTTCAGCTGCTGCTCTCTGATACCCATTTGTGTGTCTGCACAGAGGGCACACTTCCCGTGGGCTGCTCCCAGACAACAACTGAGCACAAGGGAATATTGAGGCTGGCTCATCCGGGGAGATGGAGACTGCTCTGAAGGCTGAGCGGAGCTTGAGGGGTCTTTGACAAGGTCACCAAACTTTCCTTAGCACGGCACTGCAACCTGCAATGCTTCCACCCAGCCTGCCTGCCTGCCTTCTCTCCCTCCTTTTCTCAGGGTCAGCCTGTATCACAGTCTGACAGCCCTCCCCAGCCTCTCAGCTCCCTCCCTCTTCTCTCACAGGTATTTTTCCCTAGTACATTTCTTGCATGTCCGATCACATTTTAGCATCTGCTGCTTGAAGGACCCAAACTAACACAGTGATAAATAGTATAAAGAAAGTTGTGAGGACATCACTACTTCTCAAATATGCATAGGGGTTGATATTGTGGCTAAAAACCAATGCCGCTTGCTTTTATTTATATTGTTTTATTTAGTACAGTAGGTGTAGGAATATATGCTTTTCCTGCCTGTGCAGGAGAACCAGTGAAGTAAATACCTATTTTTACTTTAAATGGGGCAAATAGCCGCAAAGACCTCTTATTGTTCCTGCACTGGGCTTTGCGAAAAAAGCACTCTGCTGGCCAAGATCCCCAGAGTGGGCCCTGCCTTTAAACTTCCCTCATGTCATTGCATTACTGGAAATCATTTTTTTCTTCCTTTCCTTTAATTTGACTCTTCCTCATCCTCTAAGAAACTTTCTAGGAGAATTCTAAAACTACACTTGTTCTTCACCTCTGCCATCTGCCTTAATACAGTAAAGTGAGGACAGCTTGGCTTTATTAAACTTGGCTTTATATATATTGGCCATATAAAAAAATTAACTTGAGAAAAATTATAGGACAGCCATTTTCAGAAATTTTGCTTAAAAATACTTAAGAGTTTTAAGCCCATTAGCAAGCATTTTCTAATAGTTTTATTACAAATGATCCTAAGCCACTTATTCAAGTAGATCAAGCAGGAATTCTACTGGGGAACATTTTGTGGCCTTGAGTGAATTTCTGAATATGGTAAACCAAAGAAACTACATTTCTTCAGAAATACTCAGTAGCATACCAATTTTCTAACACCCACAAATTTGTCCCATATGCTGTTTGATTCTAGATGTTCATGTATAAAGAATTTCTTTAGGGCAGATGAAGAGGAAACTGATGGAGTTTGTAATAGAACAACTGCAGAGAAATTGAATCTAGAATTTGCTCAAGCCCAAGTATTTTGGTCTAAATCAAAATAAAGACTTGAATTTCATGATTTTCTCTAGGACCATCTGTCCAAAACCAGCTGACTTTTTTCCTACTGAACTATAAGCCCTTGAAGGGCAGAGACCCTATCTAATAAGTGCTTAAGAAATGTATTAAATAGGCCTATGGATGGAAGGTCAAAAGTGGCCAGAATTTTCTGAGATGGTCTGAGGATCTCTGTTTGCTCAGACTGGCTGCCCATAAAGCTATGTAGTAGACATAGTTGCCTTTCAGTGCTGCCTTCCTGGTCTCCCTTCCCCTGGGACCTAGCAGTGATGAATCGGCCTGCAGCAGTTCCATAGAGAGGACCAGCCTGGCTGGAGAGTCCTGGGCCAGTCCTGCCCATCTCCTCCATTCCCACTCTGTTAATGAGATAGCACATGCTAATCAACTAACCTCACTTGTCTGGACCTGCAAATTATATTTAACCAGGGACTTCCAGGGCAAGAGACCCCGGGAAATCAGGCAACTCTCACGGTCACAGCAGCAGGTGGTACTAGGTATGTGGAAGCCATGTTTCCTGACACCTGATTTGTTGCTTTTTCTATTAAGAGGATGCCATTTTGTGTCTGCTATATGTTTTGAGTTACACTAGCATTGCAGTATATTTTCAATTAACAGGTATAAACTTTCTGTTTTATCTGTCCTTCAATTTTCTACAGTTCCATGGTTATTTATTTGCAAGACTCAATGGACTGAGCCAAGCCACAGAGGGACAGGGCTCTGTTTTCCTGAGGAAATTGTATCCCTCCTTCCTCTTTAGTCAGAGTGCACCCAGCATTGCAGTTAGACGCAGGTGCTTCTGTCCCTGACAGCTTCCAGACCTTTGGCTCTTGACGCAGAGGCCATGGAGTTTAAAGGGGTGTGAGCCAAGATGCATAATTCAAGGTGCCTTTCCATGCAGGCATTGCCTGAGTGTTTCAGGAGCGTTTGAGGTTGGTGGCAAGGAAATCCAGGAGTGAATTTTCAGGCAAAGCAGCATAATTTGTGATTAAGATTATCAGTAATATCTAACCTTTAGTAAATGCCAGCTGCGTAATGATGGCTAACGTGCTTTCTACAGAAACTGCACTGCAGAGTCAGTTCAGCCAGGCCGTAAGAATCTATTTAATAGAACTCTAATGGGAAATGACCAGGATCTGACTACAGGAGATTAAAAGTGACAATACTAATTGACTGCGGAGGTATCTACATGAAGACGGGCCAGAAAAATCATTTAAGTCTAAATGAAACTGGATTGATTTGATATTTGTAAAAAGTATTACCTTCCTGCTGTGTTTGGCAGTGGGAATTAACTTCTTCATGTTTCTTAGAGAAGAGTCTTTGTGGAACAATGGGCTGCAGTTGTTGGGAAAAGAACTTTCCTTAGCCGGATTATAGAAAGAATTTTGGCGAAAGATTTCATTGCTACTGCAATCACAGTGCTTAGTATCAGTGAGCAATACTGGTATCTAAATTGGAAAGGATCCCAGAACAGTAAAGGATGGCCCATTCTTCACTCCCACTGAGGACAGAACAGCAAAGAGATGCCACTGCCCATGAGGAATGAAGATCTTTTTTTAAAATTAAGGAATGCAAACCAATGAAACTTTAAAGTCAATATTATTTCTCTTTTCTGACTGTTTAATGATACTTGGAATCTCCTGTAAGTTTTATAGAATTACTAGATATGTACAACTTGTCCATCAATTGTGCCATCCTCCCAGCCATGTCAGGGGATTTGCATACATTCTTCTATTCCTTTTCCAGGTGATTCCTATCTGGAATTCTGAATTCTCAGATCTCCGCTTAAATGTTTTTTTATTTGTTTTTGTTTTTATTTTTCAGGGATATCTTCCTAAACATCCAGACCAGGTGGATATGCATTGTATCATTGTGTTTAGGAACACAAAATCTAGAGGTAGAAAGTCTGGAAGAAAACTCTGGCTTGGCCACTGGCCAACTCTATGACCTTTGGTAAATTACTAATTCTCCTATTTCCTCAGATTCTTCAGTGACTAAATGGAAACAGTAATGATTGCAATTACTTCATAGGAATTTTATAAGAAATAAATATAAGGAATTTCTATGTTGTTAGAAGCTCTCATAGCTCTGTATACTTTCTTTCATTGCTCTTTTCATATTAGTACTAATTTAGTATACATTTAATACTAATTAGTATATATTAATACATACATTGTTATGATTGTTTGATAAATATCTGCCCACCACCTGCCCCACACTATGATAGTGGTTCCATGATGTTAGCTAATTTACCATTAGATCTTGGGCCTAGGACCATGCAGTTCATATTAGACACTGATGAAATATCTGATTGAATAAATGAATGAATAGTGGTTTCCACTGGTGACAGCTTGCTTCTTTCACTGAGTGCAAGGGCAACCATTTCTACTCATAACTTCCCACAACTCCTCATTTAGTGTTTCTTACCTCCTACAACTCTGCTAAGGTAACTTTGCAACTAGAATCTCCAAACTACTTCTGAATGGCTCTGGGCACAACTTCCTAGCATATGTCTGAGAGTAGAAATTTTGAACCTTGATATGTAGTGAGGTAAAAAGTGTTCTACATAATTTGTTATTAGTAAAACTAGAGAGACCAAAGTTTGCAAGAGATGTGCTATTTTTATTTATTAACATAAAATGTATGAATAGTGAAATGCACACTTTTAAGTGTACAATTTAATGGAGATTTTTACAAAATATGCCTATCTAACTACCACACCAATCAGTAGATTATTTCCATTACCTAAGAATATTGTCTCTTACCTCCATCCAGTCAATTTACAGTTACCACTGGAAACCTCTGTCCTGATTTTGTTTTTGTCCAGAATTACTGAGATATAATTGAAATATAACATGGTATAAATTTAAGGTGTGCAATGTGTTGATTTGATACACATGTATTACAAAATGCTTACCACCATAGTGCTGGCTAACACTTCCATCACATCACATAATTGTCACTTATTTTTGAGAACATTTAAGATTTACTCTCTTAGCAACTTTCAAGTATATAATAAAATATTATTAACTATAATCACCATGCTGTACATTAGATCCTCAGAACTTATTTGTCTTATAACTGGACATTTGCACTCTATGATCAACATCAGCCTATTCCCCCAGCCTCTAGTCCCTGGTCACCACCAATCTACTCTCTGTTTTCGAAAGTTTGGCTTTTCAGATTTCAAATATAAGTGATATCATAGTCTTTGTCTTTCTCTGACTTATTTCACTTAGCATTATACCCTCAAGTTCCATTCATTTTGTCACAAATGACAGGATTCCCTTCTTTCTCATGGCTGAAAAATATTCCAGTGTGTGTATTTGTGTTTGTGTGTATATATGTGAGTATATATAAGTGTATCTCTTATATTTTTGATGATAGTCATTCTAGAAGATGTGAGCTGATATCTCATTGTGGTTTTGATTTGAATTTCCCTGGTGATTGGTGATATCAAGGACCTTGTCATGTACCTGTTGACCATTTGTATATCTTCTTTGCAAACATGTCTCTGCAGTTCTTCTTCCCATTTTTTAATAGGATTGTTTGTTTTGCTGCTATTAAGTTGTGTAAGTTCTTTATGTATTTTGTATATTAACCCCTTATCAAATATATGATTTGCAAATATTTTGTCCAATTCTGTAAGTTGCCTTTTATTTTGCTGATTGTTTCCTTTGCTGTACAGAAGATTTTTCATTTGATATAGTCCCACTTTTGCTTTTGTTGCCTGTGCTTTCGGTGTGATATCCAAAAAATTATTGCCAAGACAGTCAAGGAGCTTTTACCTTTTCCTAGGATTTTTATAGTTTTAGGTATTATGTTTAAGTTTTTGATCCATTCCTAGTTAATTTTTGTGAGTGGTGTAGGAAAGGGGTCCAGTTTCATTCTTCTGCATGTGATTGTCAAGTTTTCCCAACACCATTAATGAACAAACTCTCCTTTTCCATTGTATGTTCTTGACTCCCTTGTCAAATATTGGTTGATCATATATGTACAGTTTATTTCTAGGCTCTCAGTTCTGTTTCATTTGTCTATGTATCTTTTTTATGCTAGTACCACACTGTCTTGATTATTGTAGCTTTATAATATAGTTTGAAATCAGAGAGCATAATGCCTCCAGCTTTGCTCTTTTTCAGGATTGCTTTGGCAATTTGGAGTCTTTTGTGGTTCCATGCAAATTTGGATTGTTGTATTTCAGTGAAAAATGCCATTGGAATTCTGAGAGGCATGCATTGAATCTATAGATGGCTTTGTGTGGTATGGACATTTTAACAATATGAATTCTTCTGATCTATGAATATGGGATATCTTCCCATTTGTTTGTGTCTTCTTCAGTTTCTTTCTCCAAAATGTTGCAGTTTTCAGTGTACAGATCTTTCACCTCCTTGGATAAATTTATTCCCAAGTACTTTAATTTTTTGATGCTATTGCAAATGAGATTGTTTTCATCCCTTTTCAGCTATTTTGTTGTTAGTGTGTAGAAATACAACTTATTTTTGTATATTGATTTTTTTATCCTGCAAATTTACTGAATTTGTTGATTAGTTTTAATAAGGGCATTTTTCTCTCTTCATAAGATTACATCATCTGCAAACAAAGACAGTTTTACTTCTTGTTTTCTGATTTAGATGTTTCATTTCTTTTCCTTCCCTGATTGCTCATGCTAGGACTTCCAGTACTATACTTAATAAGAGTGGTGAGAGTGGGCATCCACGTCTTGTTCTCAATCTTAGAGGAACAGCTTTCAGCTTTTCACCATTACGTACGATGTTGGCTGTGGGTTTATCATATATGGTCTTTATTATGTTGAGGTACTTACCCTCTATACCTATTCTGTTGAAAGTTTTTATTATGAACAGATGTTACATTTTGTCAAAAGTGTTTTCTGCATCTGTTAAGAAGGTCATATGATTTTTATCTTTCATTCTATTATTGTGGTGTATCACATTCATTTGTATATGTTGAACCATCCTTATATCCCAGGAATAAATCTCACTTAGTCATGGTGTATGATCCTTTTAATGTTCTACTAAATTCAGTGGGTTTTTGGAGAATTTTTGCATCTAATTTTACCAGGAATATTGGCCTATAGTCTTTTTTGTTTGTTTGTTTGTTTTTGTAGTATCCTTATCTGGCTTTGGTATCAGGGTAATGCTGGACCTATAAAATGAGTTTGGGAGTGTCCCTCCTTTTGATTTTTTTGGCAGAACTTGAGAAGTTGATACTAACTGTTCTTGAAACATTTGGTGAAATTCAGCTGTAAAACCATCTGGTTCTTTTTGCTCTTCTGTTTATTTGTTTTTATTCTAATTAGTTACTTTGATAAACATATAAGGAAAGCCTCTGGTCTGACATAAGCATCAGTGGTTGTATGATCACATAGTCCACATTTTAAATGTGCTGAGGCATGTTATGTGTCCACCAAAGTGAACCCTTTTGCCTACTGTAGGTACACCCTCAGTGGCTACTTTGCCCCTTTCACATTCTGTTTGAATTCAAATAATTTGAAGCTTTTGAAAAACCAAAAACTTTCTTAAGACATGTCATATCTTTACCCTGCTTGTCAGAAACTAACCTATGTATAAAAAAATTCTAGTGATTTGAGGTGTATGTGTACATTAACACCTAAGTAACCTTGTTCTACTTCAAGATAGAAAAAGGACATTCTCTAGTTTTTCTATTATTTTCAGAAATGAAATATTTCACAAGAGAAATTTCAAAATAACTTACATTTAACAAAACAAGGGTTGAAAATATTTAACTTCTTTTTGAAGGAAATCTATCAAAATTATGTTTTAATAAACAGTGCAGTGAATATGTCATGCTTTGTTCATTATGGACATTTATTGTTATACTGCTTTATATTAGAATATACAAGCCCAGATATCCACAAGGCATGTTCAGTTAATGTTTCTGCTGACTTTCTAGCACCCACTTTTTTTCCACCTAGATATATCAGTTTATAGTTCTTCCCTATACCTCACTTCTGAATACTCTCTCTGAATTTGGCAATAATATTACTTTGCTAAGGAAAAAGATAATTATGATTATTATATAAATAGTTTTGATTTTATAATTAAAAGCAACTGAATAATGAAGGTATATGGGTTTTGTGACATGTTTTTTGTTCATTGTGGAGTATAACATTTTTTTAAAACAATTATTTCTTGGTAAATCATGCTTGTGTTTTAACTTACTGCTATAATGCTGACTCTAGGCATACATATTGTTATATATGACATATTATATATACATATATATGAATATTATTGTATATAAAGAGCTTATAATTATATGACCATTGTTTACATCTAAGCGAACAATAAAACTAAAGTTACACTTCTCAAAAAAGTTACTTTTTGTAAATAGTAAGAATATCAAAAGGATTAAAGAAAAGTAGAACAGATTTAATATACTCATGCTGACTGACATCCTTACCATATCATTTTTAGAAATCTATCTTTAACTACATACTAGATTCTCGAGAATATTTGTAATTTCAGTAACATAAAAATAATATTTTTTCTCTTTTCAACCGCAAAAACCCATTGTTCCAAAGGTTGAGGTGAGAGATGGAACCTTGGGTGGCACTTGACTTTCGCTGAAAATTCAGCGTTGTTCTTCTGGGAAGCTGGATCCCACAACACCAGAGACCTCAGCTGACTCTGTGAATAAAACCCAGGAATGAAGAGGCTGTTAATGTAGTGCACGTGATGAGTAGGGCTTCCGTATATTCATTTCACTTTCCGGTGTCCCAGTGGAGTATTATATAGTCTGGTAACATGCGGGAGGATACTATGAGCCCCAGCTTATCTGGTTCTCCAGGACTCTCTCTGTCCACCCCGAGTGAGTATCTGCTGCTCCTCCTGAGCACTGATCAAGAATGAAATTTCTCAACAATTTCATCAACCAACTCTGATGAAAACAGGAATTATTGCAGTGACGATTATAGCACATGTTTTATTTTGAATTTCTATATATTAGGTATTACATTGATCAAATCAATAAACATCTCTCTACAAAAAAAAAAAGTCCAGTGTAGACTTAGGAGAAGGATTATAGTAATTGGCAAAAAACCAACCTTCAGTGCACATTGTAATCGTCAATGGGCCATGTTAATTTTCATATCTTACCACATAGAACTTATTTTGGGGAACATTAGCTCAATCTAAGAAAAGTGTAAAGTAATTAATTGGATATTCTCTCCTAGAATGGTGGTGACCTGCCATAAAATAGACCTATGAAAGCAGATACTAAACCTGAAAACATTTGGTCAGTGCAAATCACCAGCAGAACTCCCCACAGGGCATGAGAGTGCCAGTAGAACCCCAAAGAACACTGTGTGTTCATATATCCATCTTACAGATCAGAGGTGACAGATGAGTTTTGTTCAGGATGAACTTTGGCATTAGGAGATTCCTGAATGCTCTGTCCAGCTCCCTGGATCCCTCTTACTGGTTTTGTGTGTCCACACTATAGCATCTTCATGTTACCTTTTAACAGCTCATACCAGCAACCTTTTTCAGAGGATTTCCCTTGGAGTCTTAGGAATGACTTTCCTGGAAACACCTGAGAGTTTAAGTAGTCCCAGGGAGGACTGTAGCCAATGACTGACTGAAGAGAGGGTACAAAATTCTGACCCTGTGGCAGCAGAAGAAAAATAGTCTTTAATCTCCAGAGTACCCTGTGGGATCAAGCTGAGGTTAGGATGACACCGAGACAAGCTGTGCTCTTACTTATCTCCTTCTCCCTACTCCATATCTCTCACCCCCTTACCTGAAAGCATTCTCCCAATAAATTATTTGCATATAAATGTCTATCTAAGCATCTGCTTCAAGAAACCCTAAGATAATGGCGGTATATTCATATACTTTCCTAATGCTTTCTATTCAAGGATCCAAAATGTTTTTAACACCATTTAGAGTGCTAATTATGAAATAACCCCCAAAAACATGGTATTGGGAAAGTGCAATTAACATGAGTTCTGCTTGTCTTCATTGACCATGGAGGGGTCTGACAACCATTGTCAAAACTAAGAGATAAGGAGAAGGAAGGACAAGCTAATAAGGTCAAGAATTCAGGCCACGGTTTAACAAATAAGTTTAGAGCATCACCAATATGTCAGACTTTCTTACAGCCAGGAGAAATGTGACTTGTGCCTAAGGAGTTGATATTTTAGTTGGAGAGAGCTACCAAACCATTGCCGAGGGAAGCAGATCATTGTCGTTGATGGGAGGTTGCTGCTTCCACGGCTCCTACTGGTTGGTCTTCCAGGCATGTATTTTATGGTCTGACTCAACTAAATGCAATCTAAATGTTGACCATTCTTGACTTCATCTATCAAAGTTTGGTTCTAGTTCAACCACCATATAGACAACAAACCCTTATTCTGAATTTTTACCTCTTATACCCCCATCGGGACACTGCTTCTGAAGAGACACAATCTGCTTTTTCTCGTCCTCACTTATAAATCTCCATCATTTACCACTCTGTATCTTCTCTTCCCTAGAGATATTTACTTACATAGGTATTAAATTTTCTCTAAAAATATCCATAGTTTATAGAGGGGATTGTAGGAATCATTTGGCCAGTAAGCATGGATTCTTTCTTAAATCTACATCCTTTTCTTTACTCCCAACTTCATAGAATGCACTCTGAATTCATGTAATGCTGGTTTGCAAGTAAAGACGTCCTCCACTGGTATTTCATAGAAGCCTGCTTCTCAGTAGTGACTGGATCAGTATCTGATGATTCAAGTAATAATAATAATAATAATAATAATAATAATAATAATAATAATAAAAGATTAAATTTGGCTCATAAAAATGTTATACATATACCTTAGATAATTTTAAATATCTAACATATAAATGCCCCTTCACATGGCAATTCTCTGAGGTAGGACCAGATGCTTTTCCATAACTATAGGTCCATGATTTGAGTTCTATTTCTTGCATAAATCATATCTGAAATGTATTACCCACAATTTATAGTTTCATATTTTTTTAATGAAAAAAAATACTAAAGAAATTTGTAAAGCAATTTGTCCACAATTCTTTCAAGTTTTGTGAATTACTTATACTCTTATCTATTCCAATTCAGTTTTTTGACCAACAGTTATTGAGTCTATGCAAGGCATTCGATTTACTGTTAGTAAACACAACAAATCTCTTTTTACTTTCACATTTACATACTATTTTAGTTATTTTTCATAGTTTGCATACCATTTCATTACATTACACAATTAGAATAACAAATCTGACTGGCATAAAAGATTCAAGAACAAATAGCTAAATTGATGACAAATAATTTTTTGGTCATTTTAGGGATTAGCCAGGGAATTAAGTGTTCCATGGGAATCAGTTTACTTTATAGGAGGAATTGAAAGGGTCATTTATTTTGGAAAACTGTTTATGTGGAGATAAGAAATATTCTATGGAGTATGCTCCTGCCTTTGGGAAAATAATGTAATGAAATAACGCCAGGAATGGGTGCTTGGAATGAAGTAGAACAGAACTGCTAAGTATAACATCTTCTTGGAAAAAGTGAATAATTACTGGGAGCACAGTGCCAGTTTTCCTGTTCAAACATAAAATATGAACTCAACACATTGTTTCTTCATAAGGGTATGGATTCCATCTCAGAGAAAGACTTGCCAATTGTATCTTGAATCTAAAGTTCTAGAAAGGATCTCCCCAAGTTATTTCTCAAAATCCCACAAGTACTGAGTCATGCATTGTCTTCATTGTCTTTTGTTAATTTCAAATTCTCCTGATCATTGTAGCACATTAAATTCCTAAGCATCTACCCTCAAAGAATTTATCAGATTTCCTCTATGAAAAAAGCTGAGATAGTGTACGGATATTGAGTGACTCTATGTGTGTGTTGGGGTGTAGATAATAGAAAAGGGCTTAGAAAAGAAAGGTGGGAAGCCTGAAGTGTAATTTCATCTTTTTTCCAATTTTGCTGAGTGCTCACTAACTCCACAACTATTTGTTCTAAATGCCAGCCAAGAAACTACTAGATGGGAGCTGATGACTTTTAGATAGTCCTGATGTCAATCTTCTATCATGGAGAATATCCAATCAAATTAAAAGTGAAACAACTCAAATTAAGCTTTCTAAAAATAATTTATCTGTGATTTTAATGAAAAGAGGCATTTCTCCATTAAAATTGTATCCACTTTTTTTTTAGCTGTCATTATGGTATATGCCCCATTTATAACTCAACACACCTAGATTAACCATCATTGCTACCAATTACAAAAATGTTTTTTTTTCTTTTCATCAGCTTACTATTTTGACATGCAAAGAGTCATTTTGTAAAATTCTAAACTTTTACAAAGGTAAGAAGTGGTGAAATAATAACATTTGTCTTCTGTCAGAAAATATTGACAAAGTATTACTATAGCAAAATTGGTCTGTGTTCTGAAGTGTGTCTCATAGATAAATCAGATTTTAGATTTTTTAGAACAACCTAAATTGTCCTTTTTGTATTAATGTCTACAAAAAATCAGGGCATATAAGTACAGAAAAAAGATTCTATGAAGTGCCATAAAATTTGGATAGAAACCATGAAATTCCCTGAACACTCATTCTCCATATTTGACATTGACACAAGGCCATTCTCAAAGTATAATGTGGCATATTTCATATTTCATTAGTGTCTAAATTGTGGACTTCTTGGGTCCTTTGTAAATGTCAAGGAAATATCTGTTTCTCTCTCTGCAAGGTTTTACTCAGAGAATTGAGGAAAGAAAGTGTGCAACATGTGAATGAAAATATAAGAATTTATATAGCAAGTTCATGTAATGGAGAAGAGCCCAGAATTATTAAAACATTGGCAGCAATATCTCTCAGCAGTGAAAGTGAACTATGGTCTACTAATCAACAATTTATGAAGTTGGAACTCTATCTCACTTCTTGCTTTTTATCCATGCGCATCAACCATGTGCTAGAGTCAAACACCTAGTGCCATCTGTCTGATCAAACAAACAAAACACCACGGCATGGAAATGCAGGCAGGGATACCTTTTGTGCCTTTAACAGCTTTATTTTGATGTTAAAGATGAAAAAAAAAATGAGTCATAAGCCAAATGTGACTTAATTTAATTGGCTTCTAAATTCTTAAATTGAGAAATAGTAATACTTCAACTCATTTGCTTTCAAATTTGTAACAGAAAATTCAAATTCAACTCATATTTATTAAACACCTACAATATTCATGGCCTGATCCAGGCAAAGTGGAAGAACACAGATGACTAATATAGAGTAAGTAGTGTGCTTTGTAAGCTCACTGGCTCCTGTGGCCTTGTGGATTTGAGATACTGAAGAGCTACTGTCCTAGGAGATGAGCCTGGTAAAGCAAGTAGGGGGTAGTTGAAGAAGACCCTGAATGGAAGGCTAAACAAGGTCTGCCCTTGTGCTGTATGTAGTTAAGGGGAAGCCATCTAAAGTTTTTAATGAGGGAAATGAGCCAATTAGGAGAATTCAACTTGATTCAATCTTTATGATAACAGTTATATATAAAACACTTTCTTCCAGCCACATCTTGGTGAGTTAAAGAGGAGAGAGGTATGAGAAAAAGGAAAAGAAGAAAAGATAAAGGCATAAGGAGTAAATAACAGAGAAGTAGGAAAAAGGAGGAATATATTCTGAGGAAGAACAAAAAGGAAAAGATTAAATAGTATATTTAAGTTTTGAGTTGAGAATCAGATGCAGGATATAATTTGATGTTTCTTTAGGCTGTCAGCTTCTGAGAACTCACCCACAATTTCTTAAACTAGAAGTTAAACTGATTGCTTACAGTATATAAGCACCTAAAGTCTTGGGCTTATTTTATCTTATTTTATTTTATTGTGTTTTTAGTTGATCTATTCTTTTTTAGCTGATGCATTTATTTTCATACATTTTTAACATATTTTAAATTCCGTAGGAACCAATTAAGCATTATTGAGTGTACAGTAGAGTATATTCTTCTATTTTTGTCATGATTGTTTATTCATAAGCAATAGCTCTGTTATTGGCCATCGTAGTTAAATATATTGCCCACTATATTGGTCTTCCACTTATTTTCATCCAGATCTATGACAAAAGTCTATAATAATTTTCTTCTAAGTGTTAAGGGCATATAACTTTCTCTCCACTCTCACCAAGACGAATGTATATATTTATCTATGTGGTTTTAAGGTAGAAAAAGACATCTGTAATTATCAGGATTCTGCATTTAACTATTTTAAATTCCGTAGGAACCAATTAAGCATTATTGAGTGTACAGTAGAGTATATTCTTCTATTTTTGTCATGATTGTTTATTCATAAGCAATAGCTCTGTTATTGGCCATCGTAGTTAAATATATTGCCCACTATATTGGTCTTCCACTTATTTTCATCCAGATCTATGACAAAAGTCTATAATAATTTTCTTCTAAGTGTTAAGGGCATATAACTTTCTCTCCACTCTCACCAAGACGAATGTATATATTTATCTATGTGGTTTTAAGGTAGAAAAAGACATCTGTAATTATCAGGATTCTGCATTTAACTATTGAGTAATAAAAATGTTTTTTTAAGTGTAAGACATCTGTAAGATCTAAAAACAAAAACGTGATTTTACAGTTAAAATACATGAATTTTATAGTATGTAAATACTCCTTCAATAAAAATGTTTTTTTAAGTGTAAGACGTAAGACAACTGGATAAAACGTGGCAGAGAGCACATGCATTTGTATCTGCTTCCACTTCAAATCCTACCAAAATAAAGGTAAAGAAATTTAAAAAAGAAAAAAAACTTATGAATACATAAGAGCAAAGTGACCAGGAATGAAAAAAACAGCTATTAAGGATAAATTTCAAAGAAATATAGAATTATTAGAGTAGGCACTTAGTTGGACATAAGTAGGAGAAAGGGGTCAGAATGGGGGAAACACAAGTGTTCAACCAGTAACAGAATGACAGAGATTAAATAACAGAACCTAAATCCTAAATGCCTGCAGACGTGGGTGCAAACAAGCAGTCAACTATAGGTCCTTAGAAAATGACAGAAGGTCTTAGAAATTGGTCTTGGGTACTCCAAATAGGATGACTAGAGTACAGAGCAGAAAATGGGGTGATCATGTCAGGCCATGGTTTTTCAAATTGGTGGAAATGACAACTCAGACTTGTTTCAAGGTTGCTTTCCCATCTGTACCAATAAATCAGTAAGCAAGCGTTACCAAGATAACCCCAGAATAAAGATAAGGGAATAACCCTGGCTGCTAGTAACTCTGTATTTCCCTCACAAATGTACAATAGAGAAGTGGCAAAACAGCTTCATGAGCAAGAATTCTGCAGATCAGAAGGTCTCAGAACCACAGGTTCATACCTTTTATATCATTATAGAAAGTAAAGAGCCCCTTGCTCCCCAAAGATCTGCCTAGTACCCTGTACCCTGTGATATTTGATATTACGTGTCAACTTGACTGGGCCAAGGGATGCCCAGATATTTGGTACAACATTATTTCTGGATGTGTCTGTGAAGATGTCTCCAGAGAGATTAGCATTTGAATGTGAGTAAAAAAAAAGATCATCCTCACCAGTGTGGGTGGGTATTATCCAGTCTATTGAGGACCTGAATAGAACAAAAAGGCAGCAGACAGATGCTTTACATTTTTTGGCTTGAGCTGGATGTCTATCTTCTGCCTGTGGATACTAAGCGCTCCTGGTTCTTGGGTCCTTGGACTCAAACCAGCTTTTCTGGTTTTCTAACTAGTAGATGGCATACTGCGGGATTTCTTGGTCTTCTTCATTGCTTGAACCAATTCCTATAATAAATAAATAAATATTATATGTCACATATATATGTCAAAAGTCATCAAATTGTAAACATTAAAAATAGTTTATTATGCATCAAATACACCCTAATAAAGCCGTAAAAATTTCAAAATTGTCTAATATTGACAAAATGAAACATTAATTAAAAACATATTTTAGAAAAATAGCCTCTGAGGAGACTTTTTCAACTATGTGCATGCATTACTTTCACAGGTCCATTTTGAAAGACACACATACTCACACATGCTCATAATGCTTTCACCAAAGTAGATAAGAATGTGTATGTGAGAGTTTAACTTTTGTGACCAGTGCTTGCTGCTGAGTAAATATTTGGGAAATGGATGACAAGCAGTCACTGCTGTTCTCCACTGAAAGTAGAGGTCTAGGAGGAAATTGCTTCCCTTGCCTTCTGAGATTATCAATCTTTGATTATAATCCTTCCTACATTGCTAGTCAACTGCAAAGACAAGAATGTTATAGCTGATAGACTCCAAGAAAGAGTGGTCTGAAAGAATTGAGCAAATGAATCTAATACAACCCTTAACTAGTCTCTAAACAATTATACAAAATTTAGAAGCTTTTGTATCTTGGGTTTTCCAATGGTCAGTCATTGTACGTGTGGGACCTTCCTATAATGAAAGAAGATTCCATCTGTGGATAAATGAGAGTTTTTCTGGCCAAGATTCTCACCTGGCCCTGGCTGACTAGCTCACTGTACACCTGTGGGCAATATATTGCTGTTGACTCTATATAAAGAGTCCCACCTAGTGCTCTGGGCATGACATGGTGGCATGGCTGCAAGGCTGCAGGAGAGCAGACCAGAGGCTGGAGTGGTCGCAGTGCTGAGGACAGAGGCCCAGAGGACGGCTGTGTGGGATGGCTGTGCAGGCAGAGAGGCCCAGAGGACGGCTGTGTGGGATGGCTGTGCAGGCAGAGAGGCCCAGAGGACGGCTGTGTGGGATGGCTGTGCAGGCAGAGAGGCCCAGAGGACGGCTGTGTGGGATGGCTGTGCAGGCAGAGAGGCCCAGAGGACGGCTGTGTGGGAGGCAGAGAGAGGACCTGTGCAGGCAGAGGGGCCCAGAGGACGCTGTGTGGGATGGCTGCAGGCAGAGAGGCCCAGAGGACGGCTGTGTGGGATGGCTGTGCAGGCAGAGAGGCCCAGAGGGGCTGTGTGGGATGGCTGTGCAGGCAGAGGGGCCCAGAGGACGGCTGTGCTGTGCAGGCAGAGAGGCCCAGAGGACGGCTGTGTGGGGTGGCTGTGCAGGCAGAGAGGCCCAGAGGACGGCTGTGTGGGATGGCTGTGCAGGCAGAGGCCCGGAGGACGGCTGTGTGGGATGGCTGTGCAGGCAGAGAGGCCCGGAGGACGGCTGTGTGGGATGGCTGTGCAGGCAGAGGGGCCCAGAGGACGGCTGTGTGGGATGGCTGTGCAGGCAGAGGGGCCCAGAGGACGGCTGTGTGGGATGGCTGTGCAGGCAGAGGGGCCCAGAGGACGGCTGTGCAGAGAGAGGCCCAGAGGCAGAGACCGGCTTGCTGCATGCAAACTCACTCTCTGAATGAATGGGATTTTAGTGACTGACCTGCCACCTGGAAATAAAGTTGGGTATAACCCTTTCACCCCAAGAACATTTTGCTGTCAATTTCTTTGGTCACATTGAATCCATAGAGAACTTGCCCAGGGCTGAAACCCATTGGCAAGACAATTGGCATAGTCGAAGGATTCATTGTTGACCAAGGAAAAAGACAGGCTGCACTTATGGGAGAGGTGCTTCAGCGGGCTGCCCCTGTGAATGGGTAGACTGGATTGTCCCCCAGTGGGTATGTGGTCTGAGGTGGTTTGCCTCCTAGAGAACTGGGCCCCACCCCAGGACTGGAGGCAAGTGGAGGTGACACCTGAGGCTGTAGGGGTGGCCCTTGTTATAGTAAGTAGGTCTTTTGAGAAACAAAGTGCCTGTGAGGCAGCATGGACCATGGGTTGGCTGCTTCTCACAGTATTAAAAAGGTCTACAGAAGAGACCCAAGAAATTGCAGCACGAGAATGCGAGCTGCAAACTTCTCTGGATTCCATGAAGAAGGAAATGGCATTAATGTGAGAGGAGGCAGCATGAGAATGCCGGCAGCAAGGTGCCATTGGAGATGTAAACAATTCCTTACACGATGAGACGCCAGTGCTGCCAGGTGTTCTCAAGGAGGAAGAGGCCATCAAGGAAAATGATGAATTCCTGAGGGAAGCACAGCTGAAAGTGGCACTAGAATGTCAGCTGCAAAGCATTGAAGTGAAGGTAAGAGAGCAACTGAAGACTGAGGTAGCGTTGCTGCGAGGCACAGTAGAAAAGGTAAAAGTTGTAGCAAGGAGGCACTCATGGGAGGGGAGAGAAAGGTGCCATCAGCCCCAGAAGTGGAGGAGCTGGGAAAGGATGAAGGGGTGGTGCTGGAGGCGCTGGCCCCTCCTGTATTGAAAGCATGAAAGAAAATAAAGACACAGCAGCTGAAAGTTTCCCAAGGAAAGGAGAAGCCCCCTCTACAGGTCGTGGAGCACTCTATGGTCTGCCCCTGTACGCAGGCTGAGCCGGTGGCTGTGGGACTTAGGGGTGGATGGAATTGTTCTGTCAGGATCAGAGATGGGAAAGAAAGCTGTCTTCCCTGACAGTGCAGCCTGCCTTGAGACAGCGATTACAAAATGCGAGGTGACACATACAGTAGCAGATGTAGGAGAGGCTGAAGCAATGAGAACCCAGAAAGAAATAAGAACTGTTACTCAAGAAGAATTTAAGGGGTCCCATCAAGGTTACGAGGACCCAGATGTGGGTTGATTTAATACAGGCAGGAGTACCTGGAAAGAAATTAGACTGGAAGCCAAATAGGATCTTACTGGAGCTATGGCAACAACTGAAACCAGGGCAGCAGTTCAAGCCATTAGGATTAAAGAGGCAGAGGTCAGAGACAGAGCAACAAGATTGGCCTGTGTATCTGCAAGACTTTTTGCTGAAGAGGCTGGAGAACAATGTTTGAGCTTCCCTGCACAGGGACCATTGCAGAGGACTGAGGGCACATAGATTGAGAGGAGAGAATTCTGGAGGGGTGGAGTGTGGATAAAATGAGAATTCCTGTGGCCAGGATTCTCAACTGGCCCTGGTTGACTAGCTCACTGCACACCTGTGGGCAATACATTGCTGTTGACTCTATATAAAGAGCTCCACCCAGTGCTCTGGGCACGACAGAGTGGCACGGCTGCAAGGCTGCAGGAGAGCAGAGCAGAGCAGAGGCTGGAGTGGTGGCAGCGCAGATGACAGAGGCCCAGAGGACGGCTGTGTGGGACGACTGTGCAGGCAGAGAGGCCCAGAGGCAGACCGGCTTGCTGTATGCAGACTCGCTCTGAGTGAACAGGATTTTAGTGACTGACCTGCCACCTGGAAATAAAGTTGAGTATAACCCTTTCACCCCCAAAATCCTTTGCTGTCAATTTCTTTGGTCACATTGAATCCATAGCAAACTTGCCCAGGGCTGAAACCCATTGGCAAGACACCATCATTATGCATGATGAATTCGCTCTGTCCTCCCATAACCAGATAATGGGATAATATGAATCAGGTTAAAGGTAGAGATTTCAGGGGAAAAAATCTTTTCATAATTAATAATTATTTAAATGAAAAAGATAACATATTCAACCAATACCTTACGTATAATAGGACAATAGTTAGACCACAGGGTGTAAGAAAGGGACTCTGAGCACAGCTAATGCTAGCACAGGTGATACTCATATTGACTGCCCATTCAACTTCATGCCACCAGTTTCCTTGGATTGTTAGGACTATGCACTGAAACGTACAAGAAAATTGTTCATAAACATTGAAACTGGTATAGTGGTAATTTATGATTAATTATATTTTGGCTTTATAACTATGTGTCATGGAGTCTAGTGGTGAATATTCAGAATAGTACACTTCATAGTAACTTTAAAGAACTTCTAAAACTTGGTCATAATCTTGCCTACTGTGGCCTGGCCTCTATCAGATTTTGATAATAGGGTTTATCAACAACCTATTAAAAATGTAAATGCCTTGTTAAGTAACTCTGTCACGTGAGACTTCCTCCTGTGGGAAGATTCTTAAGGCTATTTAAAATAACAAAGAAAATCAGCCACCTGGACTTGATGACTTTATTGCTTTGTAGGAACAGACATCCTTTCAAAGGCATCAGAACATCAGTGGGAAACTCTGCCTGTCTTACAAATACTTCCTAATGAATTCACAAGTTTTTTCTCCCAATAAATGCAAAGCTGTACCACTCAATATTTCATTCCTCATAACCATTTTCTAAAACACTTTGGTACTTTGCTTAGGATTTCAGGGGCCCATACTGCTTATCTTAGTCTGTTAGCACTGCTGTAACAAAATGCAGTAAACTAGGTCATAAACAACAGACATTTATCTCACAGTTCTAGAGGTTGATAAGTCCAAGATCAAGGCATAGGCAGAGGCAGTATCTGGTGAAGGCCCACTTTCTAGGTCATAGATAGTGCCTTTTTATTTTTTGCTCTCTTCATATGGTAGAAGGAAACCAGAGAAGTCTCTGGGGTTCCTTTTATAAAAGCACTAATCCCATTCATGAGGGCTCCACCCTCATCACCTAATCATCTCATAAAGGACTTTAACTTATGAACTCTTCGGAGGGTGCTGTCTCACCTGAAGGGGATTGCCCCTGGACAAGTTCACTCTGGATTAAGTGAGACTGAATAACAACAATGGAACAGTTATGGGTAAAAGGGTTTATACCAAGCTTTAGTCTCACAGTGGCAAGTCCAGTGCTGGACTCACATCTGCCTCTGTCAAGTTCATAATCCATCTCTGTCGCTGCCTCCAGGCAGAGCACTGGGCAGAGCCCTTTATATAGTAACACCAACAATAATGGCTCATTGCCAGAAGGTGTGTAAGGATTATCCTAGCAGTAGGCCAATTACATCATCAAGTAGATTAGGGTCAGGTGAGGATCCTGGACATAGGCACTTTCATTTTTCTTACAAACACAAACATTCAGACCACAGCACTGCTTAAAAAAGCTAGGACAAAGAATTAGACCCGTGCATGTGGAGATACCAATCAGAAAGATGATTGAGTCTATGTGGGGACATGATCTGGCTAAATGAATGATCCTCACCTTTCTCTACCACATCCCTTAACAAATTTCACCTTTTCCTGTACCACCCTTACCCCTCCCTCTGCCACCACCACCCACAGACACACAGACAGATGGATATGAGGGCTTAGAAGATTCATTACTACTAATAATGCTTGTTTATTCTCAACGGATATTTATTGCACAGAAAGAAATAGTCTTCAGAACACAAATCTGTTTGATCATTACTGATAAAAAAAATAATGACAAAAGATAGAGGATAGGGAAACACAAAACCTCATACACTTGAATCTTCCCCAGCTTTTTTTCAGTGGAGGGTGGTAGGAAGGAGCACAGGTTCTGGAAGAGGAAATGAAGGCCTTGAAAATGACAATATGAATGAAAATATCATAAACTTTTCAGGTGACTGGCTCTGAACATGGATTATAATATGTCAGTCTATGTTAGCACTGAAAGAAAGCAGAAGTTCCAAGTCCTTACTAGCTAAGTAGAAAATTAATAGTCATGCACTGTGTTTCAACATATAAACAAAAACCAGAACAATTAAAGAAATATCATTACTCATTAATTTCAAGTTATAGTCTAATTAGTTTTGCATGTAGCCAACAGACTTCAAAAATACTGAATCCTTGACTGTCTTCTGCATTTTATGTACGTTTGAAATACAGAAAAATCCTTCTATTCCACTGGCTTAGAAGGATAAAGCTAATGATATTAAAGCTGGTGTGACACCAGCCATTTTACAATTAAAGTCAGTGAAGTTACAGACAGCATAAGTGACCTATAGTATATTCAAAACTATGTGAGAACCAAATTTCCAAACAAAATCTTCTAAACAAGGAAAATTTCAGGTACCATGGCAGGAATATGATGTGTGAGAGACATTGATCATGTTGGGAGATAATGAGCATAGAATTTGAGGTCAGGAGTGCTTGGTTTAAGTAGGAGTCTTGCCATGTGTTGAAAACCATACAATCTGGGGCATGATGCCTCTTTAGCTGAAGCCTGAGTTCATTATGCCCGTCATGCCTTTCTAGAGTAATTGTGCAGACATCACATAACATGTAAAACTGTCACACTTTGTAAAGTATTATACAAACATAATACATTATTTTTCTTTCTTTGGTAAAACCGAAAAGAAGCTCAGTTATAGGGTCATCTGAAAACTTTTTGACCTAAGCCAGTATAATAAGAATCTGCTGTATTACTTACTATGGAAAAGCAAATTTTATTTACTTTTGAATTTTTTTATAATGATGTTCTGAATAAAACCCAATCTCATTAGATTTTGTCAATGGCTGTGGGGAAATCCAGTTTTTAGATGAAATGATTTTAAGATTTCATCTTCATCCTCTTGTTTTGGGCCAGTTTTAATGATGGCAAAATCAACTTTTAATGAGCAGGTAAAGACTGAGGTCAAACAGGAAGAATTATGCAAAATACACACACTAGATATTTTTTCTTATTTAAGGTACAATCAGTAGTTCCACATGACTTTTAAGAAATATGTCTTAAATAATCAGGAGACCACTCTTACACCCTTTATCTCCAGAGAATTACAGCTCCAAGAAATGTATATTTTAACATATTTACTGAGGTATAGCTGACATAAATTTGTGCAATTTGATAAATTTGACACAGCAAATAATCCTAGTTTAGAATTTTCAATTTCAATTTCAATTCCACGAACTCATTTACTATTAACCCAGTATGGCAAGTTTTACAATGATGATGACTGTACTTACCTATAGCCACAGATCCAAGGAAAGAACCAGTAATAATGTACAGACTCTTTGACAGGAAGAGCTAGGTCCATGGTCATTGCACCAGGATGCTTAGGAGTGGAATGAGGCCCTAAGTGCATGTTCATGTCAGATCCAACTGTAGCTCACTGTCAAGAACAACATTCCAATCACCTGAGCTCCCATGTCTACTAAGCATAGACTGACAAACCACTTGGACACATTGGCCCAGACGGTTTCATAATCCCTTTCAAACCTTATAGTGTTATGCCTTGCCTTACATTGTAGTGCCTCCAGTTAAGAGACAATGTATTTTCTACACATCACACAAGGTTGTACACATAATAAGAAATTGAACTAAAGATTCTTCATTGGAAAAATGACTATTGAGCACTTCCAATCTCACAAATGTATATGTGAAAGTAGGAGTATTCTACTAATATTAGTGGCCTTAGTAAATTCACTGCTAGAACTTCAACCTCCTGACTCTAACCTCGCTGTTTCCTCTGGGTGATGCTATCTTACATAGCATCATTTCAAAGCACTAAGAGCACCTGATATTTCATGAGATGGGCGCAGACCCTGACCAACACATTTGCTTTCCAGCTGCCATGCAGTTGTCACCTCGTTCCCAAGCAAGGCTATGACTCAGTTAATGTTCTAAGCCACATCATCCCAAGTGGTGAGGGACTTCATCTCTCCTACCTCTCCCTGGAGGCTAATACAGTAGCCTCCTATAGAAGGCTACCTTCAGATCAGAAGAAAACAAGCAAAAGAGTTTATTCCCTCTTCTAGGTTTTCTAGGGAACCAGTGATGAACCCATAGACATAATTCAGAGTCATTATTATATATATTCACAGTATATGAGTGTATGAATATGATTAGTTGGTTCTCTCCTGAAGGAGACCTAGGGGTGCACTGCCATGGCTGTCACTGATATTCTAGATCATCTCCAAGTTCCTTTCAGCTCTGACATGCAGGATTCTTAGCCAGGTTTGGAGAATACCAACAGAGAAAGCTGGCATCCCACAGGACAGTTTGAATAGTACAATAAAATTAAAAGAAAGGAATAGGCTTTTCTAAGACTTCAAAGTATTGATTCAGCTACTGGGGGCAAGGCTACATAAGAATGGCTGAATCTCTCCTGACTGAATACTTCACTGGACATCTGTCAGAAATTTAGGTATACTAGAGACCCAGGGCTAATTCAGCCATATCTGCACGTGTACACACACACACACACACACACACACACACACACACAGAAGAATAAAGCACAGGCTGTGATTGCTATTTGGCAATTACCAAGTATATTTTAATTGAGATGGAATGCCACATTGGATCTTATGCCTACCAAAAGTATGATTTTTAGACTATATACACTATGATCAAAGAATACATGATCTATTGTTTTCATTGGACAATACTTCTGCGATGTCTCTATATTTCTCCTTTATACTTGTGGCCTTATCTCATATTAGTATTTTTATAGTAATAATGAAGCAAAATTTTATAAAGTATCTATTTTGTTAATAATTTGAGAGCTAATTCAGGCCTCAATTTAGAGGCCTGAATTCACATTAATCTCAAAAGACTTGAATGTGAATAACAAACAAATATTATTTATTCCTCGAATAAAACAGCAAATAAAGATAACCAGGAAGAGCATGCAAGAATTTCTGTTTATTTTTTTAAGAGACTAAGGATTATGTAGACAAATTACTCAGGCTCCTAAACAGTTTTAATAGTTGGTCACAAGCATTATTCTTTAACTGTCATCACTACTTGTGCTATTATCGACTGGATACTTACATCAGAAATGGATCACGTCAAACTCTAGATATACTTGCTCTTGACATCTTGGGAGTCACAAATGTAACATTAGAAGTGACTCATTCCATCTGTCTATGAAATAAAGAGTATTTTCAATGAGATAGATGCAAAAGCTTGGGGAAGCTTCAGAAAAAATGTTTTTGTACATTACAGGAGATATGTATTCTTTTACCTTCTATTGATACCACTTTCATCAATAAAGGTCTTCATATAGTTGCAAAAGATACAAAGAAAATCATTTTTATATCATACTGAGAACAACCTTGATGTATTTCCCCTGGCTTTAAATTATAATGTATGTCATCAGTAATGTAAGTTGTTATAATTTACTTCTGACATTAAGATGTTGCTTTAGGGCATATTGTTGCAAATGTACCCTATTCACTTTCTTGCCTTCTAAATGCCCTTCATGTTCCAGTAAAACAATCCAATCAAAACTAAAGACCAAAAACACTGTAAAACAAATCAAGCATATAAACAGTTCCTAAGCATTCCTGTTCATTTTAGCCCTTTAGCCAGAGGCTCTTTAAATTTCTTAAGCTGTATATAATAGTTTAACTTAGCAAACTGACCACAGAAAATGTCACCAGTACATACTGTTTTCAGTCAGGTTCTTAAGGACTGAAGTGTATTTCCTCCAGGAACAACCTGGAAGATACTGGAATTATTTGGACCACCAGAAACCACCCCAGGTAGACCTCTTACAGACCACTTCCAAGGTTAATTAACCATTTTCTTCCCCCTTGTTACAGCTTGGAGCAGGACTCCTGACACTGACCTCACCCTGCAGACAGCAAGCAGTAGTTCCACTCACCTTTTCCACTGAGATGTTCCCAAAAAGATAGAGAGGGATGGCTTTTGGAGGATCTGGATTGCTCGTGTTTGGTGGCAGACGCATGAATTTAAAGCCATTAGGGAATCTTCTACATGCAAAGTCTCTGCAATAAGGATTATTGTTGCTAACAGTGATAAATTAAGTTTCTGGAGCAGGATATGAATTCACTGGAGAAGAATACTACCATATAGTCAATATAAAAATAGCAGGCCACCAAAGGGGAATGCAGTAAAAAAGCTGTTTCTGTGTTGATGCTTTCCTTCCAGGGTCCAAGGAGGACTTTAGTATTATCAAATGGAATAATTTATTCTTAAATACTGTACTTCCAGACAATTTAGAAAAGGAGAATACATGTGTGTATGTATGTATATATGTATGTATATACGTATAGTTTTTCACATTACAAAATGTTCTCAGAACCTGAGTCCTTTTACGCAGATATATTTCCAAATTTCTGATTATTCAGTGTAGTTCATAATGTGTCAAGCACCTACTTAGCATGAAGCATAGTATTATACTAGGTATTGGAGATATACTAGTGAACGAAACAGACATAGCCCCTGTCCTCATGGAGATAACATTCTACTTGGGGTGGGCAGATAATGTGTAAGTAGAGATAAATAATACACTTGCTGATGGTGATAAACACTATAAAGAAAATGAATAGGCTGATGTAATTCAGAGTGGTTGAACTTTAATGCTGTTGCTTTACAGCATCAGAAAGATTTCTCTAAAGAGGTATTGTATGAACTGAGATGCAAATAGCCAAATAAATTTGTTCAGAGTAAGTGCAAAGGCATAGGGAGAAAACATCTTTGGCTTGTTTAAGAAATGGGGTGGGAGGAAGTCCAGGTAGCTGGTATCTAGGGAACAAAAGGAAGATGATACAATAGGTAAGCAGCACCAGACAATGTAGAGGCTTGCAGACTGTGGGAAGAAATATGGATTTTGCTTTGAATGCAATGGAACATTGGTGAAGATTTAAAGGGCGTTAATAGCATCATCTTATATACATTTTGCATGGTCACTCTGGCTAATTTTGGACAATGGTAAAAGGAGGCAAAAGTAGAAGAAAGGAGAGCAGGAGAGTATTAGAGTAAAGGAAAGAGATGGTAGTGTCATGGGCTAGGGTGGCAGTGGAAATGGGAGAAGACACCAGATTTGGGCATATATTAGAAGTAAAACCTTGGGAAGTGCTGGTGCTTTGTGGTAGACAAATCCTACAAGGGCCCCAAAGCCCCACTCCCTTGTGTACATGCTCTGTAAAATCTTCTTTTGAGTGCACAGAACCTGTGAATATGGTGGTATAGTCATTCCTATGATTACATTATGCTGACTGAGATTTCCTCATAGCACACTGGAGTGAAATTTTCATATTGGTTTGGAAAAAGAAACTTGCTGTGTTGTAAGATAGCAGTGTGGCTAGGCCCTGAGAGTGGCCTCTACGTGCTGAGAGTGACCCCCAATTGAAGTGAGTCTGATCACCACCTGATGAGGATGGACAAGAACCCCAAGCCTTGGATGAGGTCACAGCCCCACCAACACTTTGATTGCAGCCCGTAAGCCCCTGAGAATCTAACCTGTGCCTGGACTCCTGAACCATGGAAACTGAGAGAAAACAAATTCTGTTGTTTTAAACTGCTAAGCTTATGGTAATTTGTTATGAAACAATAGAAAACTAATACATGGTTTACAATGGATATGAAAGAATAAAGGTATAAGGCAGGGAGAAGTTCAAGATTTTTGGCTTGATGTCTAAATGCCATCTCCCACTGAAAGGAACAGATCCCTTAGAAAAATAGCTGATTCTGAGACTAAGAGAAAGAACAAAAGAAGCCACAACTATCTTTCTGTGCCAGATAGGAAACACTCAAAGAATGAGAGCTATGTCAAAAGGCACATGGGGTCAGATTGAAGGGGACTGGCCAACTCTTAGACCTCTTGAGCATTGTAATTAATTATGAGGTAAGGGTTACAACCCATTCAAAGAAATAGTGATTCATAGGTCCATGACATACAAATAAATGAAAAGAGAAATAAATCATAGAGAAGGTGTGGAGTAATGGAAGTTTTCAACCAGAATTCCTGCCTGGCCTTGATAATGATGTGCATATAAAGCCTGTTTGCACATCAATGTGACGTTTACCGTGGCAGAGCCACTAGTCAGTCACAGAATTGCCAGTCCGGCTTAAGGGGTGGAGAATAGCAGCCATTCCCTCCTCCCTTCCATTCCTGCTACATAATTGGTAGGTGACTTCCAGTCATCAGGGACCAGTCTGAATAGTTCCTCCCAGAGAAAGGGACAGGGGGAAGTGGAGCACATAGGGTGAAGAGGGGAAGCTGGGGAGCGGAACCAAGCAAGATAGGGTGGAGCCCACTGGGAGAAAGAGAGAGCGGAGTATGCAGGGTTCGGAGCACAGCACTGCAGGGGAGAGAGACTGAACCATGGGAAACAAACCTTTAATGCCCAGCCTACCCTTTCCCTTGTCATCCTCAGTATCTTCAGATTCTTAGGGAACTTTTCCCAGGCAGAGAACCCCCTTCCTCCTGGATCCACAGAAGGAAAAGTTCTTCCTTAGAGCAAAATGCTAACTAGTAAATCTAGAAGGAATTATGGAGATAGAAAACTCACCATTTGATAAACACCATAGTCATGATTGATTCAAGTGGAAAGTATGAAAGAATGCTAAGGCTGTGGGGTGGAGGTTTTATGGAGAACAGTAGACCAGTCAAGGTTCAAGCAGAGAAGCAGAACCATGAAGTAATTTTATATGTAAATATGTATATGCATATATGATTTATAGATATGTGATTATATATATAACTTAAATATATAATTCATAATTTTATTATATAATTATATATTAACATCTTACATAATACATATTATATAATTTATTTTAAATTTTTAGTTGATATACAATATTATATTGGTTTCAGGTATACAACAGTATTTGACAATTATATACATATTAGTAAATGCTCACTGTAAGTGTAGTTGCTGTCAAAAAGATATTATAATATTATTGACTATATTCCCTATGCTGTATTTTCATCCCTGGACTAACTTATTTTATATTTGGATGTGTTTGGCCCTTTATCTCCTTCACCTATTTCACCCTTATATAATTTATATTCTATGTTTTATTATATGTAATAATTTATCATTATTGTAATTATAATAAATAATGTTTATATGTACTATATATGTGTGTGTGTATGTGTGTGTATGTATATACATATGTATGTATGTATGTATATTATATCCTTGCAGTAAGATTTGGCCTCCTGCCATTGAGGAAGCAGGTGAAACAGACAGCAGTCTCTGTGTGATGCTGGGGTTTCAAGTCCAGAGGGCAGGCAGTGAGCAAGGGAAAAGTGGATGTGAAGTAGCTGGCGGGGAAGGGAAGCAAGAATGAATGAGCTGGAATACAAATGCAAGCTGTAGACCATGAAGACTGAAAACTTACAGTAGCTCTCGTTGCTTCTGATGTTGATGGTATGTGTGTCCTATGAAGTCAAGCATTTTACCTGACCCAAGAGTCAGAGAAGCTGAAAAAGGAACCAGGGAGAGGTGAACAGTTGCAGACCTGGCCACTACATACTAGGGAGGTGACCTAATAGACAAGTGACAAGGTGCAAGAACAGAGAAGGGCTGCTGCCTCACTTACACCCTCTGAATCACCCACAAGAAGCCCAGCAACATTCTTGGAAGTGTAGTTCCGCTTGGCCAAGTTGACACACTACAAAGCCGTCATAAGTGGTTTATAGGTTTAGACTTAGTGTATCTTTCCACAAAATAGTTAATGTTTACAAAGGGGAAGATGGTGACTTTAAGGAAGAAAAACCTGGCAGAACCAACCTGCTGAAGGTCTACATCACTTCTTGTGGAAAGGATGATCTTCATGAGCTTCCTGATGCCCTTAGAAGGATATGGCATCATTCCTCTGGGCATCCTACCAAGAACACATGACTCTGTCTGGACCTGAGGAAACCTCAGGGGACCCAGGTTGAGTGACATCCTACAGAATGAAAGATATGTACTCTTTAAAAACATCAAGGACACAAAAGGCCAGGAAAGGCTGAAGAACTGTTCCAGACTTGCTGTGACATCAGAACTAAATGCAAAGCATGACCCTGGATGGCACCTTAGAACAGAAGGGAAAATAGACCTGAGATATGGATGGATTTCAGGTTTGGCTGTAGTGGTCTATCAATGTAATGTCCTGTTTTGGATGATTGTGTAGCAACTCCATTGGTGAATGTCACACTGAAGTATTTGAGGAAGAAGGGATACCACATCTGCAAGTTGCTCCTAAGTTGTTCAGAAAAATAATAATGATAATGGAATATATTTTACATGTATTCATAGAGAGATATAACAAATGTGGCAAAAAATAAACAATTAGGGAAGCTACAGTGAAGGTGATTTGAGAGTTCTTTGTACTGTTTTTGCAAATTTCTTATTAGTTTAAAATTGTTTCAAAGTAAATTACAAAAAAGAACAAACAGGAAATGAAGAAGTAGAGACAATAAACATTAACCATGATTTTTACATTTGATGCAAATTGGCGGCTGAGAAATAACGCAAGACTAATAGGGATATTTGGTCTCAAGAAAGCGTTTTTAAAAATTCATTGATAGAATCTGTTTGTATGTTCACAAAAATGATACAAGGACAGAGAGAGAGAGTAATTTCAGTAGCAAAATCCTAGAGATGCACCAAAGAATTGATATCCATGAGACAAGTACATGGTATGGGGTAAATTGCAGAATTTCCAGAATCTCCCACCTAGCCTTAGTTCATTTACCTATCAACAGGTGTTTATCGACCTGAAGCAGGGGATGAAGGGGAAAAACTGCCATTCTATCCTCCCCTCTGTTCCTGATACAAAATTGGTCTGATGTCTGCCAGTCACCAAGGACCTGCCAATGGATTTCCTCCTGGAAGGGGCAGGTGGGAAGTAGAGAGTGCGTTGCAGGAAGAGCTCCAGTGGCAGCCAGAGGAGACAGACAGGGCCGGGCCTAGCTAGCAAATTCCTGCAAGCTGTGAGCAATAAAAATCGATTTCTTCCAACCTACCCTTCCCCTCCAATTTCACCAGTTTCATAGGGGGATTTGTCCTGGACCAGGAACACCCTTCACTCTGTAGCTACAGATGGGATGGTCTTTTAAAGAAGCAGAGACTTTTGCTCTTAGAAACAGAAAGGAATCAGTGAATTTGGATTCAGATTCTAGTAGTGTTACGGAAAAATTCTGGAAAACCTGGACTGGATCACTGATGGAAGAACCAAGCGGCACTCAGAGGTCTTGGAGTTTTGAGGTTTATTTCACACCGGCGGGCCCAGAGGGAGTAATCTCCAAAGGTCTGAGCCCTGAGCACAAGCAAGGGGCGCAATTTATATTATTTTGGCATGTGCAGGGCAAAAGAGGAGCCTGGAGGCGGGGGTGGGGGGTGGGGGGGAGCTGGGAGTGCTCTGCCAACTGAAGGAAAAAAGCGGCTTGCTGACCTTGACGGCTGTGTTGAATATTTTCCTTATCAGTAGGATTTACTAAATACGAAATACTAAAAGTAGAAATGTCCATGCCATGATGACAGATAGTAATTAAAATCAGAAAAAAAAGGTAAAGCAAAAATGATTACATTATTTATAAAAAATGAAAAGAAGCCTACGCCAGCTCTGGGGAAATTTGTGTAACCCCATCCAGTCAAGTCACCCAGTGATTCGCCAACCTATGTTTCTGGCTTCACTCTGTTTTTTTCAGTAGAGGTGAAAACCAATTTTCATTTGAAGCAGAAAAATGTTTTGTTGAGGCAGGGATGTGTGTGACTGTTTAGTAGAAAAGACAACTGGGGAGTTACACTTCAGTCTTTTGCACCAAATACTTTAGGCTTTGAGATCTGTCATTGAATCATGATCTTTTTCACAAACACCTTACATTTTAGGATTTTAAAACTCTGGTACATTGGAATTAGCTGCTATTTTCACTTACTCATCAAAGCAAAATCTTTTTAAATAAGTCCACAAAATTGTCCTTGTAGAATATTGATGAACTTGCCAATATTCCTTCTTTGCTGTGTACATTTTTCTCTGTTTATGTTTTAGATTAAACATAATTATTATCTGTTTTATAAATATCCTGTTTCTAGACTCTTTGCTAACAAAGGAAATTGTATCTTTTTGAAATGTGTACACAATTCTAACTCCACTGACCTTGTGAATTGCACATTGGTGATACCAGCCAGCTCTAATTTAAATCCCAACTCCATTACTTACTATCTCCTTGATGTTGCGAAACATACTTATCTTCTCTAGCCTGAATTTCCTCAAATGTAAAATACAAGAGGGGTTGCATTCAGTGGTTCATTTGAGTGTTCTCTTATAATTCATTCTTCCCCTGGGGTTACACTAAGTACTTTAATCCTTCTCCTGGGATTTCACTATGTAATTAGTTTAAATTACATGTCTTAAGGCCACTGAGACTTAATACTAAGAGAGAAAGAGGTAAACTCTTTAGCAGGGCCTCCCATCCATCCCACATTTATTTCTACAGATTTCCTAGTTATATTAATGATATTTACTAAATAGTTAAGGGCTAATTTTAGGATTCAATTCTGCATAAGGTGGCCCTGCCTTATGGAGCCCACCATTTCAGGGATGTTGTGCAGATTAAATGAGGGCACAAACATGGCACATAGAATGTTCTCAGTAAATGTTAAAGTTATCTTTATTGTCATTAGTTATTCTTGATCCTCCCTTTCACTAAAAACCATGCTGCTCTTCAGAACCCAGATATATAATACACTTCAGTTGGACAACAGAGTTTGGAAACTAGTTTTATACCAAAAGGTATAAATTATCATTCTCCAGTAACCTTCACAAGGACACAAGGACTCAAAGCAAGGAAATGTTACTGGCAACACCAAAAACCAAGTCTTCTGATTTCTTTTCTAATTCTCTGTTGTCTTCTTTTTAGAAGAGATACTGTGCTATATTCTCACACTGATCCCAATCTAGTCTTCAGGAGACAGCCCCTCATTACCTTAGCTCAACTGGTGATAAGCCTGTCATATCACATTGCTTCCATCACCACACAAAATAGCACTCAAGTGAGAATTCATTAGTTTCTTACTCTTCCACCCAATTCTCTCATGTCCATTTGCTGTATATTTCCTGTCATTACCATTTCTTTCTCCAAAGAGATTAAAAATCTGTGTTTTTGTTGTTCCCATCCAATGCTAAACAGAGGTCCTTTTTTGCTTTGCTAACATTTTCTAATTTAATGGTTAAGTACTTTTGCTTTTAGCCATTGATTTAATTAGCACTTCTATGCATTTCTAGAGAGGCCCTAGGAACTTTGTATTTTGTAAAAGCCTATGTTTTCACCCACAGTTAAAGAAATCTCATCACTATATCCAATATGGACAAAGGCATTCATCTCTCTTAGAGATCACCATGTAGATTTATGTTACTATGATTTTTGTATTAGTCACTAGAGGACCTCTAGGGCTTTCAGCCATACAGAAATGACCGTCTCCTTAGAAAAGCAGTCTAAACACAACTGATTGTCAATGGCTAGCCGTTTAAACCCTATTAGGTACCGTGCTAATAATGGGCAGTTGAAGCACAATGAGACCTGACATTGTTCTCCATATAAAACCATTTTTCCACCTTCTTAAAACCTTAAAATAAAAATTAAGTATCATTAAAATGACCTGGGAGGTACAGAATTCTAACACAAACAAATAGAAAGCAGGTTGGTAAAATCACTCTTGATATGCTCTTATCATAGTGTGTTAAATTATTAAATGAATGGAGTGGAAGGGTTTCAAAAATATTTCATCATCAACTCACTACCAGTCTTCTAAGCCTGACGCCTCTTTGTCAGTTCATGCCATGTGACACTAATTAGCAATTTGGGACACTGCCCCTCAGTTTTCCTCAGGTACCTGAGCTCTACTTGGTCATTCTAAGTTGGAGGAGGTTTGAAAAGTTCTAGTGGAAACTTTCTGACGGAAAGCAATACCTTTATCCTTTGGGGGATTGAGAGGAGAAGGGACAAGGAACATCTTGTGTCTAGAGTGACCACTGGACTAGGGATGATTTATGATTTCAAGGAGAAAGTTGTCAAGAACTGATTGTTTTCCCCCAGGCTGTCTTTGGATCTTCATGTTTGAATTAAATATACATAAGAGATGGGATATTGTGTGCACCACAATTATAAAATGGTTTATGTGAAGCCGGAAGACCTCAGTTCTGCATTCAGCTGTCTTTTCAGGTCACTAGTGTGGGCACAGAAATTTTCCTTTCTTTCATGCTATGTCCTTTGCCTGGTCTCATAATTAAATTGACATAAAGCAGATCAATAGGAGAAAAGCAAATTTAATTTTATACATTCATGAGCCCCATAAAAATATAGGACTCTAAGAAGTGACCAAAGCAGGAAGCTTTTATATGTTTTAGACAAAGAAACAATAAATTTATGAAGAATTAAGAAAACAAATGAGTTGGGACTTGGGGTAGCAAATTGGTGAAGAAGCAACAATGTTTGTTTATACAGCCTTCTTGGCCTTAAATTCCCTCTCTGGTGATAAGCACGCCTTCTACTCTCCTGGTACAACGAGAGTAATTTTCCATGGCGGATTTATCTCCTGATTTCAGGGAGGACAATGAAGGTTCAAAGTGTCTTTCTTGTACCAGCTGTTTCTAAAATACCTTTAATTCAAAATAATCAATATGCCAAAATGTCATAGGGTGGCATATTCTGCTTCCCTGCATTAGCAAAGCTTTTTTGTTTGGACTTTCTGTAAATGACCAGCGATCATCACAGCCAAATGAATCCACAACTTACATATATGCTGAGGCTGAGTAGTTTCTTTCTAGATTTTTCTGGTTGCAAAAGTCTGGAAGAGTTAGCTGAAATTTTCTCACATTTTTGGTGGCCCTACTTTGCTGATTCCCTATAGATGTTTAATCTATTGTCTATTAACCTGTTGGTTAATGTAACAACTTGTTATTTCTTCATCAATTCATATGTATTTAGCATTTTATGTATATTTATCATGTCTATACTATGTTAGGGGCTATAGAAACACAGGATATAGTAATGAACAAAAACCTGTGCTTGTTCTCAGTAAACTAAGAGTTCAGTAAAGAAGACCGAAAAGCAAACTGGCCGCTTTATCTCAGGTGGTATGAGCCATGGCAAACAGTGTTGGGAGGCATGGTAAGACAAAAGAAGAAATAGTAATTCAACTTTAGCTTGGGAGGTCAGGAAACCTTCTCAGAGGAGATGCTGTCTAAACCACAATTAGTTTAGTAGGGGAATTGAGGGGAAACTGAGGTAAGGGCACAAGTGTCTGAAAATCCTCAAGATTATTTTATATTCATTTCTCTCTCCCATTCATGTTTATTGGTTAAATTGAATTACCACATTTATTTGTTTATATTGAAGATGGATAGGTAGAGTTGATCTGCTCACCATTTAGCAAGAGATTTTTGAAGTTGGAAGTGTGTCAAGAGAAGAAAAATGGGTGTCAACCTGGACACCAGAAATTAGAGCTTCCTTCTAGGGCATTAACTTTTAGGTTTAACCCCTCCAGCGTGCCCTGTAGAGTTCAAGAGTGGTTTGCAATTACCAACCTGACCTACAGGGCACCCTGGAGGGATTCATCAGCATGAAGCGTCATGCTGTGGTTACTTCTACCTGTCCCTTCCATGCTGCCCTCTAATGACAGGGCAGAAAGAGTCCTGACTCCTTTTCCTGGGAGCAATTTACCTTGGGTGAATTACTTAAACTCTGTAGACATCATTTCCTCTATTCACAATATGCAAAAACATATACCTGCTTACTGGATTGTTGTAAGGAACATTTATAATTATATTAGTTATCAAAAACAGAGTAACACACAGAGTAAGTGCTCAAATTATATAATTATTTTTATGGAATTACCATTTATGTAATTATTAACATTATTAGTATTAGTAGAATTATATAGAAGGTAATTTCAATTCACACTTCAGCAGTCTATAGACAAGTGCTTTCCAACTTTTTAAATTACATACTTCAGTAGTTTAAAGAAAGAAAGATTTAGTATACACACTAAATAGAAATGAAAATTCTGTTTTTTTCCTATATACTTTCACCCTGATGACACCTGTTGGAGGGGGATTAATTAATTTGTAGTCCATAGTTTCAGAGCATCCAGCACAGTGCTGGACAAATAGTTGTTAGTTTTCTGAAATTTACTTGATGTGGTTTAGTTAATAGTCTATAAATATTTGTGAAATGTGCAAAAGATACAATGAAAATATCTTTCAGAGGATTGTTGGTTCCTAGACCATTTTATATATATATATATATATGGTCAGTTTCCCAAGTTGATTGTTATCTTCTCCTTACAATAACTTTTTCACTCTCTACTACTTTTTCCTTCTATTGTACTCACCCAGCAAATTGTCAATCTTAGTGATTCTCAGCTGTCTGCCATTTCATGTCTACACCCAAGCAGTTGGGGAAAAAAACTTTCAAACAATGTTGACTTGGCTAGGAATTAATCCTGAGAAATTCTACTACATTTTTCTGGTATATTTGCTTTCACCCTCTCCAAAATGAGTTCTTCTTAACTTATTTCTGCTCAAATCATCTATACTCTATCCCACCACTCTCTCCCAGCTGATAGTCTGCTCAATACTTTCTGATACATGAATATAATCAGAGAGTAGTTACTTTATCATCTCACCTCCAAATCTACTAATTTATCTGCATGTGTACCCATATTTTCTGCCTTTCCTCCATGACAGTGGATAAATGCCCTATCTGTACCCAAGGCCTTTCCTTCTAGTTGTGCTCTACATCTCATCTGCTCTCAATCTATCAGGTGGAGAATCTACCTTTAGTTTTGTTTCCTTTTCCCTACACCATCATTTTCTCCCTTTATCCTTGCATTATTCTTCAAAGAATACATACATGCTCTATTATCACCTCTCTAGTGAGTACATTATTTCTTCACTCCTTTTCCCAACTACATTTATTAAAGTTGTTCTGTGTAGTTGTCTCCATTTCCTTCCATCCTTTCTTCAGCCCTCTCCAAGGTGACTTCTGTTCCTGACTCTTGTGAGAACACACTTTGAGTGTCATCAGTGACATGCACATTACCAGGGCAACAGTCCCTCATCTCACTTGACTCCTCAACAGCTTTGGACACTTCCCCCATATACTCTTTTTCTAGAAACAGTTTCTTCTTAGGTTTCTTTACACTGCCCTGGTTTTCCTCCCTTCTTATGGGCCACTTCTCAGAATCCATTGCTGGCTTGTCCTTGGCTTGTCATCTAAATGCTAAGAGTGCTCCAAAGCTCCTCCTTAAACCATTTCATCACTCCATCTACCTACTCTCTCTTTAGATGACCTCATGTAGCCTCATTACTTTAAGTGAAAACTATTAAGAAATAACTCATAAATATGTATCTCAGGTCTGACCCCTACTGGAATTTCCAATACTACTGCTTGCTTACCATCACCACTTAGATATCTTTTGGGCATCTCAAATTTAATATGGCCATCATGGTCCTATTGATTGTATCAATGTTTCCAACTAATCTGACTTCTCTTGAGTTTTCCCATCTCAGAAAGAACACCACCCATTATCTAGCTTATATGACTTCTCTGTACTCTTTTGCTCATATCTGACATCCAATTCATCTGCGAGTTCTGGGAACTCTACCTTTAAAACATATCCCAAATAGGTCTAATCATCATGATCTTTCACTTGAACTAGAGCAATAACTTCCCACATGGTCTGTTTGATGCCACACCTGCCCTTCCCACCCTTACCATCCATTTTGCACACATTTGTTGAAATAAATTCGTAAAAATGTGCATCAGACCATGTTCCTGTGCATCCACATCATGCTCAAAACCCTCCAAAGACTTCCCATCATGCCTGGAATAAAATCCAAACTCTTCACTCTGCTTGAAATGCCCTAATTATGATCTGACTCCTGACTACCATACTGATCTTATCTTTTGTCTTTCTTTTTTCTGTTTGCCTATCCCTTGGCTTTCTGATTCTAATTTAAAGCTATTGCACTAACCATTCCTTCTCAACTAAAAAGTCATCTCCACAGAGAGGCTTCCCTGAAATTTGCTCTAAGGATCACTACTTTGTCACTTCAGGCTTTTTTATCTGCATCACTATTATCTCCAAGTTTTGTTTTCTTGTTTTTTGGTCTTACTCCAATTCTAGAATGCAAGCTGTGTGAGAGCAGGGATCCCATCTACTCATGTCTATATTATTGTATCCATAGATCCTGGATAGTAGCTCAATAAATATCCTTTGCTCATGATCCTCGTGGTCTTCAAAGCCAACAACATTGGAAGGAGTCCTTCTCATGTTGCCATCTCTCTAGTTCCCTTCCACCATCATCCTTCTGATGAACTGTAGCCAGGAAAAATCCTCTGCTCTTAAGGACTCATGTGGTTAGATTGGGCCCACCAGAATAATCCAGGATCATCTCCCCATCTCAGGGTCCATAACTTTAATCACATCTGCAAAGTGTCTTTTGCTGTGTAAGGTAAAATAGTCCCAGGTTCCGGATGACTAGGTGTGGCTCAGGGAGGAAGCGTGTTCCCAGCTCGGGGCAAGTTCATTATGAATCCACTGAGACCAAATGAAAACAAGGGAAAGGGTAGGTTGGGGATTAAAGGTTTATTTCACAGCTCAGTCTCTCTCCTGGCGAACTCCGGCTGCTCAGGGCTCTCTCTCCCGGCACACTTCCAAGTCCTCCCTCTCCTGCCTTGGTGTGCTTTCCTTTCCCCCCCACTTCCAGGAGGACCTCCATGGGTGAGGACCTGGTGACTGGCTGGCACCTGACTAATTATGTACCAGAAGCAGAGGGGAGGATAGAATGGCTGCTACTGTCCATCCCTTACCCCAGACCAACAATTCCAAGAGGGACCAGCAGCTCTGCCCTGGTAACCACTGCATTGATGTGCAAATAGGCCCTTATATGCTTACCGCTATCAAGGCCAGGCATGTATTCTGTTTGAAAACTTCCATTTACCCAGCACTAGGGTGTGGATATCTTGGGAACGATTATTTAGCCTACCATACCTCACAAGACTCATAGGTTTCTAGGCTCCAGCCTCTGGCTTCTTTCAGAAACTCGAGGACATATTCATGGGGATCCTATTCCTGTACTGGTCCAGATGGTTTTAGGGCCTGGGTGGACGTCCCTGAAGGTATCCTGCCTCAATGCCTATAAATGACTGTGTTGATAAAGGTGAGTGGGCTGATACAGAACAAGCATGGTGATTAAAATGATCATTTGAAATGTTATTTCTCTTTTATCATTTTAAAAATATAATATTTAGAAAAATCAGCTGCTACCTTTATAGGAGGTGGCTTTTTATATCTAATTCTCAAAGCAACCTGGTAATTATGAAGATGAGAACTGCACAATGAAATTTAATTTCACCAGAATAATAGCAAGAGAAAAAACTCTTTTTTAATTTTTTAATTTTAGTTTCAAGGAAGATGGGAAATTACCCCTTCCCATCCTCCTTTTTGGTTTCTAGAATTGCTCCCATAATGAATTTTTATCTGTTTTAAAAGTAATTTCCTTAATATTTCAATGGTCAGAGATAGTGAGGATTGCATGCCTCTTCAGGAAACACGTATTTCATCAGCACTATCACAGTCTAGAGTCCCAGAGCTTGTAGACTGATGTCTTTGCCCATTCTTGCTATCAGACACATAGCACAGAAATAAGTGTGTTTGTCTATTTGAGACTTTAATGAAATTGAAAACATGGTAACATTTTTCAATGTCAATAATCCCATTTCTTGTTTAGATGTTAATGTTGGTTTTCCCTAAGGATTCCATCCTCTAATTGTGAGTCATGACATTTTTTTCTAGGTCTAAATGCTGGATTCCTAAGAATGTCTTGAATTATGCTGGGTGGTTTTCAGCCCCAAATAGGACTGAATATATATATATATTTTTTGCCTGAAACCTATGGCATAGAGAAAGGAGATGACATGAGGATGCTCTTGACTTAAGTAATTCTTCTTCCTCCTTTAGGTTCTTAGTTTAGGTGTTACTTTCTCTGTGAAATCTTTCTGGCCCTCTCCTCACTTTGTCCCATAGACTTGTGTATTATAATACTTAAGACTATGTGTTAGCATTGTCTCTTTCCTTCACTGTGGTTTTAACCAGATGGTAACCTCTCTGAGGAAAGAAATGGTATTACTTTCATTTACCATCAAATTCACAGTGATCAACAAATATCTGTTAAGTTAATGAACCCATTGCCTCTTTCTAGCTCATAAATGTAGGAATTTGAACAGAGTCTTATACTTGGTTTCACTCATAACTGAATCTTAGAAGCCAGTGATAACATCTGAGCCTCATATCTTTTTTACATTTCTACCAGAAGCCCCAGATATACTTTCTACATGCTTAGCCCCCTCAGATCATTTACCTCTACATACACATCCTTCCTGTTACTCTATCCAGTCTTTGTCCTACAACATTCCTGGTAATCCACTAAATGACCACATCTTCTAATTTCTGAGGTTTTGAGCATGTCACTGCCTCTTCCTACAGAGATGTAATTCCTACTTATACTTTATCTCTTACAAAACTTCCTTGAGTTGTCAAAATGACTTTTGGGCCTCCTTCTAAATCATCCTGTAGTACATGCTTATCCATATCAGAAGCAGATCATATTATATTGTGATTACCTTGTCAAGCCTTTCCGCACCATCTTTCTCCTGTATGTAGCATAGTGACTGGTATATTTTAAATGCTTGATAAATATATATGTCTTCTGATTAATTTCCTAAATGAAGTTTTTAGCTTTGCAGACTTTAATGCCAATGTTTATAAACAGTAAACTCAGAAACTGTCCCAGTCAGCTTTTGCCACAATTTTGCTGCATCACAAACCATACCAAAACTAAGTAGCTTAAAACATCAAGATATTATTTCAGCTCCATGAGTGTGCAGGTCAGCTGCAGCTCAGCTTGGCTAGGTTGGACTCCAGAGTCTGGGCTCTAGGATCCAGGTGGGGTCTGATGTACTACACATAATTTTCACACTCTTTGTACCAGTGGCAACTTGGCCATTTTCTTCTCGTGAAGAATACTAGGAATCTCAAAGCCAAGCCAAACCATGCAAGCATATTTAAGGCCTCAACTTATGTTACATCTATTAACTTTCAACCCCAATATCAACAAGACAAGAAAGTTTACTCTTCCCATGGTGAGAACGGCAGGAGAACTAATGTTTGCTGAACAATAATCCAAACCATCATAAACCCTCTAAAGGACACTGGCAATAATAGATGTTGAGCTCTCACTACTATAAAAAGCAATACTCAGACAAAATTAAACGTCCCTGATACAGTAATAATCTTGGCAATGTTTCTGGTTTTCAATTTCTAGTTTATTCACTAGGGATTCCTTGGCATGCTAGTGAATTGATGAAAATAAAGCTTCTCTCACAGACACAAAATAGCCTTAAAAAGTCGAACATGTTGCCTGGTCTTCAAATAGTTTTACCATGATCCGAAGTAACATCATATATCTCAAAAATTCTTTATAAACACATATTTGTTATGCCTAATCTCCTAATAAAAAGGAGATTGAAACCAGTACAAGTTAGGATTAGAAAACATCAAACCTGAACATGAGGCCAAAAATCTAAATCCATCTCTTCTCACAGACTACCCTTGGTATGTATTTGTCATTTCATGTAGTTTATTTTTATCTTTCTTTGAGGAGAGGGAGTTGTGGGGATGGTTCTTAATGGCCTGAAAAATAAGGAAGTATTGTCATTGCATACCATTCAAAGTAACTTTTAATGCAAAAGGTGTCTGAATATTACAGCTGGAATGCATTTTATTTGTCAGCGATCAGGAGCTATCCGTATGCACTGGTAAAAGCACTCCGCCTCTTTGCCAAGGACTTACCAGGGTATAGGCATGAGGGGGATAGTTTTAGAACTGTATCAAGAAGGTTGATTTTTTTAACTGCGCTGTTATATGAGGAAAAGGTCCACATAACATACTTACTAATTTCTGGAATAGGCATCTGTACTCGCTAATAAAAAGAGAGTATCCACTAGTCAGTTGCCTACCATGAAGAGCAGTTCTAAGCCAAGATAAATGTCTCACATTAGAAGGCCAATTCTCAGATAGTAACTACACTTACTGCAGTGAGTCCTTAGTAATGTACATAATTATGGAATTGCTATGTTGTTCATCAGAAACCAATATAATACTGTATATCAACTATATTTCAGTAGAAGAAATTTTGAAAGGAAAGTCAGTTCTCCCACAACAGTACTGGAATTCAAAAGGGCTCAATTTTGAGTGATTAGAGATAGGCAAATGGAAATCACAATGAGATGCCAAGTGTTAGCAAAGATATGGAGCACCTGGAGTTTCCATAAATGGCTGGTGTGAGGACAAATTTGGTACAACCACTTCTGAAAAGGAACTGGCAGTACCAACTTAAGTTAAACAAATACACACCCTGTGACTCAGCTCTTAATACTCCAGGTTATAGACCCAAGAAAAATAAGTACATGAGTCCCTGAAACCATGTACAAAAATGTTTATAGGGCCATAAATCTTACTGTCCCCAGGCTGAAAACAATTTATGTATATTTATGTATCAACCAAGACAAGAACAAATTAATCATGGGATAGTCATAAAATGGAATGCTACAACAACAATCACAAAAAAGCTAATGTCACACACAATAACACTGACATAGCTCAGAAATGTAATGGGGATAAAATATAAAGACATAAAGTTGCATAACACATTATTGTTTATGGATATAATGTTTGAAAACAGACCAAACTAATCTGGTGGCTAGTTGTTGAAGGTGACATGAAGTGTTTCAGAAGCACTGATTATCTATTTCTTCACGTGGTGCATTCCCTTTGTGCTAGCTCATCAACTGTGCCTTTATGATTTATGCATTTCTCTGGATAATTGTTTCACCTGAACAAAAATATACTAATTAAGAAAAAGAGCCAATAAACCAAACAACCCCAAAACACATACTGTGCTGGTTGCTTTCCTAGTTTATATAAGTTCTCATTCTTACATCTAATCTATGAAGCAGATATCATTATTTCCAGGGTGTAGAAGATGAATCTGAGACTCAGAGATGTTCTGACAGCACCTTTTCACTCTCATAAAATCTCCCCAGTACAGGTGCCTGGATCTTCTCACTCAATTTTCCCTTCACAGTCTGTATCCCCTTGGTTCTGTTTCTTTGGAGAAACCTGACTAATACAATAATAATGTACAAAATATCTGCAGAGCTGTCGATCCACACAGTGTGAAAGGCCTGCCTCTCTTGCAACACAAATCAGGTATTCAGGCCCATTTGGCAGTGTCTTTTACCTTTGTCTCTCCTTCACTTCTCAGGATCTATTGGTCCAGCACCATCCAGCAGGGAGATGGACTATAGATATTTACTTAATTGTCATACTAAGTTATCAGAGAGCTCTAAACATCTATCAGCATTTTAATATCCATAATAATTGTGTGGTGCAAATAAATAGACTGTAAACAAAAAAACTACCAAATTCATTTTTCAAGTCATTGGTTTTAGATTGAAAAAACACACTGAAGGACCAGAGAATGCAAAAATCCACTAAAAATGAACTTACTAGGTAGAAATGCAAACACTAAGTAGACAGAGATGCATACCAAAAGCCAAACTTCTCTAAGTATTAAATCTGCTATTATAAGCCATAAATAACACTCAGAATATCTCAACAAGGTGAACGATAATATGCTAATTATGTTTTACCTGTGTGTTATATGTAATTAACATACATTAATGTGTTAATTTTATGACCCTGATCACTTTACAATCTCAGGTGGTTGAGAAGTTATCCCCTAAAATTGATTGGTATCATACAAATATTTTTGTTTTTTTACTGAACTCAAAAATTTTTAGAATTAAGTAAGAAATACTCAAAGAATCATATTTACAGTGTCATTTTAGCTGAAGAATCAGAGCACATTTGGAATTGTATATACTTAAACACTGTTTAAGAGAACTCACCTCTGAAATAACAGTAAAATTTGTAATTTCAATATAAAATATATATTTTAATAACAGATTCAGACTTAGAATTTTGTTTACATCTTCCTCAATCTGTAAACATTATTAGTAATCCTATGGAATGTAAGTGTTACTATTTCTATATGTTTCATTGACTTGCTATATAAAGATTATATAAATATATATCAGGGGGCTAAAGTACTTAAAGGAGAAATTGGAAATATAAACTTAAAATGTGGTTTAAAATGTTTAGAGGAGTTCAACTATATATATAACTGGGACCAAAAAATAATAAAAGGCATTCTTAACAGTGATTATTAATAATTGCTTTATCTGTAGAAAGAATATTAAGTTTAGTAAATTGAACTTGAAAGCTAAAGGAAAGCTGGATTTGGAGATTTACAATTTTAATGATGAATATTATTCTTAAAATTTTTTTTTCTTCTTAACTGTCTCTTTTGCTAATGTAATTTCATTTGTACATTTATATGTCAGAGAATTTCGAGAGGAATTAACTTCTGCTTTGTATAGAAGGCAGCATAGTATAGATCAGGAGTTGGCAAGCTTTCTTTAAAGGGCAGAGGTTAAATGTTTTAGGCTTTGCAGGTCATGCATAACTACTCAACTCTGTCATTCTAGTATGAAAGCAGCCGTAGGTCTATGTGAACAAACAAGCATAGTTGTTTAAAACAAAACTTTACGTGCAAAAACAGGTGGCAGGCAGGATTCTGCCTATGGCCCATGTTTGCTGACTACTACTGTAGATGAAACACATTGCATGTGTTATCCCTGGAACCTGATTTTGAATTCTAGCTCTGTCATTCACTATGTACCCTGATGTTCTTGATTTAAATTAGGACACATATATTGAACATACAGGACTGAAAAAGGATTGGATGACTTAGTGCATACAAAGCTTCTGACATGGAGCTTGCCTAATATATTTTAGTTTTGGGATTTCCTTATAGAAGGGATGCCATAAGTAAAGTAACAAGTTTAGGGAATGATAAAGAATTCCACTTACGATGTATGCATGAGACTCCAGACAGCCATCCAACAGATGACTCATCAAGCAAGAGGACATGTGGACATGGAGCTCTAGGATATGGTTCAGGGAAGGGGATGAGTTAGAATTTTAATTTCAGTGATCAAGTTAGGCCTCAGTGAGAAAGTGACCTCTGAGCAAAGACTTAAAGGAGTTGAAGAAATATATGTGGAAGGAGAATTCTGGACAGAAGAAACACCAGACATTAGGCTTGAGAGGGAAGCATGCTTAAAATGTTCAGTGAGTACCTAAGAGGCCAGAGTGTCTGCAGTGCAATGAAAAAGTAGGAAATTATAGATGAGATTAGAGAAGTAACAGGAAACAAATCATGTGGAATCTTGCAAGTCATTGTAAGGACTGGGTTTTTGCCCAGAGGCATGAAATGACATGATTTCTAGTTTAAAAGTATCTCCCTGCTGTGATGGGAAATCTATTGTGCACAAGGCTGGAAGTGGGGATACCAGTTAAGAAGGGATTTTGGTAATCCAAGTGAGACCTGATGGTCGCTCTAGCCAAGGTCACTTCCATGGAGGGGGTGAGAAGTGGTTTTTTTCTGGATATCATTAAGGTAGAGGTTAAAGGGTTTGCAAATGGATTGCTTGTTTGATGGATTTGGCACATGTAATAGAAAGAGAGAGGTCAGGGATGATACCAAGCTAGAGGTGAAGCAGATCATATCTGAGATCTCTTCTCAATATAATATTTTATGATTCTCTGATTATAGAGGATGTGTCCTAATTGTGATCCTCATAACTTGGGTGTTGGAACAAAATGGGAAAAGCAGGTTTCACCCTAGGTTTTACAATTTATCACTGCAGAAAGTTTTTCTCCCTTTGGAAAAGCAGAATTGAGAGCATGCATTGGCTCAATATGTATTATCAAGAAATAATTTTGCACTAAACATCAGGACACATTCAGAAGAAGTGCCAGTTATTAGCCTTGCCTCCCTTGAGATAATATAATATTTTAGCCAAGGCTCATTAAACCATAAGCCTCTGCTTTTTAAGAAGGAAGGAAGAACCACTGAAAAAAAAATGGTTCTTTCTGGTCCAGCAGGCAGACGTAATGGGGACTCTATGTGCCATCCGAGTCTGTAAATTGAGGATAGGTGTTATATTCATTTCTTTAGATGATGCTCTGAAACAAAATCCTCCTGCATCAGCTTTCCTGTGACTGAAATATTGCGCCCCCAAATATTCTGTTCTGGGCCACAGTACAGAAGTAGCCATTGCAGTGTGCCACCAGCTACACATACGCCAAGAGAAGGTGCTCCCAGGAGCTCATACATCATTGCTCCGCCCTGGGCTGGAAGAAGCAATGGACTGTTGGTATTCATTGTATCTGTTTCTTTCCGTCCTTGTCCACAGTAAGTGGGCTTCACTTATTTTTAACATTCTCTATACTAAATGTTTTCTATTCAGATAGAACATGTAAAATTGCTGAGCAGAATTAGAATTTATTATGAATTATTCAAGTGAACCACAGAAATTCTATGTTGCTCTTATTTATTCTGCTCTTTAATAACAAAGGGGTAAAAGCATTAGGTAACATACCTGTTGGCACATTGGAAAGTAATGCTTTTAGAGAGTACTTTTTGTATACAGATTCTGAGGCCTCACACCAGTGCTACAAATCAGGAGTGCTGGATATTGTGTTTTGTTTTGTTCTGTTTTCTCCAGAAGATCTTGATGCAGTTGATTTGGATTAAAATTTTCCAGAATTAGGTCTTTCCACAATTACTGTGAACATAATATTTAGAAATTACTCCAAAGCAGTTTCACTAAGGAAATGAAGTTTCAAAGAAATTGCAGCCCAGCTGTGTGATCTGAGCCACATTTGTCACTCACTGTGAACTGAGATCTGACCATTTGAGATAATGAGCTCAGTTCAAGGGACCTCTCTATGGGTCACTCCAGAATGACCACCTATAGCTTTATTTCTTTAACTGTTGATTACAAAATGATCAGCTTTGCTGCCTGTTTTGAGAATGTAATGTTGTTTGGTAGTTTATTTTCATCATCAATAAATTGCTGATCCCTACCAAAGTTCACTGAAACAGCCAACCATACAGTCTTCAAAATAACTCACATCAATAACACAAATTTGAAAGCCCTCTCATACTTGTCTTGGCAGCTACAAACTGCTGACTCACACACCTTTCCGTGTCGAGTGCATTTAGCTTCATATTGCAGCTTAATAGTTTCATTCCAAAACAAAGACTGGAATTGGAAAGTGCAGAAAGAGAGTGCAGTAGGTGAAATTAAAGTTTCAATATATGTTACCAAATATAGGAATCTTAAATTACCTCTAAATAATACACAAGCTGTAACATAAGGCTGAAATGAACCTGTGACAGAATATCTCATCCAGACTCAACTTCCCATCTTTTCTTTTAGAAAAGATAAAAGAACAAACTGACTTCATTGAATGTTTTCCAATTTAGGCATTTCAATTTCAAATTAAAACCTGCCACCTAAGTTTCTGGATGATCCAGGGAAGAAGGCTTGCCACCATCACAGCAGCCAAAATCCAGGCTCTTTATTAGTGAAGGATGTTATTAAATCAGTTGCTTTTCCCAGAATTAAGGTCAATATGATATAATTATAGCCTCTGTTTGTCAAGCATCTAAAATTATCAAATTAAAGAAAAGAAATAGTCAATTTCTGGCAGCCATACAGTGAAAGTCCCTCACTCACGCACTCCCTCCCACCCCAACTCTGGGGCAAGATTATAAAGTCAAGGTAGGTCACATGCATTATGACTTCCTAAAAATGGTGAGCCACTCTTTGTGAAGTTCTGACACCACCATATACATTTTTTACCCTGGATTAATTTGGGGGTTATATTTCTGAAAATTTAATAACTATTAAAACCATGTAAAGTACTTTGTGCTTTATGTAAAATGGAGTTCAGTTCTTGACTCAGGCAACTGTACACAGGTTTTTCACCTACTACCTGAGGTCCACTGGGCACTCAGTGTCATGTGTGATGCTAGCATGCTTTACTGTGTGGGAAACATAATATGCTCTGAGACTTTTCTAGTATCCTTGGCCCCCACCCACTAAAGGCCAGTAGGGACTCCTCACCACTGTAACAGCCAAAACCCTCTCCCTATTATTTCCAATGCAGCCAAAGAAGTGATACCATCTCCCTAAACAACACTGATCCAACCAACGAGGAAACAAACATCCCTTCCACCCACTGAAGGACAGTAGATCACCCAGGGCCTACACAGCAGGGCATCATGACCAAAACTGGCCTATTCTGAGAGAATTCTCAGTTCTTTTGGGCAGAGTGGTAAAAGTGAAAGGAGCTGTGGATTTTGTGTGAGAAGATCCAAGCTTGCATTTCATCCTGCCTTGAATTCAGTAGCTATGTGATCCTGCACAAGTCACTCCTCTGTTCTGAGTCTCCATACCCTTACCAAGAAAACCCAGTAAAACAATGACTGTCCTGCCTATTTTGCAGGATTGCCCAGAATATCAGAGTGAGCTTGCAACCTGACTTTGTCATCTAGTTGGTTCTTAGAACTACACGGTATTCCTTGATGCCCAGAGATTCCATGTGGCAGGGAGGTGGTCTCTAGACATGCTTTTAAGCCTAGGTCCAGCTGACGTTCTGGTTGTATGGATGCACTACATGTGAGCTCAGTGTTTCCAGTAAGTGCTGTTTGTACCAACGGTTTACCTCCAAGGGTCAAGGTCAGATACACTGCTGCCTGCTCCTTGGGCATGTTTCCTATTTTCTCTCTTCCCTGAGGCACAGCTTCCAGAGTTTTCTTTTTTCTCTTTTACTCGACCTCCTCCCGTCTCTCCATGACACCTCCCCTGTTAATCTAGCACTTTCCCATCCACTTATTCCTTCTTTCTTATGAACCCATCCTCCCTCCCACCTGCCTTCCTCTCTCTGATAGTTTCCACCAAATTCTAGGAGTATGTAACAGTAGCTCCTGACCTGACTGCACACTGGAATCACTTGTGTGGTTATTCCCACCATTGTAGTCTACATGGCAATAATTTCCTGGCCAATGCTACTCATTTTTTTAAATGTCCAGTGACATTTAGAAAGGCTGCAGTAGACCACTGGAGTTTAGGAATTGCCTCAGGTGGGCATGTGGCAACCAGTACAAAGTATCCAGGGGCCTGTGAAGATTGTGTGTGGGAGCCAGATGTCCAAACAAGAACAGGAGAACCAAAGAGGGTCCATAAAGTTTGGGGGAAGAATCTGGAAATTGGTGCAGAAGTTCAGGGTCAATGCATGAGTACAGATCGAACAGAGTGGCCGGTCTGGGTCCAGATGCCGTAAGTATACTGAGCACTCCTCCTGAGGTGGTGCGTCTCTTGAAGTCTTGGAGTCGCCTAAGGAATTTTCCAGGAGCCCTGGTGCTGGTCAGCAGTGATAGCGCTGGGCGATTCATGCGCTCTCCAGGGAAAATCTGCAATGTTGAGATGGAGTCCGTTAACACTTGGGAGTGCTCCGCTGAAAGCCATTCTGAATTTTCCCAGGTGGACCTTAGAGCAGCCTAGAGCGAGGGGTTAGATCCAGCCTCCGAGAATATGACCGCAAGACAGCCTGGCGTTATCCAAAGGTGCTCAGGAGCCAGGATTGTCTCAGGTCTCCTCTTAGGTCAAGGCATCAGGAGAACCAAAATAATGGTGATTCAGAATTTGGTGAGTGATTTTTTTCATGATTCTGGGTGGTGGAGGGTCTATTTTCCTTAAAGCAATCTCCTAACAAATATCTGGGAGGAACTGGGAATGGGTCCAACTCCTAGGGCAGAAGACACAAGAAGGCCAACCAAGTGGATTAGTTACGATTAGCCACTTTCTTTTCCTAAGAGAAGCCATGCTTGTCAGGAAAACTAAGGGGAAATGCAGTTATCCAGGCCGAGCTAACCGGTTAGTGGTGCAGCTCATTCCAGACTTGTCCTAATGTTGTATCTGTAGAAGAGAAGGTTAATCGGCTTGGTTGGTTTCCTGCCCAAGCCAACCTACTGCCTTTGCCCCAGGAGTCATTGCTACTGGTCCACACTGGCTCAAAAATTGGTTGGGTGGCATGTACAAGTTAATGGCATGGATTTTTCACTTTATTTTGTTTAGCTGACTAGGGCTGGCCTGAGTATTTTTGGGAAAAAATAAACCCCTCAGTGGGCCTTCGGTCTGCTTGGGCCCAAAGGTTCCCATTCTGACCTCCCCTCATGGAGAGCTTTGAAGCCAGAAGCCATTTCCACAATATTCTGTGGGGCACACTGCCTCCCTGTCCAGAGGTGTGTTCTCCTATTTCTTGGCACTGTGGCCACTTTGCCTCCACTCTTTCAGAGTTCACAATCAGGTCCTTGAGTCGGGGGACATCACTCCTAACTCAAGTTTTTGGACTCATCCTCCAGGGTCTTTATGAGAGTCTGTGAGCTTAACACTGCACCTGAGCTGTCTTGGACAGCTCTGCAGGGCAGCTCTGCTGTCTACAGGATTCATTTCTTAGCTTGTACATCGTAGTTTTCTACGTGGTCACTGAGGACCTCATTTTGTACCTTTTTCTTTTTCCATTTTCTGTGTTTTGTTAAGGATAGATAGCAGAAATTTACATTTCCACTGATGACACTGGTTGGTGTAATCAACAGTAAACTGGGATTAAGAAGGCTCAGGTATTAGCAGTCTCTGCCACTACCAATAAAATTTAGATAAATATTAAACTTCCCTGAGCATCCACTTCTTTTTCAGCAAAATGGGAAAGTGATAGCCAGCTCCTTTTGTCCTTGAGTTGCAATAAAAATAAAATTAAACTCTAGATTCAAATTGTAAAAAGAAATACAGATAGAAGCTATGTATTTATTTACTCATTCATTCACTCTCATAGAGTTTCTGTGTCTTAGAAAGCTAAGCCCTGACACAGGGCTTACTAGCCAGTGGGTTATTCAGATATAAAGAAAATGATCATTCTGACAAATATAAGTTATAGTTCTGACAAAGGCAGTAAAGGAAGGTGTGTGGTTCATATGATGTCACTTAGTTGAGCTATGGAGAATAAACAGAATTTAACCAGGTAAAGATGGTAATCAAAAGAATTTCAGTGATTAGAAACAACCTAAGTCAGAAGGGAGCATGCCAGATATAAAGGACCACCACCAAGCCAATCTGGCTGTACTGGAGAGATGGAGGAGGAGCTTGGAAGATGAGGCTTGAGGGGCAGGTACACAGCAGATCACACATTGCTTTGTTGGTGGTGATATGGAGTTCTGGCTTGAACCTAAGTGGAGGTGAGAGAGAGAGGGAGGGAAGAGATACTCCCAGATTTACATTTTGAACCATCCCTCTTGTAGGTATTTGACTGCATTTCTTTTTTTGTACCTTGATTCTATCTTTCATGGACTCCACCTTGAATCCTTCTGTTTACTCTGATGGGATGATTAATGTCCTAAGATGCTATTTCATTTGTTTCCTACTGAAGGGATATTTTGCTTCAAGTCATTTACATTTGCTTCTCAGGACCTGTAAAAGTAATGCCCATGTCATGCATTATTTTATCTAGCAATAATTTACCTGAAGTGTGGATTTAATATCATTACCTTTTTAGGATTTTGCCAAACTGAATAATATAAAATGATTCCAGGTTCCAAAAAAAGGGTTAAGCGTGAATAAATGTAGGTTACACTGGCAGCACCCTCAGTAGTAGCCAGTCAGTTCAGACAGATGGATAGCTCTTACCTTTTTCAAGTGGAAAGAGTGGCCCTGTCTAAAGCAGGTGTAACTGGTTTTACAGTATTGAGAAATTGTTCAGTGTACTCAGTAAGCTGCTGGGTTTGCAGTGATTTCAATAATCAGGCTCCAGGAACTATTTTAAATGAAAATGGCTGCTTTTGAGTAAGACACAATGTTAGGTAGGGTTTGACCTACAAAGAGTAAAAACATCAAAATTCATTTTGTGGGAAAATTGAGATTCTCCTCACAGCCTCAAAGCTTTCTTTTCTAATCACAGTGCAGACAGTATCAGTGAACAGAGAATCTTTGTATTATTTCCAAGTTTCTCCCATTGTCAGTCACTGTGACAAAGTGCTGGCCAATCTGACACTATGATAAATCACTCCAGACACTGAGTTTTCACATGGCTGTCTAGGGTTCTCAGTAGACTCTGTTGTATAGAAATGCCACAGACCAACACTGGGTGCTCTGCTCATGAACAAACCAGAGATTTGTAAACAGACACATTTTAGGGAAAAGAGATGTATAATAAACATTTACTGTCTATGTTTTACCATGTCTTCAGGTTGCAGTTGAGTTGAATGCCTATTAAGCAAATCTTCCTTTTACAAACAGCTTCTTGTCTATACTCTGCTAAAATGAGGTAGAGTTGAGAATACACTGAGAAGTTTAAATATTAAACCAGTATTTTGTTTATTGTTTTTAGCTACAAAATAACGTGAGCTCTCCTCACCCTTTATGCTTGAAATTCTAACAAACATTGTTCTTTGCTAATAACTTTTAACTGATTAGATCTTTCAAACCCAAATGCTGTTGGACTTGATGATGGATTGATGCATCACCCAATGCAGATACTTGTAATGTCTACCTTAGTTTGCTGTTGGAGAGCTTGTCAATACACCAGTGCCTCAAATCCATTTTCTTGGTAAAAATGTTGCACTTTTCTGATTATTATTCACAAAGACAGCTTCCTGAGTTATTTCTGCTCCTGCACAATATTCATGATAGCAATTTGAAACTTCAGCAGTTTCAAGGTTATCAAATGATTGAAAATCCTGCTGCTTACTTCAAGGTGTAACATATACAACTGTGCTGTCATCCATTATAGCAGTATAATAGTTTTTCGTAACTGCTGATTTAGAAGTGTAAGCCTAACTTCTGAAGGCGCTTATCAGTCTCAAGCTGGGGAAGTATTGCTTAACTGGAAAACATCAGTCCAGGACTCTTTGTGCTACTTAGAAAAAAGAAACCACGTTTCATTTCTCTTTTAGATAGTGCCAGCACCCTGCCCTGTGAAGTCATTAAAGTGCATTTACAAGAAGAAGTAAACAAACTTGTAGTTTATCTGTGTCTCTGAAGGGCTAATGCTAATCAGCAATTAATCTTAGAAGGAAGTGTTGAATTTTGCAGATTGTGGAGATTAAGTAAGAAGCAAGGAATTATTGAGAAAGATGGTGGAAATTTTGCTAAATTAAAAATACAGTGAAAGTCAGACAAATTCATAATAAAGCTGGGAAGTAAAATCAATCATTATTCAAAATCTCCCTTCTAAACTCTATTCACGCACTGAATTTTGGTTTAGGGGTCTCTGGCTGGAGCAGGAGGTTGCTTGAGTGAGTTTAGAAGGTGGCATCTGTTTAAGTAACAGATGTCTGTGTCACCAAGGTGCTATGTTCTTACTTTTTATATATGGGGAAATTGCTGCTGAAAGAGTTTTATTGTCTTTATGCAAATGAAAATGCCATATTCTTCTCCTTAAAGAGTTCCTTTTCCTGATATGAATCCACAATAACCATAAAGGACCTCAACCTCATCAAAAATTTTTCTTTTTGATATTTTGGAATCTGATAAAGTTTCTTATGAACTATCAATTATGCATGAAATGAGGTTTGGAGCTGCAGACACACTTGCTCTTAAGGAGGCCCCACTGTATTGTCCTTAAGAGGAGATCCCTCCCCTGCTGTGGCACCATGGAGCCAGGACCTGGAGAGGCACCAGCAGCCCCTCAGCTAGCTCTAAGGGGGGTTGGGAGGTTGCTTTATGGTGTGATTTTTTTTTTTTTTGGTTTGGAAACTTTGGGGTTTTTTAAAATTGAAATATAGTTGATATACAATATCATATTTGTTTCAGTTGTGTAATACAGTGATTTGACAATTACATACATTTTTAAATGTTCACCATAGTAAGTGCAGTTACCATCTCTCACCATACAAATATATTCAACGATATTGACCATATTTTAACTTCATTCACTTGGCTGTCATTTTTTAGAAATCTGTTTGCTCCTTTTATTTTTCAGAAGAGATGAGAAAGAGTAGAATCATCCAAAACACCTTCTAAGTTGACACATAAAATTAAGTGTTCTGGGTGAGTAAATGGAAAGGATGCATAAAGAATTGCATTTCTGCTGCAACCAAAATACAGTGGTTACCTAAAAGAAATGCACTTGTACTGTTATCTGAGTTGCAAACTGAACTATTCACTTCTTTCGTGAATGTCATATTTATTTAAAAGTACAGAAGAGAGACAAACTATCAATATTCAGATTTGGGTATGTGAGACCCATCTTGAAAATGAATAAGTCTGTCATTTCAAGGAAAACAACCACAGAATTTGTTGCCAGTAATAAATTAAAACTTTCAAGTGAAAAAAGTTTGAATATTGGAAAACTTGATTGTATCACCATGAGCTTGCCAGCTTCTTAATATTTAAAGACTTCTCCAATGAGTTTGGTGGTGTTATTAATGAATGTGATTTTTTTTACATCGTATAATGAAATGTGTAAACATTTGTTAGATCTGAATAACTCAGTGAGCCATTATTTTCCAGTTACAGAACCATGCATGGTAAACAGATCCATTCAAAGTGCAAGATAAATTAATGGATTACAAAGAAAAGAGTAAGAAAAGTTCATTGGTATGGTTTCAGATTCCATACACAATTTAACCTTTAACAAACTACCACTTGTTGAGTTTTGGTATACTATCAAAAAAGAGTATTTACAATTACCTAAAAAGGCAATTAGAATTCTCCATATTTTTCTAACTATATATTTGTCAAAGGCCAGATTTTTTTCACATATTTCTGCAAAACAAGGTATCACAGATTGAATGCAGAAGCAGATATGGGAACCCAACTGCCTTCTATTAGGCCAACCATTAACGAGGTATATGCTCACAGAGGTCTTCAAAGACCATTTATTTAATCAAATGGCTTATTTAAAATGCCTGGAAGAACTTCTGTAAAAATAATTTTCTTGTGGACAATTATAGATACTAAAGTGATTTCAGGAGCTCATGGGGGAGTCTCAGATTTCTCAAGACTAATAATTAATTTTATACCCATGGCAATCATTCAGTTGTGACAAACCAAATATTCCTGGATACCTGCAGCCTAGTACCAGTGAGGTCAAATGAACATTAAGGGCCAGTCTAGCTCATTAAGTCCCACATGCCTACTTCAGAAGCTCAGTTGTACCCTCTTCTGGGTCCTGCTCTATCCCTACCCCACAAGAGTCTCTGAAACTATCAAAGTGTTTTTCATTTATGTCTGTGAATCAGTTAAGTCTTCCAGGAACCTCCTGTCCTGCTCCAAGTAGCTCAAGACAGTAGCTCAAAGCATACTGTTCATGCTTTCCTGCGGGCTGCTAAAACCAGATGGGCTTAATGTCACTGTCATCAAGTTGCATCATTTACTACTACTCTGAGAAAGTTGGATCTCCTTTTTCTAGGAAATGGGACTGTAATGAACATCTCAGCAGGAACTATGAGCTCTGAAATTGAAGGAGACCTGCTGCCTATTTAAGGCCAATGGGAAAAAGGAGAGGGCATCCAGGTAACCTCTGAGGAAAGTGGAATACTGGTGGAGACCGGGTATATAGGGTCTAGCTTAGTACTTGGCAGAGGGTGGAGGACTTGGGGGGAGAGGGAATGAGTAAGGAGCTGAGCTTCCACAAAGGGCATAGCCGTGTTAGAAATCTAGTTGTGAAAATGTTGTGGTAGCATAAAAATAGATATTTTTTTCCTGAAATATAGTTCCTATGACTTCAAGATGTCCTAGTGTCCCTAAAGCCACTCCAGCTAGAGGAGAGGATGTACCTCAAGAGCCTAATGTTTCTCCCTTATTAAGGCCTACCGGAGAGATGACCCATTTCCTCTGACCCTGCTTTACATCAAAAGCTAACAAAACAATGACTATTTAATGAGTGGCTCCTCCCAGAGAAAGGAGTTGTCTTAGCTCAGTGAAGTTCACGTAATGTTGGAAATTTAAAAGGCAGGCTTGAGGTAGACATGGATTTCATGTTCCTAACTCCTGAAAACAGCAAAGATTGGACCATTTTCCTCTGTGTCTCTTGCTCTCCATTTTCTTTGTTTTAAAAATCAGTTTTGGGGAAAGATCCCTCTGAAGATTGAGAATCTCAGAAAATATCCCTCAAGCACTCATATGAGCTGCTGGGCCCTCTGCCTCTCAAAGTGTCTGCATGTTTATGGATAATACATTTTGGTATTTCACAAAACACAACAGTATGTAGGTCAGTATGGCTTAGAGAAAGTTTATAACATTGTTTGAAATTATTATTATTATTAATTATTTTATTAAGGTATCATTGATATACACTCTTCTGAAGGTTTCCCATGAAAACTATTGTGGTTACTACATTCACCCATATTTTCAAGTCCCCCCCATAACCCATTGCAGTCACTGTCCTTCAGTGCAATAAGATGCCACAGAGTCACTACTTGTCTTCTGTTTGGAATAATTTTTAATTATAAATGCTGAAATTTATCTCCATTACTGGAGGCAAATATGATTTGATAACTTTAGAAATCAGTTTTCAAAGACAGTTATAAAACTTTAGTGGGGTGGTTTGAATTGAAGGAGGTAGAATACATCAAAAGGCTTCATAAAAAAATATGCACAGGTCAGTTCTATGGCTGTAACTGACAGGAGGGCCGGCACGGAGACTTTGTCTAGAAATGGTGAAGCTCGGCACTTACCTCTAGCACAGCGGCAGTTTAGTTATTTGTGAAAGTCGCACGCAGACGTCATTGGAATGGCCGTCATTCGTCCTGTGATTTCCAGATGAGCCAGGAAAGAGAAAGGAACAGCATAATAGCTCACGAGAATGCTAACTGAGCCGCTTTGTTGCATATCTCAATTACCAGAATTGAACATCTAAAGACACATTGTACATCTGAGTGTAGAGAGAGATAAAGAGAAAACCTGTACCATTTTCCTCATCATCTTTGTCCCATTCCCATCCTTGACAAACAGCCCCTGGATCTTGCCTCGGTATCACTAGGCAGGAGGTAATAGAGTAGAAAGCAGAGAGAAATGGATGCGATGGTCAGAGAAAAGCAAGAGTCCACGATGGGAGGCATGTGACTGCACCTAGAGGAGGAGCAGAACGCTCAGGTTCAGAGGGCAGGGGATCGCTGGCTTAGATCAAGCCCAGATCACACTTCCTCTGAACTGAATTAACGGGAAGGTGTTTTGGTGCAGCCCAGATCCTGGATAGCAAATAGATTTGTTGGGGAAGGTCCTCAAAAAGACAGGACTGCTGGTTGCTCCATGGTTTCTACCTGCCTTCCCCGCTCCCAGGGGCTGCTCCAATGACAGCCTTGAGATAGTGATGTGTTTGGAGACCGTCTAGACTGTATATGTGACTGAATCCAGTTAATTCTTCTGTAAAACCTTCTAAGATTTGGTAGGCGAGTGTGGGGTTCTATTCTTGCACCTGCCTGAGACAAGCCTCCTGTGTGCTCCCTAACACACTGAACCTGCCGCCTAACAACCTCGGGGGGCCTGCCTCCCTCCTCTGTCTCTCCCTGCCCTCCATGTACTCGGGCAGGTTTCAGATTACACCTGGGAAGCTCCCGGGGGCTTGCAGACCAACAAGATTTCTTCTGGTAAGCTACCACCATTTGATGGGTATTGTGGCATTCTATATTGGATCTGGCATTCTGTGTTGAAATTGATTTTCAGGCTAAGTTTAGGTTGTGGGGGAAAGAAGGTTGTAATTCACTTACAATATCTGCCATGGGCATGACAAGGTGATTGCAACATGTGTGTGACATATTTAGCACATGCTTCCAGTAGCCTGCTGAGTGTGTGACTACCTTGTACTTCCACATTCTCAGGTCTAAGGTCACCTTGATACTGGGTGACATTGCCTGCCGTAAGATTGGTATGTGTATGACAATTCCCAGCAGGGGCACTTCTGTCTCTTCTTGTCCTTCAGTTTCTAGAAGACGTGAGGGATTCAAGTCTCCATGTTCATTATTCTCACAACCCTCTTCTCTGGTGCTATTCCCAGAATATTTTCCTAAGACTGCCAGAGATGCCTTCCATCAGTCTCCGTATTCTGCCAAATGAATGACCAAGACAAAAACTAAATTATTTGTGACAGAGTGAGACTATTCCCCTGGGCCACTTAGATTCCTACAATAGTTCAGTGAAATGACAACCAAATAACTTCTTTATTTGTTCCTTTCCCTTGACTAGCCACCAGAATGTGAATAGCTTTTCAGGAAATCCAAGATGAAAATGGCTTGTTCCCTCTATTTGTATTGCATTTTAATGTAATTGGTTGCTTTCCCCCATTTGTTTCAGGGTGGCAACACAGCTCTGGGGGCCTGGGGATGATGAAGTGAATGAGGAGGGAGAGAGAAAGAGCACACACATGAGAAACCCCATCAGCAATACTTTCTCTTATTTATAGTGACAGTCTCAAGCAGAATATAAAAATATATTTAGGGAGATGACAGCTTTGTTGCTTCTTGATCACAAACCAGCACTTAGGAGTGCACTTTTGTGAGCTGATAAAAAGGGCTGCATCTTGATAAAGCAGGATGAGGAAAAAGGAGAGAGAAATCAGGCGAAGGGCAATCCGTCCTAGACAAAACCAGTAAAAGGACTAATGTGTTAACAAGAAGGGAGAGCCTCAGATTATTAACTGTGGGTGCCCTGGGCTGGAGGTGGATGAAAACCTCTTCCCATCCACAAATTAGGATTCCAGGAAGGCAAAAAGTCCTTAGACTTGCCTTCCAGTACTAGGATTTATAGTTGAGGAAACACTTCGTGCTCAATTTATCTCACATCAAATGAGAGGGCAAAGAGGGTGCAAGAAAACATTTGCGGCGTTACCTGTTCTTGTGTTAAGTAGAAGCAGTCGGCAGCTCATAAATGGGTCCACGCTTGAAGAATCCAAGGTAAATGTACTCTGTGCTAAGCCTCAATGATAAAATGATGAAAAAGAAACAGATCCTGCTTTCAAGAAATGCACTGCAATAGAATAAAAAGTTTACAAGTATATCTGTTTTTATAGCGCTTTGCTTTACTGCACTTCACAACACTGCAGTTTTTACAAATTGAAAGTTTGTGGCAGCCTTGTGTGGAGCAAATCTGTTGGCACCAACCCAGCCAGCTGATTTGAAATGGGATCCTTTGGCTGAGGCTGGGATGGTGAGTAAAGCGTCTGTCATCAGTGTTCGTTAGTGGGTCTGGTGGCAGTGCCGCTCAGATTTTGCTCCCTTAGAATCATCTCGGAGCTTTCAGAAATCCTGAGGTCCAGACTGCACGTCACACCAATTAAATCCATATCTCTAGTAGTAGGACAAAGACGTCAGTATTCTTTAAAGCTTCCCAGATAATTTCAAGGTGAGACTAAGTTTGAGAACGAGTGGCTGGGCTGAAGGAGCAGAAGAAATGGAAACTGTGTGGAAAGAATTATGTGGACTGTCAGAAGGACTGGATTCAGGATCTCTGCATCTTATTAGCTTCATTACTTTGATTAAGTCACTATACCTTTCACAGCCTTGTTTTCATTAGCTATAAAATGAAGTTAATTACAAATTCCAGATAGCCTCCAGGATTCTAAGGAAGACTTAGGAGATCATGGTTTTTGTAGTTTTGGAAGTGCTCTGTAAACTATAACATACTCTTGTTAATAGAACATCATATTATGGCAATGCAGATCTTGAGAATCTCCAATCCCTCATTCCATTCAACGAACACTGGCAACCTTGTAACTACATGAAGTGTGACTGGTACACTCTCCCCAACTCCATTTTTGACCACTCTCCTGTTTTGGTGCTTATGAGTTATTTTCCAGTGTTGTCCTGACATTCAGTGACTGTCCTGGACCATGGACGTAGTAGCCATCTGGAAAAGAGGTTATTCAGGCAGCCAGGACTTAGTGAATAGAAAAGTATACCATATTTAGCTAGGATTTCTGTACTGTTCTCTAGTCTGGAACTAGTATGTTATTTCCATACAGTAAATTCTTTTGTTCTGACTGGAAGCTTAACCTTGCTGCCACCTCATCACATCCTTCTCTGTCTTGGATTCTTTTGAAATTGCTTAATACCTTAACTTGAGTCTTTCATGTTTTAATGGTTATTGCTTTTGTTCAACCTTTTCACCCAGAAACTAATCACTATATTTATGACTTTGGGGTCCTAGCTTCTATTCTAGACACGTGTTTCACCCACATTCTGGTTTGGGGCCCACACTACCTCTGAACCACGGTGAGAACGGGATGGTATCCATCATGACTGGCCTGAGCCCCTTCTTCTAACATAACTGCATTCTTTCTACTCTGATATTGCTCAACTATTATCAATTCTCATTTTTTCTCCTTTACCTACTAAAATATTTAATGATCTGCTACTGGGTACTAATAATAGCATGAATTTTTACAATGGACTCTTGCATATATCATACTTTAAATCAAAGAAATAACTGTTTTAGAGTGAAAATTCAGGCATTATGGGAATGAGATTGAGCCATGAGGGTTTAGAAAGTCTGCCTCTGAGGAAATGGCTCCTCACCTGAACCTACTATTCCCTCTCTTTCACATTTTCCTTTCTTACTGCCTAGAAAGTTTGTTTCTCCCCAACTCTTCTCCTAATATATGAGATAAGCTAAGAACCCACATGGGTAACATTTACTTCCTTGGAAATAGTGTGACATCAAAGCTTCCTAAACAAGAACTAAAATCAAATATACAATATTTAGTTATAACCTTAATGAAAACTTGAAAAGACTTATAAATAAACCCGGAAATATTTACCGTAGGGCCTAAAATAAATCTTGAAGTAAATGAAGACACAGATTCTTGACTGAAATAAGGCTGAAATGGTACAAAGATAAAATTCTAACAAATTAATTTTAAGTTCAATGTAATTTCAACAAAAGTTATAAGACAAGTTTTAGTGGTTATAACTTAGAGTCCAAATTTCATCTGAGTGAGTAAACAAGTAAAGATAGCCAATGCTGTTTCTAAAAAGAAGAGTAATAACATCCCTCACTATGCAGTCATTACAATATTATCGACTATATTCTCTAAGCTATACTTTTCCTATCATGATAAACATTTTATAATGTATATAGTTGTTGAATCTATATTATACTGTAGACCTTAATCTAATCTAATATTCAACTATATTTCAACTATAATATAAAGTCAAGTATATTTCAATAAAACAGTTATTTAAAAAAAAGAGTAATAATGTGGAACTCACTTTGCTTAATCACAAACCATTATAATTCATTAATGATTCTAAACAGAATGGCATTTGGTGCACAATTCAGCCAATAAATCAGAACAGAATAAACTGAGCACCCCACCAACAGACATTAGCTTATAGAGCATTTAGTATATGGGGACTGATAGCATGAATAAACAAATAATGCTTGGTTAGACATGGGGATGGGGAACAAGTTAAATCCTCACTTTATGTACCAAAAAATTCCAGTGGATTGAGAGTTAAAATAAATAATGAAATCCTAACAGAACAAGGAAAAAATATATATATATTTATGTATATCTATCAATAATTATATGATCTAAGAATAAGGAAGGACTTTCTAAGCACAAAAGCAATGAAAGTAATCACAGCTGGAAGAACTATCAATAAATTTGACTACTTAAAAATGAAAAGTTCTATGTCATATATACATTTAAAGACAAAGAACACTTCGGGAAAATATTTGAAACATTCATGATAAATGAAAGGAGCCATCAATCTATAAAATACTCATACAAATTGAATAAATGAAAAAAAATCCTTAAACCCAATAGATACAGTCAAAATGACACAGCAATTAACTCTTAATAAAAGAAATACAAATGTTCATTAAATATATAGAAATGTTCAGCTACATCAATAATTCAAGAGATATGCATTAAACAATAGAAAACTATTTCCTACCCTTAAGAGTGCTAAAGGTCAAACAATTTCTCATTCAATACTTACAAGGTGATAAGTGTGAAAATTGGTACAATCTCTAATGGAAGTAGTCTGCCATAAGGTTCATAGTACCATAAAAATTCTTATCTTTCGATGTATTAATTCTCTGTCTGGAGGACCATCCTGAAACAATAACAGATATATGCTCAATTTATTGTGGTCTATAACAGGGTAACTTTAATGTAAATAAAATAACTCTGAATGTCCAGCAATTAGGGGATGATTTAAAATTATTAAAGATCCACAAAAGCATTACATAGAGTCACTAAGTTATGTTTGCAAAGAATATTTAATAATATGCAAAACTACTCCTAAAGTGTCAAGTGGAAATAAAACATGTTACAAAGTGGGATAACACAGTATGACAGTTTCCCTACCATATGATCACATTTAACCATTGATGTAAACTGAGGACATTTCCATATGCATAATCCATTTGATCCTTATATCGTAGGAAGGGGAAACATTACTTGCTTTCTTAGGTTGATGAAGAAAGAGACTCAAAGCTGAAGTTTTATCACACACACACACAATAGGATACACACACATATATATAAAATATGTATTTTACATATATATAAAAAATATGGAATTGGCTCAAGTAATTCTGGAGGCTGAGAAGTCCCAAGATGTGTAGGCAGCAAACTGGAGACCTTGGAGAGGCAAACATTAATCTCATCTGGAAACACCGTCACAGACACACCCAGTGTAATGTTGACAAAACGTCTGGGCACCCTGTGGCCCAGTCAAGTCGCCACAGGCATCACCCCCAGTGAAGCTGGCGCATGATAAGCAAGGGGAAAAGTGCTGCACTGGCGATGGCATAGAATGGACCATAAATAATGTGAGAATAGCAGGTGATGTACTGGAAGGCACTATTGGAGGAGGTTGAAAGGACGTGAGAGCCAGTTGGCCTGTGAACTGAACCTAAGCGACTGGAGACTCCTTGTACCCTTCCTTTCCTTGGAAAGTTTGTTCCACCCATGATTTCTATTCTAGGAGCCACTTCTAGGATGCAGCCTTGAGAGAGTAATGTGTTATTGAGACCATCAGGACAGTATACATGACTGAACTCCATTAAGGGCTCTATAAACCCTTAATTTTTAGGGGCAGGTGTGGAAATTTACTTGTCTTGTGACCACCCAGACAAACCTTGTATGTAAGTTCCTTTGCTTCTTAAAACTGCCACCTACCAATCCAGAGTGGTCTGCCTCTTCCTTCTGTCTTTCCTTGCTCTCCATGTATGGGGCCAATTTTGAATTTCACCTGGGCAACTCCTGAGGTTGCAAAACAATAGGCACCCAGAGTAAGCAGAACTGAAACTGACCAATTTCTCAGAATAAGTAAGATTTATGTAAGCAGAGAGGTGGGGAAGAACACAGTTTCAATTAGAGCATTAAGATTACAATGTGAAGCTGATTTATAGTATGACTGTCTGACATGAAAGCACTTTAGTTCTTCCAGGTATTCCATTCATTGGATAGGGAGTGGGGCTGCACCAACCTCAGCCAATAGCAGTTTTATTTTAACTAACATTTTAGGAAGGGCCAGGTATAATCAATGCGAAGCTCATTTTTAGAACGCCAGCTTTTCCTTTCTCATACTACCTTATGTTTAATGGTATGAGGAAATCAGGAATGGTTCCAGAAAATTGAAACACCATCTATATCAAAAGTATCAAAACTTGTTCACACATTAAAATTAGCAATCAAGAATTTAACAATAAAACACAAATGGACAATACTGTCCAATTTTATCAGTCATATTATGCTAATGATGAATGCAACTGTACTGATCATAAATTTAAGAAAAAATAAAACATTCATTGTGAAAGAGTAAATACAAATCTGAAACCTTATCAAAGCAACATAAATGAACAAAAAGTTTACATTAGATTTCAATACTTGGTTGATTTAATTTTATTGCAACTAAGCTCATCTCTTCCCTGTAAGCAGATTGCAACATAAGTGGATATTTATAACATTTTTCATAGTGCAATGTTAAGAAAACATCTGAAAATGCTTTTTATTTATGTATTTTGAGATAGGTAAAGTTGAATAACCTTCAGAAGAAAGAAGCAAGGTTCTCTGTTGTTTCTTATGTTTTGCTTTCTCTTAACTTCTTTTTATATGTTGAAGTTTAACAGACTGGGAAGAAGAACAAACTGGAAAGTTTAGGGTTAGTTCTTTCCTATGCAACCCACATATGATAGCTCTCATTCAGCCATTCCAGCTCCTTTTACCTCCCTTTTCCTTTACATCTGAATTGCTCACCTTGCAGAAATCCAGTTCTGAACAGCTTGGCTGTTATTTTCTCTGCATCTCTTCCAGCCTGCCATTGGAAGGTGCCCCAGGTACCAGGAATCCAGGATCTTCAACCTCTGTGGGCTCCTAATGTTGTAAGTAAGGCTGAAATTTCCTTATCAGCATCTCATCTTTCCCATGCCTTCACTATTGCCCTCAAGACCTCAGCTCGACATTCTGCCTCACACTCAGTAACACACCTTTCTATGCATCTCTGCCTTTGTCAGAGAAAATGGATGCCTTCCTAAGTGTTTCATTGATTTAAAAATTTCTCCCTCCCTATTCTGGTCTTAATATTCACCAAGTTATCCCCAGGCCTCCGATCCCTGGCACACCACAAAGCACAGGGTGTTAGAAGTTCCTGGCTCATCTGAGCCCCCTCACCTCTGCCCTGGTACCTGTTTCCTGCTTGCCCAGTGCAGCCTGAGCAGACACACTTCCCTGGTTATCTCTTTTTCTCTCTGTCATCATCACCACTTTTGTAAACACATTTAAATCTCTTTCACCTAACAAAAAAAATAAACAACAAAAACCCAATGATATTCCTCCCTAAATATTAACCAGCTCTACCTCTCCTCTTCACAGATAGGCTTCTCAGAAGAGAAACCAGTCTTGAACACCTCCACTGCGTCCATTTCCCATCCATATCTACTCTCTGTGCTGTCATCTGGACTTTCCCTACCATTTCACCAAAATTGCTCTTCCCAGGGTCATTAATGCTGTTCCATTCAACAGGTCCCAGTTCTTTTTTTGTAAAAATCCTTTTGCAGCTATGGATACTATTGCTCAAATTCTCTTTGCTGACTCTTCTTTTCCCTTGAGTTTTATGTAACCCTGGCCCATGGTTTTCCTCCTACCATTCTGGATGATACTTCTCAACATCTTTATAGGCTCATATTCCTCCTTTAACTCTTCAAATGTGTATAAGTTTCTGTCTTAAACCCTCTTCCTTTAGATTTTACCAATTCTGAATGACTATCTGCTACCATGCAGCAATTTTCCTATGACTTTCTATAACTATTTGTAATCCTAGCTGCCTTCTTCAGGTCCAGACTCTTACAACTAGGGTGGTCATATAATTTAATATCCTGGTCTGGGTTCCTCAGAGTGAAAGGTGGTACATTAATTGACAAGCAGAGACTGGGATCCTCCTTGGAAAACCAAGGCATATCATCACTTTAACTAAAACCAACTGACATACTCAATAAGTTAAATTTAGAGTTAAACCCCATATGACCTATCAGTGTCACTCCCAGGTGGTATTTTTATGTTCACATAAAAACTTGTCCACAAATGTTCATAGCAGTTTTTTCTAATAGTCAAAAAAGTGGAAACAGCTCAAATGTGCATCAGCTGATGAATAGATAAACAAATGTGGTATATCGAGACAATGGAATATTATGCAACCATAAAGAGTAATGAAGTATTGATATATGAAGCTTGAAAACATTATGCTAAGTGAAAGAAACCAGACACAAAAGCTAAATAATATATGATTCTACTTATATTAAATGTCCACTGTAGCCATGTTTATAGAGACAGAAAGTATATTAGTTGTATTCCAGGGGCTTGGAGAAAGGAAATAAGAGGATTGACTGTTAACAGGTATAGGGTCTCCTTGTGGGACAATGAAAAAGTTCTGGAATGAGGTAGTGGTAATGGTTACCCAACTTTATGAATATACTAAAAACTACCAAACTGTGCATTTCAAAAGTGTCAATTTTATCGTATATGCATCATATCTCAATTGAAAAGACCTTGACAAATAGACGTTTTGACCTTAGTGTCCTACATCCAGGAACTCCCATTTCTTATCTCATTGAATAAAACCACCCTCCATAGAGACACTTGAGCCTAAAATCTGGGAACCATCCTTTACTTCTTTCTTCTATCACTGAATTCATTCAAAGATATCTTTTAATTTTATGTTAAATCTCTTGTATCTCTTCTCTGCTCTCCACTGACACTGCCCACAGCCTTCAGTTCCTTCTCAACTTACCACCATTCCTTCACTCAGAAAATATTTATTAAATGCCTATTATGTGACAGACTCTGTTCTAGGTACATGCCATGCATAAGGGAACAAAATCTACAAAGATCTACCTTGAGGAGCTTACATTCTAGCTGGCAGAGAGCAATGAAAATATAAGATATACTAAATGAGTACATTATTTTATGGTAAGTTAAAAGGGAGTAAGTACTACAGAATAAAACAGGGTAAGGAGAATAAAGAATGCTTGTGGGGTAAAGAGTTGCAAGGTAGGCCTTACAAAAAAGTTACATTTGGGCAAAGACTTAAATGAGTTGAGGGTGTATCTAGAGGAAAACATGGGCATATCTAGAAGAAAAACATTTTCAGGAGAAGTTATAATCAGAACAAAAACCCTTAAAAGGAAGCACGCCTGGACAATTTGAGGACTGACCAGGAAGGAGGACAGAATTTCTGAAAAAGAATGAGTGAAGGAAGAAAAGGAGGTGAGGTCAGAGAGGTGATGGAGAGGGCAAGTTGTGTCACTTCCTGTGGAGTGGTCTGAACTGAAGCCCCATTCAGGTAGGTTTAAAGAAAGAAATTGGGACAGTGAGTATAGACAGCTCTTCTGAGATTTGCTTTAATTGGGAGGAGAGAAACATGGCATAGTTGTTGGGGAAAGCAGGCCAAGAGTAGGATTTTTAAAATGGGAAGAATAACAGTATATTTGTATGCTGTTGGGAATGACCCATGGGTGGAAAAAATGTCTTGGGAAAGTGAGGGGAGAACTGTTTTGAATAGGTGAGAGGGAACAGAATCTAGGAATGGGAGGGACTGGATTTAGGTGGAAGCACAATGAGTTCATCTCTGGTGCCAGGCAGGGGGTGTCAGGATGTGCAGGCACCAGGGGCAGGTAAATGTGGCTAAGTGGCTACATAGGTTCTCTTCTGCTTGCTTTCATTTCCTTAGTGAAGTGGGAAGCAAGGTCAACAGCAAATATGAGGCTCCAGGAGGAAGAGTGATGGTTTGAGGGAAGAGAAGTAATGAAATAGTATATGGGAAGTGGAGGGGTGGATGGGCATGCAGCATGACTGCTGGGCAGCACCATGGGAGGGTCCTGGTCATGCCCCTAAAATGAGATCTGTCAGTGAAACTATGCCGCTCCCTCAGAAGCCTGTTGTCTCCAGTTGGCCTGGTTCACATATCCAATGGCTAGGACAGTGCCTAGCTCCCAGCAGCACCCACCCTACCCTGCCTCCTTCTAATTCATTCTACAGACAGCTGTCAGAGAGATTACTGTTAAAAACAATGTAATTCCTCTACTGAATGTTCACACACCATGGCTTCCCCTAGACCTCAGAATGAAGTGCAAACTTTTTACCATAATGCAGACACTCTTCCTAGTCTGGTCTCTGGGTACATTTCAACCTCATCTATTACGTTAACCCTCAGGCCACGCACTCTAGAGCCAGCCACAACAGCTCTTTAGAAGTTCCCATGATGTGTCTTCTATCTTTTTTGGACCGTAGCCTTCACCTGATTGACTCCCGTTAACGTCTCAGGGACTGAGCTCAGAGATCACCTCCTCCAAGGAGCACTTGCTGATGTCCTCCTCACACCACCCCTCCAGTTACATGCCCCTTTGGCAAGCTCTATTTCAATACTTCCTATGCCATATTATAATTGTCTCTTCTCTCTGTTCCCCAGAGTATTGTATGTAAGTTCTAGGACAGCAGAGTGCTATTTATCTGTTTACTAAGCTACTACCATAGTGTCTGACATAGAACAGATGCTCAAGATATGTCTGTGGGACGCAAGCAGGAAAAGTAGGAGTCAAAAATGGCTGCCGATTGTCTATCCAGGCAGGGACTGGTGGATGTTATTAACACATAATATAAAGCAGGAAGATTCAAGGCAGCCATTCTGAACCTTTTTGAATTATTTGCTTAATTCATTGACTTTTCCCTATTCCTAAATGTGCTTTATGGCATATCTTTGATTTTTACAAGTGAAATGGTTGTGATTCATTTAAAATTTGACTTACAGATGTGCCATCGTAGGACATACTCTTTGAACAGTTTTTCATATTCTGGAGTTAGATGGCTCTGCGTCATGCTCACTCTCTTATGTACAACTAGCTAAAGGGGAAGAGGGACACACGCTAGAGTCCATTAAACCCAGGCTGAATCTCCACCTCTTCTCTTTACATCTCTGAGGCTCAATTTCTCATTTATAATAAGCTTACTGTAATTACTGTATAGTATATAAGTATTGTCTTGTACAATAATATTGTAATTACAATATTACTGCAGCAATATCATAAGGGTGGCATTTTGTAGGTGAACAACACATTGTATTGTAATTGTGACCTAGGATTCTCATTGTTTCTGCTCGGAATAAAGAGTGGCTATAGAGCTGAACAAAACCAACTGTTCCACTTGGCAAACTACCTCTTCCTCTACTTACTGAAGTCTGCCTCCTTCTCCACCTTTAGGCCTTACTTTAAATGTCCTCACCTTCTCTGGTTACTCCTTCTATATTCGTTCTCACTACACCTGCCCCCATTCCCTACAGTTCACCTGCCCCACTCCTCGACTCCTGCTGCTCCTTTGCTGTCACAACTCTCCAGTTCCTTCACGGTGTTGATCACCATGTGTAATTCTAGAGCACAAGTCTTGTAATTATCTTGTGCAGAGTTATAGCTCCAGTGCCTCCCCCAGAGTCTAGAACATAACTAATAGAGAATCAATAAATATGTGATGAATAGCTAAATTATACTATATTTTGATCATACTGGCCAATTTGTATTCAATATTTTGGGGAGTTGTTTAACTTCAGTGAGATGCCTAGAAACTGTGTCTCTGCCTTCCTAACGTGAGGAAGGCATAGTAATCATCAAATAGGGCCAACACCAGGTATTAGGGGTTGTGCTCTCTGAGACTTTCTCTCTTCCTCCTCATTCCCAAGAGCTTCACCACTGAAGAATATTGATAGTTCAAGGAAGACGGTTCAGTGCCTGGAGAACAATTTGTAAGCCTGGGCCATCTTCAAAAATTCTTAGCAGTGCATGAAAACAGAGGACATCTAGAAAAATAGGTCGTTTCTCAAATAAAGCCTCTGTCAAGAAAGAAATATAATGAATATAAAATCTATTGGCCATGCCTTACGATGAGAATAGCAACCCAGCGGCCTGCATTTTGCCAGCAGCTGAGGGAGCGTGCCAGAATGTGTTAAAACACTGATCATGCCCTGCAGTCGTTTACAAGCTGGCTGGAGAAGTTGAGACTGACATCCTTGAAATCTAGTGAGAATACAAGTCGATATAAATTATGGGCTAAACCATGCTTTACAGAGGAATACTAAAGGTACTGTAACTTTCATGCAGAATGCCTGGGGAGAGGGAAGATCACTGAAGCTAAAAGCTTCCCGCGGCAGCTGGGGCCTAAGGATAAGGGAAGGCGTGAATTCAGTCAGCTCTAAGAATAGCGTCCCCTGCTGGTGGTAGGCTTGCCTTTCCCATGGGAAGTATGGCCACGATGCGAGTCCGCCTTAAGTGGGTGGTGAGCACAGCCCACGGCCTGGCAAAGCGCGTTGCACGTCAGTTGGCCACCCGGCAACAGTTGTGGCTTCCGGCTATTTGCTGCCTCCTGCCTGCGGCGGAACAAAGCAAAACTAAACTAACATCACAATAACTGCAACAAAACAAGAATTTGTCTACCCACAGGACTGGCAGCAGGTGGAGATTCCAGGCTCCTGCCAAAGGAACCATAAGGACATGCGTATGAAAATGCGTCTGGCTAACACAACCAGTTGCTATTTCCCATAGAAAACGAATGATCGAAAACAAATGACAGCAGGACATACAACATGCCAGCGCATGTGTGGTGTGTTCATGCATGGTGGGTGTGACTGTGTGTACACGCGTGTGTCTGTGTTGTACTCATGTGTGTGGCGTGTTGTAGTGTGTGTGTGTGGTGTGTGTGTGTAAGGCGCACGTTTCCTCCCTCCCCTGGCACCAGCTTGGGCAGCCTCAATTCTTGGCTGCCTAAGAGGCTAGGGGAGGTTTGGCGAGCAGCCCCTTCTCCCTTTGCCACTTCTGGGGCACCCGCGTCCCCTTGGGCCCACTGCCCGCCTGCGAAGCCCCTCCTTCTAACTGGTTTCTCCCCCGTGGCCAGAGGGGGCCGCGCTCCTCTGGGGAAGGCCAGGTGGAGCATGACTTTGATGGATCGCGGGGCACCCGAGGCCCGAGACAGTGGATGAGAGGGGCTGCGGCTCCGACACGCGCGCCTCCACCTGAGGTTTCTTCTGATGAGATCATTTTTCTCATTAACCTTGATGGTTCTCTGCTGATATACGGAGGATCTGTTTGCACTAAGGTAGAACTTTTTTTTCCCATAATCCTTGTACACTTTCCAGGGAAGAGAATGTGGACTGGTGGTGGCCTGCCGCTGCCCAGCTGTTGAGTAGCGGGGTTGCCCACTTCGGAGTGCCCGAGAGAGACCTGGAGGGAGGAGCTCAGCCGTCCCTGTCTTGGCAACCTCGGGTTTTCTTAGGCATAAAGCTCTCACCAAATACATGCCAAGTATTGCAGGGAGTGAGGTTTAGAGATTTAAGAAACCCGTGAGGGCGGGAGATGGGGCATGGTGGCTCCTGCCCCACTTTGGCACCTTTCAGCAAAAGCCACATACATGGCTGCCGAGGTTCATGACAATCAGAAAGGAATCACCGTCCACCACTCTAGCCTCTGCCCCACTGGTTCTTGTGCGTGAAAGGTGATGTAGCACAGACATAACCGTTATTTGGGGTGTCTTCCCCAGAACAGTTTCTTTTTTCCCCAGTTACAGTGAATTTCTGTATCCCCTACATTCCCCTTACAGTGTTTATTAAGAAGAATTATACCCATTATATAAGTCTTTTCCCTTGGGTGGCTGTGAGTACTTTAAGAGTACAGGCTTTTTTATCTTTGTTCCCTATTAGTACAGTGTCTGGCACTAGTAAACACTTGATAAATGTTTGTTGACTTTTGATATAAATTAGATATGTCATGAAATTAGGTGAAATTAGGAGGTACCTTGAATGCTTCATGGATTTCAGTTTTAAGGGGAGGTTATTAACATAGGTTGTGTTGTATCCATTTGGGGCCTAATGTTATGTTGGACCCTCATGTCTGCTCATCTGGACACTGAATATCTCCCGTTTAAAATTATATAAAAATTATAAATTCAAGAATTTAGATTACTTCATGAATGTGATACTCAGAAAGAAGACTTTCTTGACTCCTAGGCCCCTCACTAATCCCCAGTTCCCCCCCAACACATACACATGCACATCCGCAACACCTTCTCTCCTTTTTCCCCTTGACCAGGCAGAAGCCATTCCAATAGTCTTTGCTTATAAAATGACGTTAAATTTTTGAAAGATGTCATGAGTTTCTTGGGAGGTGAAATTATCCTCATAATTCATTAATGAGACCAACAGAGATGTTATGTTGGGTCATGGTGTGTGTGTGTGTGTGTGTGTGGAATTTGAGGAACTCTTGTTGGTTTGCAATCTCAGGAATTCCTGGGAGGAAATCGGAAACTGGCCTCCATACACGGAGGGCAAGGACAGAATGAAGAAAAAGCAGGGTCACTCCAGTAAAAAAAAAAATGACAGAGAGAAAGAAAGGAAGGAAGGAAGATCAGGTCACTCTAGATTGATAGGTGGCCAGTTTAATAAGCAAGAGAACTTACATACAAGGCTTGTCTTGGGTGAATGCAAACACCTAGATCTCCACACCCACCTGCCAGAATTTTAAAAGTTTATATACAGGATTTAACTGAGTTTAGTCACATATATCATCCAGATGGTCTTGACACCACATTTCTCTCTCAAGGCTGCATTCTTGAAATGTTTCCTGGTGAATGGTGGGCAGAATGTACAGTCCAAGGACAGAGGAAGAGGTAAGGAGCCTCCGGTTGCCCGGGTGCAGTTCATTGGTCACTGGTGTTCATGTCCTCACAGAGACTTCCAGCAACAACTGTCTAGGTGCTCTCCTCTCTGCAGGATGCAGGGAGGAGTTAGCTGGCAGGTGCTGTGGGGTTCCAGCCAGTGTTCAGGTTGAAGGAGAATACGAACTAGAGGGAGACGGATGATGTTCTCTCTTTCGACAGAGATGGTTCTCCAACTCAGTGGGCCAGTTTTTGCTGATGCTCCTCATCCTGAGAGCCACTGCTCTGAAGGAACCCAATCTCAGAAAAATGCCAGGTGCCTTCAAAGTTATTGGAACTGGAATGAAGATTTAGTAAAATGAGATAGAGAGAAATAGCATATTGGCATTAAAGATGGCGGTGTGAGAGGTGAGACAGAGGCTTCCTCCTAAAACCTCATATAATATGAAAATAGAGCTACTACAACTACTCTTGAAAGAGCAACGGGAAAGAGGATGGCAACAAACTTCATACACCTGGAGACAAGAGCAGCCCTCACAGAAAAGGGTAAAGTACTAAAGCTGTGGTCCTGAGGGATCCAAGCCCTTCCCCCACCCCAGCTCACCAGTGGGAGGAACAGGAACGGAGCAGGGAGAGGGAGTGAAGATCTGGGACTGCTGAATACCTAACTCTGGAGATCTGCTCTGGGAGCACAAACCTACATTTCATGGTGCTTCCATGATACTTTTGTAATTAAGGTGTTGGAAAGCTAAGACAGGCAGAATTCCTGGAGAGACTAAGATTCCAGCTGCCTGTGAAAGCAGGGATCCATACCCAGCTGCTCAGGACAAAAGAAAGGCGGGCAGTCTGAGAGACTTCCTAACAAAGAAGCCCTTAGCAAGAGGGTTGCTAAAGGGGCAAGGATTGCAGAGAGCTTATTGCTCAGGAGAAAGGACAGGCAGACAAAATTGTCCAGGTGCACTCTGCCCAGCAGGTTGGGAGCTTTCATGATCTTCAGGTGCTCCAGCTCCCTGGCTGCCTACACAGCTCCAAGAACCCCTTATGTGACAGGCAAACTAGTGTTCCTTTCTTCTGGCCAGCCCCACTGGGCTTGCAAACCGGGAAATCCTTCCCTGGTGTTAGGCCAGCCAGAGGTAAGATCGGTCTACAGCAACTAAAAACGCAAAGCACAGAGGCTTATACCTTTGTGCTCAGCCCACTGGTTCAGGCAGTGAAGACAGGCATAGCAGACAGGAACCAGGAAACAGCCCTTTCCTCCCCTGAGGCACCAATACCACTCCCCTACAATCCCCACATTGCTTCAGGGGCTGAGCAGCTCCAGAGAGTAGAGCTTCTGGGCACTAGAGGGCGCCATACACAAATATGAACCGCCAAAGGAACCTAGTCCAGAGTAGAATTATGAATACAACTCCTGAGAAAGATCTAAATGATATGGACCTTATGACTCTCCCTGAAAGGGAGTTCAAAATAAAAATCATTAACATGCTCATGGAGGTACAGAAAGATATTCAAGAACTCAGGAATGAATTCCGGTTAGAGATCTAATCATTGAAGAACACAATGGACGGTATTAAAAGCAGATTGGATACGGTGGAGAAGACAATAAATGAAATAGAAACTAGAGAAGAGGAATACAAAGAAGCTGAGGCACTGAGAGAAAAAAGGATCTATAAGAATGAAAGAATATTGAGAGAACTGTGTGAGCAATCCAAACGGAACAATATTCGCATTATAGGGGTACCAGAAGAAGAAGAGAGAGAAAAAGGGATAGAAAGTGTCTTTGAGGAGGTGATTGCTGAAAACTTCCCCAATCTGGGGAAGGAGATAGTCTCTTAGGCCATGGAGGTGCGCAGATCTCCCAATACAAGTGACCCAAGGAAGACAACAGCAAGACATATAGTAATTAAAATGGCAAAGATCAAAGATAAGGAGAGACTATTAAAAGCAGCCAGAGAGAGAAATAAGATCACATACAAAGGAAAACCCATCAGGCTATCATCAGAATTCTCAGCAGAAACCTTTCAGGCCAGAAGGGAGGGGCATGATGTATTTAATGCAATGAAGCAGAAGGTCCTTGAACCAAGATTACATTATCTGGCAAGATTATCATTTAAATTTGAAGGAGGGATTAAACAATTCCCAGATAAGCAAAAGCTGAGAGAATTTGCCTCCTACAAACCATCTCTACAGTGTATTTTGGAGGGACTGCTATAGATGGAAGTGTTCCTATGGTTTAATAGCTGTCACCAGAGGTAATAAAACCACAGTAAAGAAAATAGAACAGCTAATTACTAAGCAAATGCAAAATTAAATTAACTATCCCCAAAATCAATCAAGGGATAGACAAACAGTACAGAATATGATACCTAATATATAAAGAATGGAGTAGGAAGAAAAAGGAGGAAGGAAACAAACAAAAAAACAAAAAAAGAACCTTTAGATTGTGTTTCTAGTAACATATTAAGTGAGTTGTTAGACTTTTAGATAGTACGGAAGTTAACCTTGAATCTTTGGTAACCACGAATCTGAAGCCTGCAATGCCAGTAACAACATACCTATCCATAATCACCCTAAATGTAAATGGACTGAATGCACCAGTCAAAAGACATAGAGTCACTGAATGGATAAAAAAACAAGACCCATCTATATGCTGCCTTCAAGAGACTCACTTTAAACCCAAAGACATACACAGACTAAAAGTGAAGGGATGGAAAAAGATATTTCATGCAAACAACAAGGAGAAAAAAGCAGGTGTGGCAGTACTTGTATCAGACAAAATAGACTCCAAAATGAAGAAAGTAGCAAGAGATAAAGAAGGACATTACATAATGATAAAGGGGTCAGTCCAACAAGAAGATATAACCATTATAAATATATATGCACCCATCACAGGAGCGCCAGCATATGTGAAACAAATACTAACAGAATTAAAGGAGGAAATAGACAGCAATGAGTTCACTTTAGGAGACTTCAACACACCACTCACTCCAAAGGACAGATCAACCAGACAGAGAATAAGTAAAGACACAGAGGCACTGAACAACACACTAGAACAGAGGGACCTAACAGACATTTACAGAACTCTGCACCCAAAAGCAGCAGGATACACATTCTTCTCAAGTGCACATGGAACATTTTCCAGAATAGATCACATACTAGGCCACAAAAAGAACCTCAGTAAACTCAGAACTATTAAAATCCTACCGACCAGCTTCTCAGATCACAAAGGTATAAAACTAGAAATAAATTTTAGAAAGAAATCAAAAATCTCAGAAATACATGGAGACTTAACAACATTCTCCTAATTAATCAATGGGTTAATGACCAAATCAAATCAGAAATCAAAGAATATATGGACACTAATGACAACAACAACACAAAGCCACAACTTCTGTGGGATGCAGCAAAGGCAGTTCTAAGAGGAAAGTATATTGCAATCCAGGCCTATTTAAAGAAGGAAGAACATTCCCAAATGAATAGTCTAAAGACACAATTACTGAAATTGGAAAAAGAAGAACAAATGAGGCCCAAAGTCACCAGAAGGAGGGACATAATAAAGATCAGAGAAGAAATAAATAAAATTGAGAAGAATAAAACAATGGAAAAAATCAATAAAACCAAGAGCTGGTTCTTTGAAAAAATAAACAAAATAGATAAACCCCCAGCCAGACTTATTAAGAGAATAAGAGAATCTACACACATAAACAGAATCAGAAATGAGAATGGAAAAATCACGACAGACCCCACAGAAACACAAAGAATTATAGGAGAATATTATGAAAATCTATATGCTAACAAGCTGGAAAACCTAGAAGAAATGGACAACTTCTTAGAAAAATACAACCTTCCAAGACTGACCAAGCAAGAAACAGAAAAACTAAACAGACCAATCACCAGCAACGAAATTGAATCAGTAATCAAAAAACTACCCAAGAATAAAACCCCCAGACCAGATGGATTCACATCTGAATTCTACCAGACATATAGAGAAGAAATAAAACCCATTCTCCTTAAAGTTTTCCAAAAAATAGAAGAGGAGGGAATACTTCCAAACTCATTCAATGAAGCCAGCATCACTCTAATACCAAAACCGGGCAAAGACCTCACCAAAAAAGAAAATTACAGACCAATATCCCTGATGAACGCAGATGCAAAAATACTCAACAAAATATTAGCAAACCGAATTCAAAAATACATCAAGAGGATCATACACTATGATCAAGTGGGATTCATCCCAGGGATGCAAGGACGGTACAACATTCGAAAATCCATCAACATCATCCACCACATCAACAAAAAGAAGAACAAAAACCACATGATCATCTCCATAGATGCTGAAAAAGCATTTGACAAAATTCAGCATCGATTCATGATTAAAACTCTCAACAAAATGGGTATAGACAGCAAGTACCTCAACATCATAAAGGCCATATATGACAAACCCACAGCTAACATCATACTTAACAGCGAGAAGCTGAAAGCTTTTCATCTAAGATCGGGAACAAGACAGGGATGCCCACTCTCTCCACTGTTATTCAACATAGTACTGGAGGTCCTAGCCACGGCAATCAGACAAAACAAAGACATACAAGGCATCCAGATTGGTAAAGAAGAAGTCAAATTGTCACTATTTGCAGATGACATGATATTGTACATAAAAAACCCTACAGACTCCACTCCAAAACTACTAGAGCTAATGTATGAATTCAGCAAAGTTGCAGGATACAAAATTAACACACAGAAATCTGTTGCTTTCCTATACACTAATGATGAACTAACAGAAAGAGAAATCAGGAAAACAATTCCATTCACAATTGCATCAAAAAGAATAATATACCTAGGAATAAACCTAACGAAGGAAGTGAAAGACCTGTACTCTGAAAACCACAAGACACTCCTAAGAGAAATTAAAGAGGGCACTAACAAATGGAAATGCATCCCATGCTCTTGGCTAGGAAGAATAAATGTTGTCAAAATGGCTATAGCCTAAAGCAATCTACAGATTCAACGCAATCCCTATCAAACTACCAACAGCTTTCTTCAATAAACTGGAACAAATAATTCTAAAATTCATATGGAACCACAAAAGACCCCGAATACCCAAAGCAATTCTGAGAAGGAGGAATAAAACGGGGAATTACGCTCCCTGACTTCATGCTCTACTACAAAGCCACAGTAATCAAGACAATTTGGTATTGGCACCAAAACAGACCCACAGACCAATGGAACAGAATAGAAAATCCAAACATTAACCCAAACATATACAGTCAATTAATATTTGATAAAGAAGCCTTGTATATACAATGGGGAGATGACAGCCTCTTCAGCAGCTGGTGTTGGAAAAACTGGACAGCTACATGTAAGAGAATGAACCTGGACTACTGTCTAGCCCCATACACAAAGGTAAACTCAAGGTGGATCAAAGACCTGAATGTAAGTCATGAAACCATAAAAATCTTAGAAAAAAACATAGGCAAAAATCTCTTAGACATAAACATGAGCGACTTCTTCATGAACATATCTCACTGGGCAAGGGAAACCAAAGCAAAAATGAACAAGTGGGACTATATCAAGCTGAAAAGCTTCTGTACAGCAAAGGACACCATCAGTAGAACAAAAAGACATCCTACAGTATGGGAGAATATATTCATAAATGACGTATCTGATAAGGGGTTGATTTCCAAAATATATAAAGATCTCACGCACCTTAACAAACAAAAAACAAATAATCCATTTGAGAAATGGGCAGAGGACATGAATAGACACTTCTGTAAAGAAGAAATTCAGATGGCCAACAGGCCCATGAAAAGATGCTCCACATCCCTAATCATCAGAGAAACACAAATTAAAACCACTATGAAATATCACCTCATACCAGTGTGAATGGCCAACATCCAAAACACAAACAACAACAAATGTTGGTGAGGACGTGGAGAAAAGGGAGCCCTCCTACACTGCTGGTGGGAATGCAAATTAGTTCAACCATTGTGGAAAGCAGTATGGAGTTTACTCAAAAAACTCAAAATAGAAATACCATTTGACCCAGGAATTCCACTCCTAGGAATTTACGCTAAGACTGCAGCAGCCCAGTTTGAAAAACAGATATGCACCCCTATGTTTATTGCAGCACTATTTACAATAGCCAAGAAATGAAAGCAACCTAAGTGTCCATCAGTAGATGAATGGATAAAGAAGATGTGGTACATATACACAAGGAATATTATTCAGCCATAAGAAGAAAACAAATCCTACCACTTGCAACAACATGGATGGAGCTAGAGGGTATTATTCTCAGTGAAATGAGCCAAGCCAAAAAAGACAAGTATCAAATGATTTCACTCATATGTGGAATATAAGAACAAAGAAAAAACTGAAGGAACAAAACAGCAGCAGACTCACAGAACCCAAGTACGGACTAATAGTTACCAAAGTGAAAGGGACTGGGGAAGATGGGCGGGAAGGGACGGATAAGAGGGAAAAAGGGGCATTACAATTAGCAGGTGGAAAGTTGGGAGGGCATGGGGAGGGCTGTACAACTCAGAGAAGACAAGTAGTGATTCTATAGCATCTCACTATGCTGAAGGACAGTGACTGTAATGGGGTTGGTGGGGCGGACCTGATGAAGGGGGTACTTTAATAACCATGGTATTGCATATGTAATTGTAAATTAATGATACCAAAATAAATTATAAAAAAAAGGATTCATCCATATTAGCAACTATAGCTCATTCATTCTCTCTGCCATTTAGTGTGTCATTGTATGAATATACCTAGAATTTATTTACCTAATATACTGTTGATGTACATTTGAATTATTCTAAATCAAGGCAATTATGAATAGTGCTGTTATGAATATTTCTGTACATGTCTAAAAAAATGAGATAATGAGTGTAATCTACCTCAGAGAAGGCTTGACATGTGGGAGACAGTGCAATAAAATTGTATTTTATTTTATGCCAAAGCAAGAGAATGTTTAGGCTAATTCCATATATTCTTTGATTTCTTTTATGCTTAACCTCCATGCTATGAAGTGGTAACACTTGTATTCCCATTTTGCAAATAAAAAACAAAGGTTGAGAAACATGTTATGCCATTAGTAGGTGTGGATCATGAATTCAAAACCCAAGGCTATCAAAAACTAAATTCCTTTTCTTAATGATGCATTCTTAATGACACTTCAGCTCATGTGAAGGAAAAATCTGAAAAGAACTGTTTTTTACCTGATCCTAGGAATTTGACTTATACTACTTTTCTTGCTGCAGTGCATTATCACTTCAGCTTTCTTAACATTACTTCATAAGGTAGGTTACAAATTGAATCTGTGGCAAGTTGTTATGCCTCCTTTTATCTTACCCTTAGTCTACTTCATTCCTTTATATTACCTGCCTCTTTATTTTGATATCTGAATGTACCATCCTTGAGTATTCCTTTTAAATTTCTTCTTGCAAAAGAGCCCTGACCTATCTATGCAAAGTTTGTACAAGTTCATAGCAGCTTTACTGAAATAGCAAGACAAAGCAAAACTGAAAAATGGAAACAGCCCATATATCCACTAGGAACTGAATGTATAAAAACATTACAATATATCCATAAAATGGAGTTTATTAGCACTAAAATGTACTATCAAATACATGCAAGAACTTAGATGAATCTTAAAAACATACTGAGTAAAAGAAGCCAGACATAAAAGAACAGATAGTATGTGATTCAATTTGTATGATATTCTAGAACTGTAGTTTTGTAGCCAAACTAACATATAGTGATAGAGAGCAAACCAATGGGAGCCTGGAGTCAGGAAGTGATGTGGGTGGGGGACTGACCTTAGAGATATGGGGAGCTTCTTGAGGTGAGGAAAATATTCTCTATCTTGATTGTTGTAGGGTAGTTACACAAGTGTGTATATTTGTCAAAGACACTGAACTGTATAGTGGGTGCACTGAATTACATGTAAGTTACACCTCAATTAAGTTTATTTTGTAAATGGGCTCTTGCTTTGGCCAGAAAAAGGATAAAAAACAACACAAAGCTTTTGAGAAAGGGAAGCACCAGATAACGGATAATATCAAACTACGGCCATTTGGCAAATGTGCTGAAGGCTTGAAGGCAGCAAGCTCCCTCATGTTGCTGAAAATACCTGCTAAGGGATGTTTGCCAAGGCCTGAATCTGAAGAATTCCAGTACTAGTACTCTGGATTTGTTTCACAGAAACAATAAAAGAAAGCAACATAAGAAACATACAAGGCTCATACCATGGTGAAAAGCATATTTAAGGTAATGACCCTTCAAAAAGACTTCAGTGCGCCATGCTACTGAGGATCTTATCAGAAACTTAAGCCTATGCTGGCAAAGAACTTCAGTGAAATGATTAATTCTGAAAAGGCAGCTGGTATAAAAAGATAGAAAATAATATTATTCTTCATTTGAAATAAGGAAAATTCCCAATATTTCTGAATGAAAAGTGGGTTTAGGAATCTAGACTTCCTAACAAACCAGATCATCTATATCCCAAACACACACACACACACACACACACACAAATTGAAAATTTGGAAAATAATCCATGTAAGAGCTTTTATTTTGTGATATTTGATCTGGAACTTAGTATCTCATCAAGACGAAAATAATGGAGGAAACTTGAAGATTAGCAATGGAAATGTAGGTAGTTTGTGTGTAAAGCTCAGAATTCACCAAAAATGCTTTTCTTTATTAATTAGTCACACAAATCCACCCATGTGGTACTTGGCACCGAATGGGAGACAAGTCAGTCTCTGCTAGAAGGAAGAGAAGGAAAGAGAGAGGGATGAAAGGACCGTAGTCTTTGGCTGAAGCTATATACCTTGAGACAAAAATGAAATGTGTTTGGTAAAAAAGTTCAGGAAGTCAACATTTTTCATGTACTTCATACTCTCCAACTCACCCCCCAATATGCTATTGATTACTGAGTTAAAACATATATTTAGAGTAATTTCAGAAGGCCATAATTATGAAAGGCATAAATTGGGATGGCTGCTTAGAATGCATTTCTATCTCTGTATTTCTCTTTCAGCAAACTCTGGGCAAAGAAGGAGGAAACATGCTTAAACTTCTCAGTGGATATCATGCCCTCATCTGAGCATTTGACTTAAGGAGTAGGAAATGGATCATGATTATCGAGGAGCCATGACAGTCCAGCTGAAGGATGATCAATGGATGTCAACTCAGATGCACAGTTTGATTGACAGAAGGTAATTCTCATTCAAGCTAATGGGGGACCTGAATTGGACTCACGGTATTAGAAAGTGAGAAAAGGGTAAGTCTTCCTAAATGAGAAAATATAATCTCTTGGTGAGTCCATCCTTTTAGCCTGAGTCCCATTGATAGTTGACAATATAAAAGTTTGTATTTTTAAATGATCTTTTCCAGTATAGATTCTTTTCAGTGTTTTTTGTTGGTATTACCTAGTATATTTTCTCTGAAAGAGACTAGAAATTGCCTTCTTTCCTCCAGGAGAGTGACTGAGCATTAAAGGTTTTCTGCCGAAAGCATGGAGACTCTGATAAGTAATCATATCCTTTACCCATGATAAATAAGCTATTAAAAAATGAAAAAGTTGGAATGTGTGAAATGTACAATGTTGTGGAAACCTCATTTATAAGACCAGGAGTCTTTTCCATTGTTTAGTCACAATGCTGGAGCCTTCTCTTATATTTATATTTCTCTTCCCCAGGCTGAAGTACTTTGTGCATGAGACTGAGACGCTGCCAGGACTAGTCCATCTGGCTGACCAAATGGACTGAGCTCACTGGAACACTGCCATATGATGCTGTATATCAGTAGAAAGTTTAACCCCCAAGTCCCTTTCTCAGTTTAATGGAAACCAAATTTCTATTTTCAGAAGCTCCTCCAATTGATCTGAGTGTCATCACCCAGGCTTGCCTCCTGCAGTCTAGCTCCCAGTCTCAAAATCAACTTGCTCAAGAGGGCAACCCCACCTCTCCACAAAGTCAAAAGCAGTGAAATGAGTTTGACAGAAAGGTTTATGCCAAGTGAAAAATCACTGTTACATTTGATTACATTTGCCTGACCTTGAACAATCTTAGGAGCCAGAGCAGTCATTTTAGTTAAGTAATTTAGTTTAAATTGCTTAATTAAGAAATAAAATTTCATGGAATTCCCTAGATTAATTTGCACTTATACTTAAGAGCATCAACATTTATAATCAATTTAAAGAGGAAATAAGCCTAGACTATTTTATAGTTTGCAGTGAAACCTAATTGGATTCATTTGGGCTGAAATAGGAAATATAGAGAGATCTGATATATTTTTAATTTCCCACATCTTAAGGACAATAATGGGCATTTAATCTTTGCGAGGCACTGAGTTTTAGACTTGAAATTGCAGAAACTGTGGATGTTAAAGATAAACTGGCTGATTCCCCTGAGTTCCTACCTTCCAGGGAAGGCATTCAATGGAGCTAGATAGCAGCAAAACTCACAGGCGGGGCTGGCCTACACATCATGAGTAAGTGATGGGTCCCAGAGGGGGTTGCCTGTGACCAGCAGGGGTCTGCTCTTGCCAGCCTCTGTATGTGTTCACTCAAGCCCTTCCCTCGCCTCTTTCTACTGAAGAATATTTTTAATGAGAGTGTCTGAATTAGATATGAATATTTAAGATTTTGTCTAAAGTATAGGGAAGAGATTTGAGGCCGCACAGAGACACAGAGGGAATTTTCTGAGCTCATGTGTCTATCCTAGTCAGAGGTCCTGAATTAAGACAGTAGTAGTAGAAATGGAAAAGATATATTCTGGAGGTAATATCACAAGGACCAGGTGATCCACTGGGAGAAGATGGGGTGAAGAGTGGGATGAGAGGATGGCAGGAAGCAAGGATGACTGACAGATTTCTGTCTGGGTTGCCAGCTAGTCACCCACACATCACATCCAAACACGCACATTTGTCTATTTGTCTGGGACTGTGCTGATTAATGTCTGTAGTGCCATCCTTTTATTCTCCAGTGTGTCACAGTTTGGCAGATAAATTTCTTCACCTTAGTAGAAGAATGAATGGCAGTCATATTGAGAATTCTAAGGAGGTATGTTGGAGATTTTTTATTATATTTGAGATGCCCAGGTTATGATTGTATTTATTCTCTTTCAAACCTTTGTTCAGACATCCCTTTCCCAATGGGGTTCTCTTGAACATCTAATTTAATCCTTCAACCTTCCCACTTGACCTGTCCCTCAACACCCTTACCTTGCTCTTAGATTTCCTTTAATCTTAGCCCTTAACACCTTCCATCATACTATATAATTAGCCTAGTGTGTTGATTGACCATTGCCTGTCATCTGCTATAATGGGAGCTCTTTGAGGATAAGGATCCTGGTCTCTTCTGTTCACTGATACATTCCAAGTACCTAAAATAGTGCCTGCTATTTAATAGGTGATCAATGAACATTTTTGAATCCATAAATGAGTGAACTGAAAGAACTCAACACATGTGTATAGAGTGCCTACTCTTTTTTGAGTTCATATGTCCATCCTAGTCAGAGATATTCAGCAGATTCCAGAATGTTCAATAGAAAGTAAATACACCTGATTCTGAGGCTTAAGAGATGGTGGTCTAGAGTTATAAAAGTGTATAGCAGTAGTAAGAAGATCATATTTGAGCTGTAGCATAATTAATACCCTTAGTGAAATCATTTAAGTAACAAGAAGAGGACTCAGGACTAAGCCTAGAAATTAACAACAATTAGAGGAAGGTGTGGGAAGAGAAACTTGGATGGAAAACAAGTAGAAATAGACACTGAATAAGCAGAATCAAGAGAGAGTAGTGTCATGGAGGCCAAGGGGGGTTAAAAAGAATTTTGAAAGGAGGGAGTTGTGAAAAGTATGAAATAAGTCAGCTATTCAAAGTAAGGCCAGAATTGCCATCAAATTTATTAGAAATATAGTTGTGGAATGAATTGTGTGCCCCTAAAATTCACATGTTAAAAGCTTAACCCCAAATGTGACTATATTTGGGAATGGGGTCTTTAAAGAAATAGAGTTAAATAAGCTCATAAAGGGTGGAGGGTGGGGGCTAATTCAGTACTAGTGGTCTCCTTATAAAAAGAAAGAGACACCCTGGTTGCACCTGCCTGGAGGAAAAGCCATGTGGGATGCAGAGAAGGAGGCTGGAAAGAGGCTTCAAGAGAAACCAACCCTGCTGACACTTTTCTCAGACTTTCAGTTTCCAGAACTGTAAGAAAATAAATTTCTCTTGTTTGAGTCACCCAGTCTGCGGTATTTTGTTTTGGAACCCTTACCAAACTGATACAATGGTCATTACTGACACTGGAATAGTAACATTTTCAGTAGGGAAAACTGATATCATAGAGGATTAGGGTAGGGAGTGAAGTGGGGATTTCTATAGAATTGTTGAAATGTGGGAGGAGCAAATAGCCCAGGAGTTATGCTGTATCAAAACCCTAGGAGAGTACTATTAGAATATAGTTACCATAATTTTCCAAGAGACAAACTGATCATCTCCACACTGTAATATGCATAATTATGCATATTGATTAGGGCATATTTCTTTGTTTTGAAACTGAAGGAAATCTTGGGAGAGTTTTTAATCTGAACCAGGCAGGAGAATCTTACAAGGACATTTGCAATGAAGTTGGCACTCTTAGGTGTGATTTTAGGGTCCCTAAATTAGCTGGACCTCCCAATCTAAATTGTTATGTTGATGCTATGAAACAGCTATAGAAAGTTGTGGGTTGTTTGATGTTATTCTTAAATGCACTTATATGGTTTTTTTCCTCAGAGTTTATCACTGACAATATAAAGTTAGAACTGTGTTTTTCTTTCTAGAGGGCATAGTTTACTCTTGCTAATAGAACTCCCTGAATTAGCACATTATACTTTTTAAAGTGAGTTTGCATTCATTGTGTCCTAATTCTTCTCTCCTTCTCAGGGAATTTTCTCCTGCAGTCACTCTACATCTTCCCTGCTCCACCAAATTCCCCATAATAATACAAATGCATTGCAGTCTCCAAAATTAAAAAAGATGTATAATAAATCACACATTTTACCCATGTCATGGAGAGGTTCAGTCTTTTATTCTCTTACTTTCTCTACAAAACTCACTTCTTAGATGGTCTCACCCTGATTTTGTGGCTATACCTATCATCTCTAATCTGGTGACTCTTCAACATTTCCTCTGGGCTTCAGTCCGGTAAATATAGGCTCTGAAAATAAACACATTAAGAAAAAAGTAAGTCTCTTGATTCTCAACACCATCTCTAACCCAACTCTTACCATCAATATTCTTTGTAGGAATAAACAGCTTAATTCACCCAGGTGTTCAGGCCAAAACTTAGCAGTCATCCTTGAAACTTCTTTCTTTTTCCCAATCCATCACCCATGTTGTGTTTGCTCAACCTTAACATGAGATACCAATTAAAAACAAAACAAACAACAATAAAATTATCCCCCACAGTGCTCATAAAGGGCGGTGCTGTGGCGGGGGTCTGGGATTGCTACCCAAAGGTTGGGAAGGATTCTCTTGCTCCGTGTGTCCCCACTGGCCCCTACACAGCTCCCACAGCCCCAGGTGAAGTGTACGTAAACAGGAAAGATTCAAGCTTTGAAGGAGAACTCCTTCCTGTCTTTGCCTCAAGTCCCCTCCCTCCCCACGTGTCCCAACCTTGTCCCCAAAGCTGACGTGGGCTCACCACTTAGCTGCATCAAGCCTTCCCTGCTGAGGCCCTTTAAAAATGTACAAAAGGGGTGAACCATCTTTTATATAAATAGGAAAAGCTAGCATGTTCCTCCCATGTCCCTCGGGCCTGACCCTTGGAGCCAGGCTTGGCAGGATGGAACACCTCCTGGTTGTTTCCCAGGGCATGGTGGGGTCCGGGGCTGCTTCTGCCAGGGTCTCCCCACAGCACCAGCAGCCTAGCCCTCTGTGGAGCTGTTCTGGCTGAGACCACCAAGCCTACTAGGTGCGTCCTCCTGCTTCCCAGGAGGGACTGTGTGACCAGTCTTTCCTGTGCACAACACCCTGCAGGAGCGTTCCCCTAGCGGGAGCCCCCCAGAACACACCTGGACATGGCCATGCCTTCTTGAGGCAGTCGCCCTTGCTGCCACTGTCTCCAGCCCCACTGCCAGTGAGGAGGAGTGTCGTGCATCATAAACACAGTTTTCCATCAAGAAGAACTGGAGGCAATGAGCAGCAGGGGCTTGTGCATGAGGTGCACGATGTTTCAGGAGGAGATGGCTCAGCGCCATCCGTCCTGCAGGCTGAACACTCGGTCGGGCTTCCAGATCTTCCCCAGGACATGTTGCCTCATCAGGATATGAGACAGCCGGTGGAAAACTCGTGGAAGTTGAAGCTGCACAGTGGGTGGGACTTGAATAAGGTGTGGCAGGTCTCTGCTCAGGCACACGCCTGCTCAGTTGGACCTGCCGCTGGAAGGCCAGGTGCAGCCTGTTCCCTGGCTGGATCCCAGGACCACGTGCAAGCTCGTGGATTTCCTTGATGCAAGAGTCAGTGAGGTCTCAGAACCAGAGGATGGTGTTGTCATACACGAGGAAGATCCTCTGTGGGCCCTTGGAGTAGGGCCTGAAGGTGGTGCAGAACAGGACCCAGAGCCACTGCTTGACCCACAGGCAGACCCACAGGGTGGCCAGCGTCTTGCAGTCGATCCGGTTGCCATAGGCATAAGGGAACTAAGCCGCACCTTTCTGCCGGCTCTCCAGGACCTCGCTCTTGATTACATCGCTGTTGCCCCCAGCAGGAACTTGAGCAGGTAAGTAAGAGCTCTTGACGGGGCTGCCCTGGGGCCCCATCTTTGGTGTCGTGTGCATGCAGGCGGCACTCGCGCACCCCAGACACCATCGGGGAGAGGCTGTCTACCATACACCCAGAGCCCTCAGACCAACCTGCTTCAGGACAGCTGTCGAGGGCATGCCGCTCCCCGCAAGCCCTCACCTAAGCCTGAGGTTCTAGCCTCTGCTAACTACCTCCATACCACTAGCATGTCCTTCACAAACAACTAAATTAGCCTCTTAACCTGTACTCTTGCCTCTGTAAATATATTCTCCGTATAACAGCTGAGATGGTATTTACAAATATAAATCATACCTCGCCACTCTGGTGGTAGTCTCTAGTGTCACCCACAGACTACACTGATCTCTGCCCCTCTGGATACATGCAGGAATTGCGTTTACCTGGCTTATTGTTTTTTTCCCTTCAAAAGCACTGGTGCATCCCGAGCCAAACCAAAATAGCCTGCAGGCTGACTTGGGAGGCTTCTTGTGGGTGGGTGAGGTCATATGGCTTGTTCTGGACAATAAGTTCTAAGCAAAAATAATACTTGCATTAACGGAGTTGAAGCATTTAATTGCTGATTTGAGACCCTCCAGAATCTACCCTTTACAGCAGAGACTGGTATGTTCAGATCACGGTGACTTCATTAGCCTGGGTGCTAGAGTGAGGATAACACTGAATCCCTAGCCATCCCATGATGGACACAGTGCAGTCAAGAGGAAAGTCTATATTGTTTTCACCTACTGAGATTTTCTCTTTGTTAATACAGCACAACCCCTCTGTCTTGATTGACGTTTTCTGCTGCTTGAAACTTACTCTGTGTGGATGGAGTTACAACATAATTTGAATAAAATACAAATCTCTTACTATGGTCTATAAGCCTGTAAGACTTGTTCTCTGCCTGGATTCCTAATCCTTGTACTCTAGACATACTGCCCTTGGTGTTTTTCCTACCTGCAAAGCCCACTTCTTAAGCTTTAGCACTTACTGTTCTCTATGCCTGGCACATTCTCTCCTCAGACCTTACATGGTGGACTCCATCACTTCATTTGGTGTTTCGCTCAATGTCATTCACTTACTTTCTCTCTTTAAAATCTATTTCCCACCTCCCAACCCATATTTATTGATATTTTCAACTTCCCTATTAGATAGAGTAGACCAGGTTATGCTCAAGTAACTAAAAACACCAACACCTTAGAGTTTATCACAACAAAAATGTATTTCTTGTTCTCACTACATGTCTAACTAAAGTCAGCAGTGATCTCTGCTCATGGCAGCAAGTAAGGATCCAGGTTAATGGAAGCTTCATTTTATCATAAGCTTCCAAGATCCCTGTGGCATAAAGATGGGAGCCAGACAGAGTCTGGCAAAATTCATTAAATTCTCTATCCCAGAAGTTACATATGCTGTTTCAACTAATCCTTGGTTGAATGGCCTGCCTCAACCCCAGACAGTTTGGATGTTTCCCTGGAGGAGAGAAAGGGCTTCAAGGTCTTCACAGAGGAAAGAAGAATCAGATTATTAGGAAAACCACTATAGTGACTATCAAAGCTGCTGTATACTGATTTTCTGCTGCTGCATGTAACAAATTGCTACTAAGCTACCTAAAACAACTTCCTTTTATGAACTCATAGTTCTATAGGTCAGAAGTTTGAGTGGGCTTAATTTTGTTCTCCACTCAAAATGATCATAATGCCAAAATCAGTACTAGGCTGGGCTCTTGTCTGGGGGATAATCCAGTCCCAAGATTATTGAGGTTTGTTGATAGAATTCAGTTCCTGGTGGCTGTAGGACTGAGGCCCCTGTTCCTTGCTGGCTACCCTCTGCTCCTAGTGACCACTGGCGTTCTTCTCACATGGCTTCCCTCATCTTCAGTCAGCAACAGGACACCAAGTTCTTCTCATTCCTCCTCTTGTATCTACTAAGGCCTGACTATCCTTTCTGTTTCCCTCAGGAAACATTGTCTTCATCCTATTGTTTTTTTTTTTTTGCAACTCTAATTCATCTCTACTTTCTCTTCTCTTTCTATTCTCTTGCCATCTAAAGCTCATCTTGTTTAAGCCTCCTTTCTCCCACCCCTACATCTCTTCCTAAGGCCAGTCTCACTCTTTTCCTTTCCCACCAAGTAAATCCAGCTTTTCGTCTATGGGAACATTTCAAATATCTGACATACTGGAACTTTCATGATACATTTGGACAAGTAACACAGGTCCTCACCTCATTTTCACTCACTGGGAGGTGCATTGGTCCGTGGTGAAATGAATCTTCAGGATGAATTTTTTCTTACACCAATCTCCCTGTGCCAACTTTTCTTACCAAAAATGCAGTGTCATTCTTGTCTTTCTGATGCTGTCTAGTAGTCCTCACAGAAAACCCAGTAGTCACACAGTGACTGACTTCCTTTGATTGCTCTTCTGTCTTTTGTTGGTATTTCCCTCTATCATCATCTAAATTTAACCTCTCATATATATATATATCATATACCCATATGTTATATAGATAAAAATATAGATATGAAAGTATATAGAAAGAAGGGACTAGCGGTTACCAAAGGGGAGGGGTGTGGGAGGGCGGGTGGGGAGGGTGGGAGAAGGGGATGGAGGGGTATTATGTTTAGTACACATGGTGTGGGGGATGACGGGGAAAACAGTGTAGCACAGAGAAGGCAAATAGTGAATCTGTGGCATCTTACTACACTGATGGACAGTGACTGCATGGGGATATGGGTGGGGACTTAATAATATGGGTAAATGTAGTAACCACATTGTTTTTTCATGTGAAACCTTCATAAGAGTGTATATCAATAATACCTAAATAAAAAATTAAAAAAAGAAAGTATATAGACTATATATGTATGACAGCAATATATTGCCCTTTCTATATACTACTTCTGAAAATTTTTCCAGACTAGTTTTTGCCATTCTCAGTGAATGGAAGAGTGTGGTATCTCTCCCAAGCACTCTCTAAGATAAAATACTTGCTCTTTCCTACTGTACTCCATCCGTGCAGAGCCTCATCCATGGTGTTGTGTGTGTGTTGGAGGGGGGTCTTGACTTTTCTTCTATGTAAAAATGTTGGTTAAAAATATTTCTGCCATAAAAGAATGTTACTTCAGTAAGTATTCATGCTTTGCAAAACAAAGAAATATACAGAATCAGGGATCTAGGATACTTACCCTGCAGTTGCTGAATAAAGAATATAGTATTTACCTGAGAAGGAGCTCTTAAAGATATCTAATTGTACAAAGTGATATTTAGAGATGATCAGATTAGAAGCGTGTACTCTATATTCTTTTCCAAGTATCTGGACCCTCATACTCTACTTTTCCTGTGGACTGTCAGGCAACTTTTGCTGCAGAGGCCTACTTACATGTTTCCTTTCCTCAGCAAGTGCTGCCATATGAGACCGCACTGATGTCTGTTATATTGCTTACAGTCACTAAACTGTGCTTTGATATCATGCCTTTGACTTTTATCAAAGGCCTCTGTAAGGACTGTCACATGGTTCTTCTGCATTTGATGTGAAATATTTACTTTTAGATCATGTATGCACCTTTGCAGTGCAGGAAATCTCTTTCCAAGTATGATATGAAGAAAAATTTTGTTCCCTTGAGGAACGAAGTATCTTAAGACCTCACCATATGCTCCTCTGTGTATTGGCTGCAGAGAAACTTTGTGGGTTTTGTGTTCAATTCCAGAAGTTTTGTTGTTCTCGATTGTTAGAATATTGCTTTTATTCTCTTAACTCAACAGCACCTCATCTTCAGACAAGGCAGGGCAAACTGCATCCTCATGCCCAATGTGTATGTGTAACCATGTGGAAAGAAAGGAGGAGAAAGAATGTGTGTTGGTGTGGGGGAAACAGACCAGAGGAGGGGCATCAGAAGCCCGCAGATGCACATGGTGTGAGACTGTGGCTCAGATCCCATGTCTGCCATTTATTTGTTGCAGTTACATACCTTCTGTAAGCTTCAGTTTCCTCATCTATAAACTGGTAATGAAAATACCTGCTTTATAGTGGTATTGGAAGGATCAATAAAAATACCCAAATAATTAGTCTGGTTCTTCAAAAAAGCTCAATAAATGGTAGAGTTGATTGGTCTTATTATTAATGTTATTGAAGAAGAAAATTAGGGAGACAATTCCAGCTGAGAAGTCAACAGCCTAATGTTGTTTCACTAAACTATTAGTGAGTTTACTTTAAAATGAATTTGCACTTTCTCTATAAGATGTGCAAGGCCTCAGATTTCCAGGAAAACTGTGACATGTTAATGTTTTCCCTCCAAGAAGTCTTTACTTTTTCTTTCTATTTCATTTTCAGGATCCATAACTAATTACACCCATCGTGTTGCTCAAGTGTATTCATTCACTCTTTCATTCATCAGTTGGCCAGTCATTCAGAAAGTGTGTACTGTTGAGTCTGCTTTGTGCTAGATACTGAGCTAGGTACTGGGTGTATAATAGTTAACATGGGAACAGCTCTACCCTTGTGGAAAGCACAGCCTAGAGAAGGAGACAGACTAAAGACTGTTGCAAATGGTAATTGTGTGTGTCTCCTCTTGTCACAAGCAACAGTGACCAGTGAGCTATTTCACACAAAGCTCTTAATGAATCCTTCTAGGATTATTTATGACTAATGAAAAAGCTTCTAAAGAGGTGAAAGCTTAATCCAAATAAACAAATCTCTAATGACAGAAGTTCAGTTAATATGGCACCAAGGGTAGAACAGTTATTTAAATCAAAGGCTGTGCCCAGAAGCTCTCAAATCCCATCACATAGTCAACTCCTATTCTGCCAGGAAGTAAGACTTTGATATTCTTTGCCAATAATGACTGTTAAACAGCAAGGGATGTTCTCAATTCCATGCCCCAAAGTGATGCACAAGACAACTGGAGTCTGTTTTATATTTTAAAGAGGAAAAGACCTTCTTGACTGGATGAGCAAAGAAGCATCCACAGTTGGAAGAACAGGAGACCTTTTCACTCTTAACTGAGACAGTTAAACATGGAAATATGGAAAATGTAATTAAATTACAAAATGAAGTGTATGATTAAAGTTTAATGGAGTTGAATGTAAAAATGGTCCTTAGACTTAACTGCACATTAAAATTACCTGGGGACCTCTTTAAAATGCCAGTGCCTATATCCCATTCTAGACCAATTAAATGAGCATGCTTGGGATCTGGACAATGGATTTGTCTTTTTTCATTTAAATCTTCCAGGAGATTCTATTATACAGCCAAGGCTGAGACCACTGGAGCAGAGGAAAAGAACTGGAGGAACTGAAGATGAACCCTGGAGGGTTGGCCATATTTTGGTATGTGGAGAACAGTAAAAATATCAAGCTGGCAAGAAACTAGTGTGAGAACAAACAGTCTGACTTGAGAATGGCTCCAGATTAGGCTATGAGGAGAAGGCCTGACTTAAAAGCCAGTGCCTCCTGTTGAGAAGGTAGGAAGTCTGGGTTTGGTGTACAGGAATTCTTCGCTATAAAGATCCTTACTTTAAGCTCTAATTTAGTTCATGAAGGTTTTATTAGATAGGTTTTGGGAAACAATGAGTATTTTGGTTCTCGTGAGTTTTGAGGTATCTTTTGGTGTATCTAGAAATGAGGGCAACAAGGGATCCAGAAATTAAAAATTAAAAGATGAACTTTTTAACAAGAGTTTTTTTATCATGGGTCTGAAAGACTTAAATGAGGTACCCAGCCTGACACCATGGTTCAGGGCCTGCAGACACCAGGCAGGTGGCACAGTATTAAAGCTACTGGGAATACGAGGCCTGTGGAGCTCCCCACGCTTACTCAGGCCCTTAGCTCAAGAGCTCTGCTGGCCAAACTGGTAATTTCCAAGGAGAATCCTGTGAGGAAGAGATAGTAAGTGAAAATTAATTGTATGTTTCCCTTCTTCTATCCCTCCCTCCCTCTCTCCCTCCCTCTCTTCCTTCCTTTCTTCCTAACTTCCTTCCTCCCTCTCTGGAGTCTGTTTTATATGTTAAAGATGAAAAGGCCTTCTTGACTGGAAGACCTGCCTGCCTTCCTTCCTTCCTTCCATCTAGATCAAAATTGGTATTCTCTTTGTTCTATATATATTTTTTTTATTTCAAAGAATATGCAGAAATTTATAAGGTCTTCTGTAGTTTCATTCATAATGTTAATCCCCGCCCCCCACAATTTCACTATAGGATTGTGAATTCCCCAACTCTGAATTCTACCGAAATGAAGTTTCCAGAAACCTAATCAAGTAATTAGAAAGACACACCTATATAAGTAGAAGCCAATCCAGGTAGTATTTGACAAAACCTAAGAGTAGTTAAGGCTACTACTCATCCCAATTCCTTGCATTCTCAAGTTTAAAGACTCTGCTATATAAGCATAAAAAAATAGCTCAGTTAAGGGTACATTCTTTTACTTGGGAGTTGATCTATGACATTCTGCTATAATGTCATTGGGAATGGAAAGAAAGAATATTTAATTTACCAAAATTTGTCTTAGGATGAATATTATTTGTAGTTAAAAGGGATAATGTTATAGGCTACTTTGGTTTGGAATGGTGAGGCTGTGGAAAGCATGACTGGTGAACAACAGACAGTCACTATACAACCTCGGAAATGGTGGCAGTTAAATGCAAGGATTTATTTCACTGAGTGAGTTTCCAAACTAGACTTCTGTTCTCAGTGTTCTTTTTCCTCTTCTCTAACTTCAACGGCTCTTCATTTCTTCTGTATATAAACATGGAGCAAATATGTTTACAATATGAATTTAGAAATGTGCCAGATGTCAGTCTTCCTGGGCTGGCCCCATTGTCATCTCCATCTCAGCCTTGAACCTTACCTTCGTGAAGAGCATTGGTTGCCCCCGGATGCTCTCTTAGCATCTTCCTAATATTTTGCCTGCTTTGCAGGACAGATTCTAAGATACTCCCTCCCCCATACCTCCTGCCTCCTGTGGCCATGCTCTTGTGTAATCCCCTTCCCTTGAGTGTACATGGGACCTGTGACTTGCTTCTAACCAGTAGAATACGGAAAAAGTAAAGGATGTCACCCCCATGATTACATTGTTATTTAAAATTGACTTGGTGACAGACCTGCTTTAGAGACTCACCTTGCTAACTTGAATTTGGCAGCCCTCTTTGGGAACGTCCACATTGTGAGGAACTGAAGGCAGGTTGTAGGAGCTGAAGGCAGCTTCCAGCTTCTATCAGTATGAATCCAGGCCCTTAGTCCTGCAACCATGAGGAAATGGATTTGCCAACAATCAGGGTAAGTTTGGAAACGGATAATTTCTCAGTCAAGTTTCAGATGAGAACTCCACCTGGCTGGCACATTGATTACAGCGTGGGAAACCTTAAGCAAAGGACTTAGTGGAGAGATGCTCAAACTCCTGACCCACTAAAACTAAGAAGACAGTATGTGTATTGTTTTAAGCTCTTAAAGGTGAGCCAAGCAGGAACCAGGTGTAACACTCCATCTTATCTGTAGCATTTGTTCTGTGGCTGGGGCTTCAGTTTTTCAGTAATTCATTTACAAAACGTTTGGTGTGTAGAGAATTATCACTTTGAGTCACAAGATCCCCTTCAAGCTAAAAAACAAGTGGGAATCAGGCAATTTGAAGACCCTTTTAAAGATTAATCACAGTGTACATCTCTAAAGAAAAACAGGTCGATGGAATACACCAATTGTTCAGAACATGAGCCAGATTAGTCTTACCTTGTGGCTGTTGGTTTGTGTTTATACTATAATCAATATGAAAAGGAATGAAAATTGCAACATTTAAGTCAGACAAGTTCATGTGTTTGAAGGCAATTTTGGATGGACTGATGACCTAGAAAAGCAAATAAAGATGCCAGCTAGTCAAATCAAAACGCTATGAGTATGTATTTATGTATACACTGATTGATATATATATATAATATATATATATATATTTGTATTATAAGTAGAAATTATATATATGTATACTCATTAATTCATCTAAATTCTATTACATACCTTTTAAATAAAGGATCAAGAGAGTCCTTGCATATGCACACATTTTTAAGTAATGAAACTGACAGCTGCATTAGTTTCCTTTTAGGATGTAAGTGGTATTTCTGGATGAATGATGACATTGTCTGACACAAATCAAATATGAGGTGTGGGAAACAGAACTTTTGGAAAACTCTCCAGATGCAAGATGGTGTGATCCATTCACCCAGTATTCTTTATGCAGAGCATTTTAGGAACATTATCTTTTCTTCAATTACTAGTTTTTAGAACAGTTCAGTGTAGAACCATAATTTATAGCCAAGGAAAACTGGAAGCACTGCAGTAATTTACATAGTTAATAACAAAACCTTAGGTTAGTGTATAGTTTTATAAGCGTGTTCATGTTAATGATATTATGAAGTCTAAGGCTGAGATACTACATTCTCCATCTGACATTTGGAGACAGGGAGAGGGAGAGGGAGAGAGAAAGGAAGAGGGAGAGAGAGGGAGTGAGAGAAGTGGGTGGAGAATGAAACCACAGTGAGAGTGGAGGGTTCACATTCTCTTCCCTAAGGGCTTATCATCAGCCATCAGCCTGCCCTATCTTATTGATACCTGTGCACATATGGAGACAGAAATTTTACCCACCTGTCACCCATCCAAGAACACAAGGAGGAGGAGGAGATTCATCACTTTTGTCAAGAAAAGCCTGATTTTTTTACATCAGTCCTTCCCTAGGTGTGAACACCAAGTTTTCAATCTTTGAGCACTAGAATTGATTCTTCGAGGGAGAAACTGGGGCCTACAGAAGTGGTATGTTTTGTCCAATAAGAGGAAGAGTTGGCCTGTAGTAGAAGCTACCTACCACTCCTTGAGGTCTTACTCTGTTCCAGCCATTTCATACACCTCATCTTTAATGCTTCCAGAAGCCTTATGCATTATGAAGAATCTGAGGCTTGGAGAGTTTAAGGTACTTGCTCGTAGTTACAGTTAATAAATGGAATGAGAGGGATTTAAAGCAAAGTCTCTTTCATTCTAAAGCCCTTGCCTCTTCCATTAAACTAGGCCATTTCTTGAGAATCCATTTCTCTTTATTCCCAGCTATAGTAACCTTCTTATCAATGAGTCTGAGGCCACAGTTCTAGGTCAAACATAAAGTCAAAATTGGACCTTATCTTTTGAGTATTTATCCAGAGATTGTTTCTCTTTCACAAATAGCTAGAGATTGGGCTTGTGAGAATATAGAAGGAGAGTTGTTCCCTTGCACAGAGTGTGTGTGTGTGTGTGCACATATGAACACACATGCAAACACACAGTCCTGCTACAGTAGGTGTGGCAAAATTGGGATGTTCCCTCTGATATTTCTGCTGAGTGATATGCTTTTATTTCTGTTTTGTGGCTTTTATTTGAAGTGTAACTTTTCATTGTTTCTGTATGCACGTTTTCATGGCATGTATTAAGGTGCCTGTTAGACGGTCCACAGTGACTGGGCCAATGTGAACCATTCCAATACTGGCTAGACTGTTTCCTTAGGGCATCACTCAGGCCTCAGAGAGCTTGAGCTTCCCTGCTGTTTCTCCTCGGGGAGGCAGTGCAAGTTCACAAGCACCAAAGCACCCTATCAAAAACTCCAGACTTTGGAGGAAACCAGGGGTAAAATATGGTACAGTCTGTATTTACACAACAAATGGAAAGCTTTTCTTGGGATTTTGAGAACAGAAGGTGCAGACAGACACAACAGTCTCTCAACCACGCTTTACTGAGCCAGGGTCCTTGGCTGCTGGCTGTTCGGTAGCAGGACGTCTGTGCAGACAACAAGCGAAGGGTGTCCAGGCTTTGCTTGCACAGGTGTCCAAAGGGAGGAAACAGGACTCAGGGTGCTTGAGCTAAGCTGATACTGCTGCCATCACCCTTGGACAGCAATCTGTGGGCAGAGATCTAGGCTGTTTATAAAAATGACATGAGCAGCAGCTTCATCCTCAGGAGACTTCATAGGGATAGATAAAAAGGAGGATTACAGAAGCTAAAACTTTTGTTTAAAGAGAGATTATAAAGCATTTAGTCAGGATCAAGTCAGCCTGAAGCTTAACTGCTAAAACATGCCCTTCTTCTCTGCTCTGTGATGAGTTTTGCTCTTATACTTAGTGCTCCAATATGAAGAAGAGAATGAGACTTTATTTGGAATGACCACAGATGAGGTTGTTGGTCTCTTTTTCTTCTGTTACTATGAATTCAGGAAACATGAAGATTAGAAAGGATTCCAGCATTAGTTTTTGTAGTAACAAGGGCAAGTGCTTTCTAAGTACTTTCAAGGGAAAAGGAAATCATGCCCAAGGCAAGTGGATGTAACAAGGTTAATACCTACAGATATTTTTATGGTCATGGTGTCTGTGTTGGAAATTGTCCAAAGTATGGACTGCCCATGTTGGAAAAGTAAAAAATACAACTTTGAAAACATTCAATCTGTTTCCCCCTTCTGAGACCGAATTGGATTGACTGCATGGCTGATCCAGTGACTGCAAAAACCTGCACACTCAGGAGGGGACTTTAAAAAATGAATTGGCCAAAACTCAGCCAATTTGTCAACTATTTGTAGAATTGGCCTTTGTTCAGCTAGAAATCATTCCTGATTTTCTCTGTGTCAGGGAGATTTTCTGCTTCAGTGAATCTCTCCCTTTCTTTGGGAATTAAATCTAAAGAAAAATAACAGAATTCCAAAGGAACCATACTCAGAATCAGGGATGTGTGACTCATTAATTCATTCATTAATACAATAGCAGCACATGGAGCACCTGCTAGATGCCTGGCTCTATTCTGAGCACCCAAAATCCTGTGACAAGCAAGACACATTCCCTGCACTCAAGTTCCAGAAGGGGAAACAGAAACTAAATACAGCTGATCCTGATGCAACACAGGGGTTAGGGGCACTGACCCCCCCCCCAGGTAGGTGAAAATCCAAGTTAACTTTTGACTCCCCCAAAACTTAACTGCTAATAGCTACTGTTGCCTGGAAGCCTTATTGATAACATAAACTGTTGATTAACACATGTATTTTAACAGTAAAGCTAAAGAAAGGAAATATTTTTCAAATTCTCTCAAATCTCCAAAAAGTTTTCCAATATATTTATTGAGAAAAGTCCATGTAAGTGGGCCTGAGCTGTTCAAACCTGTGTTGTTCAAGAGTCAACTATAGTTAAACAAACAAGTGTGTATAAGAATATACTTTGAGATTGTGATAAGTGTTACCAAGAAATTAATGGGGAAAGAGTGCATAAAATGGAAATGACTTCAGGGTAAACTTTTCTGAGGAGGTGATAACTGAGCAGAGATCCAAAGATACGTAGGAACGAGTGTTGTGAAGATCTGTCAAAACAGCACTCAATAGAGAGGGAATACCAGGTATAAGGGTCTTAAAGCAGAAGCAAACTTGGAGTGTTGTAAGAAGGTCAAGGAGGTTAATGTAGCTTAACTGCAGATTGTGAGGAGGTGCAAAGCAGAAGTTAAGCCTGGAGAGTAGCAGAGGTCAGGTTAGACCAAGGGAGTCCATGGTAAGCCGCCGGACTATTCTAAATGTGATGAAAAGGAGTAAAAGAGTATTGCAGGAGAAACAACATAGTCTGATTGTGGTTTTAAAGAGCTCTTTGGTGACTGTATGGAATAAACTGTAGTGCAGCAAGAGTAAAGATAAGGAAACCATTGTGAGTCCATTTCTAAAATCCATGAAGGAGATGGTATCTCAGAGGAGTGTGATATTTGAATAAGTGAACAGAAGTAATGGGACTTGGATATATTTTGAGAGTACACCCAAAGGAGTGTTCTGATGGATCAGATGTAGGAAAGGTTGAGGGTAGAGAAAGAATAATGGGAAAAATAGAGCCGTCTACAATCGTGCAGTATACAGTCTCCCTCCATCTGTGCACGGGTCATGATTGAGTCAGACAAGCACATGGTTTTGGTGACTACAATGACGTACACAGGGAAAGGGCAGAATTTGGGGGAGATTGAGGTAGGAATAGTTTTTATTTGAAAATGCTATGTTTAAGGTATCACTAAACTACTATTACTACTAACTTCTCAGGAATGTGTCTGAAGTTAGGGAAAGGTCTGGATAGGGAATACGGATTGGGTATCATCAGCATCCAGAGCACAGAATTTGACGATCACTGAGGGGGTAGCAAACAGGACTAAGGGTGAAGAATACAGACAGGACAACAGAAAAGAGTTGATAAAAAGAAACTGGCAAAACTGAAGAGGAGCCATCTGTGAAATAAACAAATTTCATAGAGAATAAAGTGAATGGAGTATTTCAAAGATTGAAAATGGTTGAACAATATAAGGACATAGAACTGTCTGATGGATTTCAGTGATAAAAGTGTTGGTGACATTGATGAGTGATTGATGAGAAAAAAGCCTGATTATAGAGTTAAAAAGAAAATGGAAGGCAAGGAAGCTGAGACTGAATATAGAAAACACATTCAATGATTTTTCTTTAAAGAAAACAAAATAAATTGACAATAGCTGGAGGGGGGATGTAGGATCATGAGTTGTTTTTCATTAACAACATATTTGTATGTTCTATTAGTAAGATAGGCGATGTTATACTGCATAACAAATTCGTTCCCAAATCTCAGTGGTTTACCACAACAAAGACTATTTCTCATTCATGCTACATGTCCAAGGAGGGTCAGCTGGAAGCTTTGCTACTGATAGTTTCTTGGGGTCACAGTCTGAATAAAGCTCCATTGTCTTATATGTGCATGATCTCAAATGTGCAAACTCTTTAATTGCTACAACAGAAAAGAAAGACTAGAAATGAATAAATGGTATTTTTATTCTCTTAGCCTGAAGTGATGCACATTTAACTGGACAGAAGTAATCCCATGACCTGTATAACTGCAAAGGTGAAAAATAGAGAAGAGAAAATACAATCTTTAGTCAGCATCACTGCCTCTACCACATAAACTAATAGGAATGATGCAATATAGATATGTCAGAGTTAATTCCTTAGTAGGAAGTAACTAATGACATGTGAAAGTAAAAATCTTACTAGTAAAGGCAAATATATAGTAAAGATTGTGGATCAACCAGTTATAAAGCTCGTAAAAAGGTTATGAGACAAAAGTGGTAAATTAACTACAATAATTAGTTAAGGGATACACAAAATAAAAAGATGTAAAAATACGACATCAAAAACAAAACATGGGAGAGGAGTAAAAATGTAAAGGTTTTAGAATGCATTCAAATTTAAGTTGCTGTCAATGTAAAACAGACTGTTTTATATATGCTGTTATATGTGGATCTCATGGTAACCACAAAACAAAAGCCTTTACAGAAACACAAGAGATAATGAGAAAGGAAACTAAAAATAACACTAAAGACAGTCATCAAACTACAAGGGAAGAGAGCAAGTGAAGAAGAATGGAATACATAGGAACTACAAAAAGACAGTACAACTGACAAAATGGCAATAAACACATATACTTATTAATAATTATTTTAAACATAATTGGACTCAATTATCCCACTGAAAGACATAAAATAGCAGAATAGATTAAAAAAAAACAGGTCTCATTTAATAGTTGCCTACAAGAGAATCACTTCAGATATTAGGATACACACAGACTGAAAGTGAAGGGATGGAATATACATTCTTCTCATGTGCACACAGAATATTCTCCAAGATAGACCATGTTTTAGGCCACAAAATAAGTTTCAATAAATTTAAGAATTTGATTCCATGTAAATAGAAATAAAAAGAAAATTGGTGTAGCTATACTTCTTTTAGACAAAATAGACTAAAACAAAGACTAATGAAACACAGAAGGGCATTATATAATGACAAAGGGGTCAATTTAACAAGAGGATATAATATTTCTAAATATGTATGCACCCAACTAGGAGCACCTAAATATATAAAGCAAATATTAACAGACCCAAAGTCAAAAATAGGCAGCAGTACAATATTAGTAAGGGATTTAACACCCCACTAACATCAATGGATAAGTCATGCAGACAGAAAATCAATAAGGCGAAACTGAGCTTAAATGACACATTAGGACAGATAGACTTAATAGGTATACACAGAACATTCCATCCAAAAGCAGCAGAGTATATATTCTCATGTGCACATGGAACATTCTCCAGGATATATCACATGTTAGGCCACAAAACAAATTTTAATATATTTAAGAATATTGGAATCATATTAGGCATCTTTTCTGACCACAATGGTATGAAACTAGAAATCAACTACAAGAAGAAAGCTGGAAAAAAATCACAATTATGTGGTGATTAAGCAACATACTATCAAAAAAACAAATGTATCAATGACGAAGTCAAATTAAGATATTTGAGACAAATGAACATGGAAATACAGCAATCCTATGGATTGCAGTAAAAATAGTTCTAGGAGGGAAGTTTGTAGTGATACAAGAAACAAGAAGTATCTCAAGTAAACAATCTAACTTTCAGCTAAGGGAACTAGAGAAAGAAAAACAAATGAAGGTCAAAGTTAGGAGTAGGAAGGAAGCAAGATCAGAGTGGAAATAAATGAAATAGAGACTTAAAAACAATAGAAAAGATTAATGAAAATAAGAGCTGGTTCTCTGAGATGATAAAGCCTATAGCTAAATTCACCAAGGGAAAAAAAGAGAAGGCTCATATAAATATAATCAGATGAAAGAGGAAAAAGTAAAACTGGTACTACAGTAAAACAAAAGATCATAAGAGACTACTCTGAAAAATTATACACCAACAAATAGGACATCATAGAAGAAATGGATAACTTCCTAGAAATACATTCTTCTGTGACTGAATTATGAAGAAATAGAAAATTTGAATGGAGTGATTACTAGTAAAGATATTGAATCAATAATCTAAAATATCCCAAGAAACAAAATTCCAGAATCAGATGGCTTCACTGGTGAATTCTACCAAACATTCAAATAAGATTTAATGCCTATTCTTCCAAAACTTCCAAAAATTGAAGAGGAGGAAACACTTCCAAACTGATTTTATGAAGATTGCATTATCCTGGTATCAATGCCAGACAAGAATACCACAAAAAAATTACAGGCTAATATCCCTGATAAACATTGATGTAAAAATCCTCAACAAAATATTAGCAAACCTAATTCAACAATATAATGTTCATAAACCATCACCAAGTGAGATTTATTCCAGGATGCAAGGATAGTTCAACATCCACAGATCTATCAACATGATATACCACATTAACAAAATAAAAGATGAAAAGCATATGATCATTTCAATAGATGCAGAAAAAGCATTTGACAAAATTCAACATCAATTTATGGTAAAAACTCTCAATGAAGTAAGTTTATAGGGAATGTATCTCAACACAGTAAAGGCCATATATGATAAACCTATAGCTAACATCATATGGAACAGTGGAGAGCTGAAAGCTTTTCCTTTGAGATAAGGATACCTACTCTTGCCACTACTATTTAACGGAGTATTGGCAATTCTAGCCATAGCAGTTCGGCAAGAAAAGAAAGAAAAGGCATAGAAATTGGAAAAGAAGAAGTAAAACTGTCACTATTTGCAGATGATATGATACTATATAGAAAACCTTAAAGACTACCCAAAACTGTTAGAACTAATAAATTAATTCAGCAAAGCAGGATACAGAATGTAAAATCAATATACAGAAATCTGTTGCATTTCTATACACCAACAATAAACTATGAGAAAGAGATATGAACAAAGCAATCCCATTGACAATTACATAAAAAAGAATAAAATACCTAGCAATAGATTTCACCAAGATGAAAAACCTGTTCACTAAAACTCTAAGACATTGATGAAAGAATTTGAAGAAGCACAAGTAAATGGAAAGATATTCCATGCTCAGAGTTTGGAAGAATTAATATTGTTAAAATGTCCATACTATCCAAAGCAATAAATTCAGTGGAATCCCCATCAAAATTCCAATGGCATTTTGCATGGAACTAGAATATAATTCTAAAATTTGTGTAGAACCAGAAAAGACCCCAAATAGCCAAAGCAACCTTGAAAAGGAAGAATAAAACTGGAGGTATCACTCTTCCTGATTTCAAACTATAATACAAAGCTATAGTAATCATGAAAATCAACACATAAATCAAATAAGCAGAATAGAGAGCCCAGAAATAAACCTATGCATGTATTGTCAATTAATTTATGACTAAAGAGTCAAGATTACACGGTGGGGAAAGGACAGTCTCTTCAGTAAATGGTCAGCTATATGCAAACAGATGAAACTAGACCACTTTATTACAACATACACAAAAATGAACTCAAAATGGGTTAAAGACTTAAACGTAAGACCTGAAATCATCAAACTTCCAGAAGAAACAAAGGTGGTAACACTGATGTCAGTTTTGTCATTGAATTTTTGGATCTGACTCCAAAAGTAAAAGCAACAAAAGCAAAAATGAACAAGTGGGACTATATCAAACTAAAAAGTGTTTGCACAGTAAAAGAAACAAAATGAAAAGATAACCTACTGAAGGAAGAAAATATTTGCACGTCTTATATCTGTTATGGAGTTAAATCTGAAATACGTAAAGAACTCAAACAACTAAGCAAAAAATAAAAATCCAATTTAAAAATGGGCAGAGGACCTAAATAGACATTCTTCCAAAGAAAACATAAAAATGCCCACCAGGCATGTTTACCATCACAGATTATCAGGAAAGTGCGGGTTAAAACCACAATGAGATAACACTCCATATTTATTGGAATGTTTATTATAAAAATAAATGTTGGTGTAGTAAAAAGGAAACCTCATACATTTTTATTGGGAATGTAATTTGGTGCAGCCACTGTGAAAAAAACATGGCAGTTCCTCAAAAAATTAAAAGCAGATCTACCATATCATCTAGCTATTTCATCTCTGGGTATTTATCTAAAGAAAATGAAAACATTAATTCTAAAAGACATATGCACCCCTATGTTCATTGTAGTCCAATAGCCAAGTCAGGCAAACAATCCAAGTCCATCAGTGGCTGAATGGTTAAATAAAAGGTGGTATGCATATATAATGGACTACTATTCAGCCATAAAAAAGGAGGAAATCTTGCCATTTACAACAACATGGATGGACCTTGAGGGTATTATGTTAAGTGAAAAGAAAAAGACAAATACTGCATGATTTCACTTATATAGGGAATCTAAAGAACAAAATAAAGCTTAGAGATACAGAAAACATTATTGGTTATCAGAAGGAAAGGGGCCTGGGGGAAAGTCCTAGAAGTAAAAGAAAGAGGGACAATTGCATGGTGACAGGTAGTAATTATTTTGGTGATCACTTTGTAGCATATACAAATATCAAATTATTATTTTATATACCTGAAACAAATACAATGTGATTAACCAATTTTACCTCAATTGAAAAAAATCTCTTGGAAGTGAAGGAAATTATTTCTTTACCAGACATAATTATATTATTGAGATAAAGCTCACATTGTTTTTCCTATGTGTGTCTCTTTTTTCCTCTATTTTAGAATCCCTAAGTATTAGAACTTTGATCTTTAGTGGGAAACAGTATACCAAGTATCTCCATTTCAATTATCCTTCCAGCTTACACATTGCCTTCTTAGTTGCAAATGATCTGAAACAAATGTCACCAAGTAGAAAGGAATAATAATTCTAATGAGATTATATGGGCATGCCACCTCTATCTTCTTTCCCCACACAGGAATCTTCAGTGAGGCCAACTTAGGAATCTGTTACTATGTAGGAAAAATTTCTCCATGTTTTTCTTGCCTTTTGAAATCTTTTTACTTTGGCTTCTCTTTTAAAAAAATCCTTTCTATCTTCTTTAATAACCCAGGCTTTACAGAAGCCCTTGTGATATTTAATACTAGGTATTACTTATTATCTAAGTCATTGGGATTCTCCATCTTACAGCTATTACATTTCTAATTTAAAATGGCAAGTATCTAGCAATCTCCATGATAGTCTCTTCCAGCTTTTATTAAAAAATGCTTGTAAATATATGCAACCAAAAATATAGAAACAGCAAAAACTGAAAAGTCAGAATAAAATAACTAAAATTGGAAAATAATAACAAAAATAAAATAAAATTGTAATTATTTATATTACAAATGGAGCCAGATGGAAAGATGCTTCATATCTATTTTTCTATTTCCAGACACATTCTTCTATTCCTAAGACCTGGACAACTAAGGAAATAAGCAACTCTGTGGTATCAAGTCTATGATGCTTACTTTATTCAAGTGGTGGAATTGTGAGTAATCCTGATATTTTTGCCAGTATTTATTCTTTGGCTTCTAATTTTTAAAATCTACATAACTTTAAAAAGAGAGTATCTATCTATCTATCATCTATCTATCTATCTATCTACCTAATGGCAGAAGATAATCTCAAATGCAAAGTGGTTGTCTGTAGGATTGGGAGTTTGGGCAATAATTTTGTCTTTCTACTTTATTATATTTACAAATATTTTTACCATATTCATATATTACTGTATAATTAAGGAACAGAATGTAATTTTTCAAAGACAATACTTTTGAAGATTTTGATGAAATTGGTTTATTTACAGTTATTTTAAGTCAGATTTGCAACAAAATATTTCCTTTCCTACTTGGTGATTGTTATCATTAAAGTGAGAATGATTACTTTTGTGTATGAAGAAGATTAATATATATATAATTCGAAATGGTGGTCTGGATTCTCAGCCAAAATGGAAGGTATGTTTGGGTGGTTTGCATTAAAATATAATCTAGGTAGTATGCAGACTCACAATCTGGTTTCCAGAGGGCCATCAAAGAGCTAGATTGTTTAGGAATAAAACCCAAGATGACTTTTTAGTGATAATAATTTTAACAATGTGGAGAGAATTACTGAGGTAATCCGTGTCATTAAATTTCTTTGGATGCACAAGGGGCTGTGGGACTTCTTAATACCTGGGAGTTATCCTCAAAACAACTAAAACTGAGGTGTAAGAGACTCTCACAGCTGCTGATTTGGGAGTACCTGCTTTTCATTTTATTATTGTCATTGTTATTAAGGCATAATTTACATACATTGAAATGTACCCACCTTAAGTATTCAGTTCTGTCAGTTTTGGCAAATACATATACCTATGCAATCTGCATCTATATCAAGATTTAGACCATTTTCATCACCCCAGAAAGTTCCCTCAGGCTTCTTCCAGACAATTTGGTTTCTTTCTAGTTTGAGCTTTCATGAATAAAGATGCTATGATATTCCTTACATTATGATGAATATAAACTCTCATTTCTGTTGGGCTTATGTCCAGGAATGAGATTGCCAGGTCATGGAATATGTACATGTTGAGATATAGTAGGTACGGTTGATTCTTATACAACACGGGTTTGAACAGCATGAGTCAACATATATGTAGTTTTTTTTCAATAAATATATTGGAAGTTATTTGGAGATTTAAAATCATTTGGAAAAGTATTTTATTTTCTCTAGCTTTATTGTAAGAATATGGCTTATGATATTTACATGAAATATGTTTTAATTGACTTTTTATGTTATTGGTAAAAACTGATCAACAGAGGCTATTAATAGTTACGTTTTGGGGAAGTCAAAAGTTAAGACACAGATTTTCGATTTGCGAAAGGGGTTGGCGCCTCTAACCCCCATGTCACTGAAGAATCAACTGTACTTTAAAACTTTTTTTACATGACTGGACCAACTTACACTCTCTCTGCTAGGTAAGAAATTCAGTTTCACTGTGTACTTGCCAACACTTTGTATTGTTCATATTTTTAATTTTACTCATTCTGGTGAGTGTATAATGGAGCTCATTGTGGTTTTAATTTGCATTTTTCTGGTGAATAGTGATTTGAGCACTTCCTCATATGCTTATGTTTTGATATCCTTTATTATGAAGATCCTGCCTATCACAATATATTTTAAAAGCCTGCTTTCTTGTCTATATTGTACCCTAGTAATTGGTCTGTAAATCCCATAAAGGTAAGGAATGCTTTTAATAGATCATCTTATTTAGGATACTTCATGCATTGCACTAGCACATTGCAGATCCTAAAAAAAAAATGGTTTGAATGAAATTAGGATAATTATTAAATATCTGCTTCTATATGCAGGATGCTTTTCATATATTACCTCACTTTATCCCCATACCAACTCCATTTACAGATGAAGAACCTGAAGCTAAGAGAACTTTATTTACCATGGCCACAGAGCTAGTAAGTGGTTTGCATTACTGTAGTCTGAAACAAAGGACTTTCTTACTCAAAAACTATATTCATTGTTCCTTCCAATCCACGATGGCTTCACATCACAAAGAGGCTTTTCATCATACTTATTCTGCCCCTATTTTGCAGCAGAGAATGTGTACTACACTCCCACATCTGTGTTTCCCTTCTTTTCTCTAGGCGCATAGCTAAACTACTTTTCCCAGGGTGCTTGGTTGGATATGTGACTAAGTTATGACAATGGAATGTTAATTAATGTTGTGTTTGCTACTTCTGGGTTTCATCCATAAGTCTCCCCCCAACAATCTTCCACTTACTGTTTTTGTGGCACACTTGGAGACCACATGTTGAAGATAGTTGCATCATAAGATATTAGGAGCCTTGGTCCCTGAGTGACTGAGTGAGTCCGAAACTCCTCTCCATTCCCCCATCACTTTGGTCTGTCATGAGTAAACATTAAGTGCTCATCATGATAGGCCACAGAGATTTCAGAGTTTTTTATAGCAGCCCAGCCTGTTACAGTCTCTTTCTAGGTATTGGTGATACAGAGATGAGTATCTATTAGCCTTAGGGAACTTCAGTTTGACAAACAAAGAATTCAAACAATATGACAAATGTTACAATAAAGGTACAGACCAGCTTCTGTGGCACATGACACAGGCAGATCAATTCTGCTTTGTAAACTTAGGGACTATTTCACTGGGGGGATAATATTTTTTTTTACTTGGGTCCTTGGAAAATCAGATCAAAGTGATGGGCATTTCAGATTTGTTTAAACAGCATGAGGAAATGTGTAGAAAGCTAAAAAGAATGTTGTACTCCTTCTTTGAGATTTGTGAATTTCTGTGTGGCTAGAATACTACTTGCATTAGGAGAATGGTAAGAGAAGTCTAATAAAATAGATTGGTAGCCAAAACAGAAGCATCTTGTTGTATGCCATGAAAAGGAATTAGAACTTGGTCTTAATGATTGATTAATGGAGAGCCACCTCTTATTAATTGAAGGGAGAAGAAACTATAGGCAGGAAAATCATTTGAAGGTATTGTGATTATCCTGATGAAAGATCATGAGGATCAGAACTAAGATATGTCATTGGGTATTAAGAGGAGGTAGATTCTTAAAATTAATACTGCTGTGAAAGCTGAAAGAATGACATTTAGAGTATTCTTTTTGTTGACTGTTACCTACTAGTAGAAAAGTATTATATAAATGAAGTGCAAATGAATCTTTGGTATTTTCAGGTCTCATTCTAGAGTCCATGTTTCTTGTTAAAATTTCAGTTGTTGATATCTTTCTATAACTTCTCAGAACTTCTAGGAGGATTGTTCTACCTAAAATGTGCTCATCAATAACATTCTATCAATGAAAAACCAAGTTGTGATTCCATAATTGCTAATTCTTTACATGCCCTTTCCCTGATTATCAGTTTCTTTGTTTTCTGTTTTAGATGGAACACTAGCAATTTAATTCCACAAATATTTATTGAGTTCATAGTATGTTCTCACAATACCAATAGGCCCTAGAAATAAGGAGAATATGAGCCTCAATAACAGCTCCAAATAGTTACAATACAGTCTAAACTAACTCCTAAAATGAGGTATTATGAGGATTCAGAATGCTAACAGGGCCCAAAGGAGTGATGTTAAGGATTAGGAATGGTAGGCATGGGTCTGTGCAGGCCACGGACAATGTGGTATAGACAATAAAGATGATGATGATAGAGGAGGACAAGTTCCTTGTAGTGTCTACAATTAGTTACTACTGACATGTCTATGGGCATATGGCCAGGCAGGCTATTCATCCATATGCGTGCCTGGACTCCTATATTAATGATTCAAGGCACTCATTGTGTAATAGTAATAATTAGAACTGTTAGCCAAAGAGTCAGTTTCCACTGTTTGTTTTGCTTTCTCAGGGGAATTCAGGCAGTTTCAGAAAACTTCCTTTGCTTTTATAGAATAAAGCAAACACACAGGAAGATATGTGTCACTGAGGATTAAGGAAACTCAAGTATCAGTATCAGAGTAGGAGATACCCTGTAGTTTAGCAAAAGGAGTGAAAGAATAGTTTCTTTTCTGCCCCTAAAGATACACTTACAAACTGAATCACAAGTGGAGGAGGAAAAGTAGGCCACTGTATGATGAGAGGAGGTAGGAAAAAAATGCAGCTAGCACGATTTTAGTTTGGTTTTTAGAGGATTAAGTAAGGCTGATGCCAGGAGCATGATGAAGTAAATTTCCCAAAGGAGTAAAATTTTGGCAGAAAAATCAGAGTCATGTATTTAGAAATGAGCATTTTTGTCAACTGTAACAACAAAAATCTAAATTGTTCAGCCTGGAAATGAATTTTGGAAAGAATATAATAGATACATTCATTCATTCATTCTCCAAACATATTTTGAATGTCTATTATAGGCCAGACACTATGCTTGGCATTGTTAGAAAAAGCGCTGAGATAGTGTAGTCTCCCTCAAGAAATTCACGCGGAGTAACTCACAGAAAGACAAAAAGAGCCAATAAAAAAAATGGTGATGTGTATTGCGAAGCTATGTGTGCGCTGTGGAGGAAGTGGGAAGAAGGGAATTCTTCCTGCCTGGGCCAATCTGGAAAGGTTTCCCAGAGGAGAAGTAGTCTTAAACTGGGATGTGCAGGATGAGTTGAAATTGGCAAAGAGGAAAAAATGGGGATAGATATTTAAAGCAAAGGGAAAAAAATGAGAAGCAGATAGTGCATCATTAATAATTGTTATAGATAAAATTCATTGTTGGATGCTAAAATTAGTGGATAAAACTTTAAAACAAAGAACATCTACATAGTCTCAAAGTATCTCCCTCAAGATATGTATTAACTGCAAAGGCAAAGATAGTGATTTTACAGTAGAAAAATCTGGCAGAAATGGCCTTCTAATAGAAAAAGGTCAACATCAGCAGTAATAAGACATATCAACATTATGGACCCCGTGAAGTGATACACTGAGAAGAAGGTAGTAATTCTCTGGTGGTCTCCAAAATGCATAGCTTCAGTCCCATCATGACAAAGCTTCAGATAAACCAAAACTGAAGGACATTCAACAAAACGAATGGTCAGTACTCTTCAAACGTGTCAAGGACATGAAAGATAAGGAAAGACTGAGGAACTGTTACAGACCACAGGAGACTAAGAAGAAATAGCTAAATGCAAGGTGGGATCCTAGATATGATACAGAACAGGAAAAAAAGTTAGTAAAAAAGCTGGAGAAATTTGAATAAGTTCATGAATTAGTTAATAATTTTGTCCTGATGTGAATTTCTCTTATTTGATAAATGGTGTGCTGTTAGGTAAGATATCAAGGGGAGTGAGGGCTATTTGGAAAGTCTCTTCACTGTTTTTTCAATTTTTCTGTAAGTCTCTGGCTCAGAATTGAAGTTAAAAAAAAAAAGGCCTATAGGTTTAAGCTAACAGAATGTACATATGGGAGGCTGAGCGCACTCATAGAATCTTAGTGTTGGCTATCTGTTGGATGAGGTAAGCCAAGTCCTTCCGAAGGCGTTTGGGTTTAATCCTGCAGGTGACAACCAGCCATTGAGGAGGAAGAGAAGCAGAGCATCACTGCCTTTTCTGTGTTTGTGAGCATCCTTCTGGTGACAGCATGGATGGGAAGGTAGGGACACTCAAGGGGGGGAGGGGTGCTGATAAAGTAGCTACAGGCCCAGGGAAAGATGATGAAGCTTGTACCAGGGAAGCTGCCTGGGATGAAATAGCCTTCTAAGGTATTCATCATTTTTGCTTTTTACAATCACACATGTATGTTTCCTAGGCCTATTTTCTATGCCAGTCACCCACATACCTATCTGTGTAGCCCACACTATTGTCCAATTTATCCTGACTAGGCACTTATTCCTTCTCTGTCTTCTGTGTTCTCCTCCTTCCTCACTTCCCGCCTGAAGTTTGGTGTCATTATCTGGAGATCAGCTGCTTCTTTATATAGAAAAGTCAAATTTCTTTCAGCGGGTCATCCAACCTGACAATGGGTTTTTCCATCTCCAGAATACTGTCCATGTAGGTGGCAAGAAGCAGAGACAAGGAATTTCCACTCGTTTCCTATGCTGAAGTCGCCTGTCCATCTAGCCAATCAATACCACAGCAGTGAGGATCAAACAGGTTCTTAGCCAAGGGTAGCATTACTCTTTTGTTAAAAAGAAAGAAAGAAAGAGAGGAAGGGAGAAACAGAGGAAGAGATGGAGGAAAAAGGGAGGAAGAAGGAGACAGAGAAAAAGAGTGAGATTGTCAAAGAGAAAGTTTCTTGAATCTTTGAATAAAACGAAACAGTACAATCCACCTTCCAAAGGATTTCTCTTCTCTGGATCTTGTCACTACTTCATGGTGTTCTGCCACTGCCTCCAAAGTTCAGCTCCCTGTGCTTCCACCTGGGGCTGTTAGTTCTGTTATAATTTACTCTGGAGCTTCTATTTTAAAAGACCTAGAGATGAGTAAGACTTCAAGTAAGATAAGGCTGGCAAAATAAATGTATTCTTCAGAACTTCTGTTCCATTCCATACCCTTTACTAGTTTCTTGAATGCCTCCCTGCAAATAGAGCCCAGGTGACTGTCAGGTGGTTTCATAATAAAGTAGATTTTATTTGCTAAGCAGAGGAAATAAGAAGTTGTCTTCCTCAGTGATTCTGTCAGCATGGTTCTAGGGACTGGGGACATATTAAGCATAGTTCCCAGTTCTTTATTAAATCTTTTCCTAATGAAGCAAAGACTCCTGATAGAAAGGCTACATTAGGTCACCACCCTGTCAGTGTGTTCAATGTTATAAGATCTCTGTTCTCTTTGAGTAAAGCAGGTGGAAAGCCTGAATATGCTGAGCACCTTATACACTGGACCAGTGGCATAGGGCCCAGGGTAAAAAAGATATAGTGTAGGTCCTGGCTGTCAAAGGGCAGCCTGCTTTATTCCTACTTCTGCCCCATGGCTTTGTGGTTTACATGGGATCGCGTAGGACGTTAGCTTGAATATAGAGCCACCCTCTGCCTCGAGCATTCCAGTAGGTAACTGGTGATCCTGGTCTTAGGTGAAAAGGAGTACACAAGGATTCCTGACAAAGATCTTAAAAGGAGTGGCGAAGAGACTCTACACCCCCAGGAAGAACTGGAATTAATTCTTTTCAAAGTTAAGACGCACAAAGAATCAACTCAATGCCCAATTTGAGGTGGGGAACAAAAAATAGAGGAGCCAGAATTTGTAACTGAAAAGGCAGTGCAGAGCCCTGTGGCAGGGAAGGATGGGAGAAAGTGGAGACACATGATCATCCATTTGCCTGAATCCTTGTGTCTCGCTACCTGAGATGTAGCTTTGCTCCCATCAGCTGATGTAAAAGAACTTACGTATAGTCAAGTCTAACTAGTTTGGTGTTAAAGTTATGGACATTCTTGGCCTGTTTTGTGGCACTGCAGGGAGAAGGAAGCCCCTGTAGATGGGAAGTCCAGTCACGAAACCATGCCAGGAAGAAACGGCGCATGTTTGTCTGTTTTAGCAGACTTATCCAACTTTTATGGATGACCTCTAATTCCTTCTTAGGCTCCAAATTATTCGTTTCTTTTTTTTTTTTGTAAAACAAAAAGAATTCAGAAAAAGGTTCAAGAGAAACTTTAGACAGAAAGGTTTTCAGTGAAGTCCTTTTATTTTCTATTCAAAATGATGTTAATAATCAAATATTACCCACACTAATTTCTCAGCTTGGTGTAGGTGAGTTCTTTTGCCTTTAATTTTTCGAGTGTCAGAGTATAAATTCAAGATCTTTCTGTTTTTAAGAGGAGGAAACAAAAGAAATTCTTCTGTGGTCAGGCTCATGGACTATACTTCTCCCCTCTTCTTCCATCCTCTGTTACAGCCAAGACCACTAATAGACATAATAACCTGTTACGTCGTCCTTCTCTTTCTTATTTGAATGTAAGAGATAGGCTGTCTCATTTCTGCTACCCAGGTTTTACAAAGTAACAAACAGGCAAAGCTCTCCAGACAGATAAGACATAAAGCCTCACGAACATGCTCCTTTACCTGTGACATGCTGTTCTAATGGAGTATTATCAGCTCAGTATACTTACTGGATCTTGAAGGAAGCACTGTTAGACGGAAGGTGGACAAGCAGAATTGTTCATGGGACATGAGATAGAGTTCCAAAGAAAAAACTTCACCTATTTTATAATTTTGCCCCAAGCCAGCCTTGAATTCATGGGAAGAATCCTAATAGCACACTGGGAGAGGCACTTGTCATCACAGATCAACTTCAGGACCATGGAATAGTAGATCTGTCACCACGCAACGCGTCAACTCTCCTCCAGTGGTCTGAACGGCTGCTATTGGGGTGCAGAAGTTATCTATGGGATTGGCGGGATTTTGTAACAATTACCAAGAACTAATTTTCATTCAACCTCCATTAACTATGATGTGCTATATATTAAAGATATTACTTACCAGGGATAATTTATCCATGACCTTTTGGAATATGAGGAATTATCTTGTCATGTATTATCATAGTAAATCCTCTCTCTTCCTTATCTAATAGCAAACATTTTAATAGGATTTTAAATAGATCTCTGAGGATCTATTTTAAATATTCAGACTTTACAGAATGATGTAAACATGTATCTTTTGCAGATAAAGCGAGCTGGTTTTCTTTTTCCTTGGAGATCCTGGGCTTTAGATAAACTGCTGGGGGGTGTGAAATGTGGCAAGCTATATTTGTGATTCAGCCCCCTCATTTTGAAGTGGAGAGCTAAAGCTAAGAAGTTAGTTGGTTGTGCTAAGTTCATGGGCCAAAGAGAGGCATGAGGGCCTCCAGGGTGCAAGACTGGGTCATAGGTGTGTGACCAGTGCAGTCATGCAGGGCTCTGCCACCTGAAGCGTGCCATGCTAAGTTTAATGCTTTAGTGTCATTGTCCTGAAATTCTTAATAATTTTTGAGTAAGGACTTGCACTTCCATTTTGCACTTGGCCCCACAAATTATGTAGCCGGTCTTGCCAAGGTCCTTAGCCCAACAGTGAGGACTTAGAGTGTGGGCTGCTTGGCTTCATCTTATCCTGGTATTGCCGATCGCTTTAGACATTAGTGGAGAGGATATCTGACACTTCTAAACCTTGACATGACTGAGATCTGCATACAGAACACTGGTAAGATGTTGGGTGGCACTGGATTTGCTACCCCAAATTCCATTCTGTACTCAGGAATATGGTGGGAACTCTGTGGTTCTGAGGCTTATTGAAAGCTTCTCATTTTGTTTCCTCCTCCTAAAACAGAACAGATCTTGAATCTATACTCTATATGAGATACACACACATAATGATGTCATGGCCCTGGCTTCTGTTTAATGGTAGAAACAGGCAAGTGAATTGATCATCATAGTAAAGCATGTGACATGTTATAGTAAAGACATCTGCTGTATGCCTTGGGAACCTGGACATGAGGGCAGCTCATGTTCAGATGTTACTACAGCTGTATTCAAAACTAGTCCAAGATGAGTTGTGAATTGAAGCCTGAGATTTTTCAGCTCCAGAACTGAACCTTCATTTTAGTGGTCTCCTTCACCCTTTTTCTGCTATGCCATGATCTGGGCTCCCTCACCATTCCCTGGATGCCCTCCTGGAGTTGCTTCTTCCAATAATCAGTTCCAGATTTAATAGCAGCTTGGCTTAAAATATTAAAAACAACAGCTGCCTAAGGCACCCATCCATATGAGCTGCCAAACCATCAGCTGAGGATTGAAAACATCACTGGATATGTAACAAGGTAGAGAAAATTGAGTTTATCAGAAAGGAAAGGACATTGTGCACCAGATGACTATTATAGTTCCAAGCAGCAGAAGCTAACTCAGGACAATTAAGCTGAAAAGAAATTTATTAAAAAGATATTTGGCAGATCACAGAATCATTGAAAGCAAGCTGGAGACTAAGTGTTCAGGGCAGTGCTCTAAAACTACACCGTAATACCCGTCTGGTGAGAAAATTGCAGCTGAGGCCACCGAACAGTAGGTAAAATGATTTGCACCAGGACTATCTGTGCATCAGACTTCCTTTCTTCTACAACCACTGTTGCTTTCTGTCCTGACACCTCTTCTACGCCAGTGCAGCAACTTTGCATCTTATACAACCACCACAGACCCAGAATGTTGGACATTTCTCCTTTGATCTTGCAACACAACAGCAGAAAAATGGATTCTGTGCAATTCTTGTTTTTGCCACTGCTTACTTGCTATCAGTTTTGCAAAGGTGCATTGAGTTGGTGGAGTCCCCAGTAACATGCCTGAATTCCAGCTGCAAGGAAGCTAACAAAGTCAGTTTTCTGGCTTCTTCCTTGGGGTGATGTTGGAAAATTCTTAGGCAGCCAGATCACATGACAAACAGCTAGTATACTACTAATAGCCTTGGAGGAAGAGTGAGAACCTTTAAACATTTGATTGAATAATGATTGATGCCAGTAAATATCTTATAAGGTTTTTTCCTTTCTTTTTCAAATTAATGGAAAGATTTTCTTTTTCTTTTTTCTCTTGCATGCAAGTTTGGAGCCAGAACTCAGAAAAACAGGCCAAGCACTTCCACTATGGGTTCCTTTCATCAACATTCCTCACAGAGTGGTCTGCCTTTCCTTTAGTGTTGAAGACGTATTAAAAGCAAATTGTGTTGAAAGTGCATCGAGTTGCTTCCCGGAGTACCCACATGTCTTGATACTTAATGTGGTGCCATTGGAAAGTTTTCTTCCAACCCCTCCAGGGTACAACATCAGGATTCTCTTATTCACATAGGATGATGTCAGATATGTCTGATCATCAAAACCTTCTGAAGTCCAGACTAAATGATGTCTTCATCTTCGACTACATTCATTTCCTCACCAGACCACACTGGGCACTATGGCCTTGCATAGATACATTGTTCTGTTTATGCCTCTAAATGTTATCAATTCAGGCCTCAATGCCAAACATGCCTTCACATCTTGACTCTGAAATGTCATAGGTAAGATACTTTGGTCAAGTTTTCTTCCCTAAAATGAGAATCATCAGTACTGTCAAGATACTCACAAAATATTAGCCATTATTATTATTATTATTATTATTATTTTCCTTTACTTCACTGTTGAAGTTCTTCCCAACCTCCAAGTCAAAAAAAAAATGAAATCCAAATGCCCCCAGAGAACCCTGCCCAGCACCAGCAGCATGGTCCCCTCCAACACCATGTGCTTCAGCCTCCTGTTACATTCATCACAGTTTCACAGACTGGTTTGTATTAGAGTCATACTTAGCTGTTCCCACTTCCATCACCTCCTCTGTGATCTTCTTTCTAGAAGTCAGAGTTGGCTTCCTCTTGTGTTTCCCCACAATAGGTAAGCTGATTATATAGAGTGAAATTTCAACAATATTTGCTGGATTGAGTTAAATACTAATTTTAATTTTGTCTCATACCCCTGCCCTTTGTGAATTAGGTATAGTGGATAAAGGATTTCAACAGAATAACAAGTTGTCACTCATGTAACTTATTTTTATAGGGGATCCCTGGAACCACACTGTAAACTTCCGAGGTGTAGGGGTTCCTTAAAAACAATACACATAACTACCCTTGAGAAAGGCAGTCAAGTAAATCCAGAAGAGAGATGGAAGAACCCTCTGCGTTTTGCAGGGGAAAAAGGAACCGTTCCGGATCATTCATTGAAGGATGACAGTGAGATAAGGGCCAGCTGCAGAAACCAAGTAGGGTATGTTAGGGTTGAATTCAGCTCCGAAATGTAATCCCTTTCTCTCTCTTCTTTCCTTGAAAGATCATTGATGGGAACTTGTCTAGTGAAGACCTGTAGTGCTGAACACTAGAAAATGAATTCTTCAGTAACACTTTTTGGTAGTTAAAAACCGTGGGTACAGGAGCTCCAACAGATTGATCAGGAAGCCAGCCTCTCCCTTTGGGTGTGGAAGTGAGAGGATGGCCAACTCTTTTCTAAATATCCTCTGGGGGTTTGAACTGGTTTTATTTTCATTTGGAGAAATACCATGTGTCATCAGATGTCTATGCTGAATTATAGTATTTAAAACTATACTTCTTCTTTTACTGTTATGGCAGTTAAGCACATGTACCAGTATACATAGAAAGGACTGGGGAAAGACTGTGAAGCTGTGATGGGGAAATACATAGCAGTATAAAGCAGAAGCATACATGATTTATCGTGTTCACAGATGATAGCCTTACTTTGGAGGAAGCACTGCATCGGCGGGGTCATTTTGAGAGAAGGATCACAGAATGTTTGACTTGGAAGAAACTCGGAAATACTTCAGTTGACAAAGAAGTACCCTGAAGTCTGATGAGGAAGTAACACCTAACAAAGGTCACGCAGAGGAAACAGCAGAAGGGGCATGGGAATTAGATCTCTTCTGGTTCTACCTGGCCCTGATCAAAAGCTAAGGAACTACTCAAAGGCAACATCCTTTGCTTCCCCCTAAGCTTCGAGCAGACATTCTTTCAAGCTCTCCTTTTCAAAATGATTACTTTGCACATTTTAACAGCAGTGTTGGAAAACAACACATCCAGTGTTAATTACTGTGCATAAAAGGGGAGGAGGGTTTTGCCAATCTTTTACTATAAGCAAACCCAGCTATAGGGCTAATCTTTTCTTTATTACCTTCCTTCTAATCCCAGTCTAACAATACATGCTGATCAACATACCTGTCCCAGCCAGTCCCTTTTTCAGAATACTAACTCTGTCTTTGCTTCTCTTTAACATTGGCCATCTGCAGGTCCTGCTTTGGCTTTGTTCCTAACCACTACACCATTAGCTCTGTCTTCATCTGTTCTTGGCCATTTGGTCTGTGTGGACTTGTTTTCTCTGCCCTACTGACTGTGAGTTGAAGCAAGCCTGCTCAGGCGCCATAGATCACTTTGCCCAGTATTAATTGTCTCATTGGATCAAAATCTCTAGCTACCCCCTGAAGCATTCCCTTTGAGTCCCAATCCATTAATGAAGTTCTCAGAGTAGCAATCAGGGCTCCACATGGTTTAAGCAGGCAAACCTTATGAGTCAATCTTATTAATTCAATTTCAGGGCATAGCTTGGAACCAGGGTGCTTCTTGAAAAGTTGTATCTTGTTTTAAGGTTGTGTTCGGCAGCTTACTTGGGGAAAAATATTCTAAATGACCTAGATATGGTTTTCTCTGGACACCTCTGTGTATGAGTAGGTTTCACACACCATAATAAAGTGAGGCTGGTTGATAATCTAGCTATATTCAACTAAATAGAAAACACACCCAGATGGTCTGTCCAGCAGAAAACCATCTGAGACTTTGACTTGTTCTTGTTACATCTTAGAAGCCGTAATTAATTCTCTTTAATGGTCTCCATTTCTAACCATTTATTATTATGGAGCTGTGAGAGCTGGGCCTCAGAAGAACCCCCCACTTAGTTTAATGTTACACTTTTGCTATCTTGGAACTTAATAAGTTACTCTTTGAATGTGTGTTTTGGGACAATGGAGCATATACTTGAGCAAAGGACATAAATACAAAAAGGTAAAACTTTGTATTTTAGTATCTTTAATGGTGTTGTTTTTCCGCCTTTTGAGAGATGAATCTCACATTTCTATTGCTCTTCTGAGTGAGAGTGGCATGTTGCAGAGTCCCCTCCCCACCTTGGTAATTTATATTCACATCTGGCCCTGTAACCTTCTGTCTTGGCTTACATCCTTCTCACTTATCGCCTCAATCACTAAGGTTCAGTTCCTCTCAGTCTTACTAACAGTTATTTAAACTATTCTTTACGCACTTATTCTGTGCCAGAAATTATACCAAGCACTTAATCCACATTATTCCTGTAATCACTGTGGTAGCTCTCTGGGATCACTGTTCTCATTATTCCCATGTGACAAATGAGGAAATTAAAATTTAGTTTAAGTAACTTGTCCAAAGTCACATGGTACTAGAGTCAGAATTTGAAACCTGGCAGACTCAAGCCAGAGCTAATGCCCTAGAATCATGAGTATAAGTGAGAAATACCTACATAATGCTTAGCCCAGGAATGTGATCTGGATATTAAATTCTTATTAATACATTCTATTATTTCATCAGTGGTCTTTAAACTTTTATTGGTTTATTTTGACTTAAACAATATCTTCATTATAGTACTGTATTATAGTAAGTTTACAGTCTCCCAAAAATCATTGATGAAATGGTAATAGTCCAGTAATTACCTACCTTCTCATTTCATTTTCTTTATTGAAAGGGAAGAATATTTAAGTAACCTGTTGCTCTGCTTAAGGTCCTTGGGACAAAACTGCACTTTAATTCACATAATCATTTCTATTCCCTTGCCACTCCTCTCTCTCTGAGACAGTTTAGAAAACTGTGCTGTACAGACAGTAAGTTCAAAATTTGTAGAACTCAGTGTCTCGAACCTGACCCTAAGAAAGTATACATGGTCTCCATACCAGTATGGCCCAAAACTATTCTCTTGTGTCCAGGTCACCCTTTACCTCCAGGAACTATCCTAAGGCCCTGCTGCAAGGCACTCCCTCTCCCCACTGACTGCCATCCCATCCCAGTCATTCCTCGTTCGGAATGTAGATGAAATTTCAACCTGTGAATACAGCAAGGAGAAAAGTTCACTTTTCACTTATTTCCTTATCTTTCCCCGCTGCTGTTAAGTTCAAATCAAAATGTTACACATTCTGGGGGTCTGTTGAATGAGCCCATGAACACCTGACAGTGAGGTAAGGCATGTGTCACTCTTAGGATGAGCGTTTCCTGTCCTACCTAGTGGCTGCTGATGGCTGGGGCTCCACTGTCAAGGGTGGAGGCTAGAGGGAAATACTTTTCCTCTCATCGTTACTAGAATGTTCAGCCCTGGGTAGAATGCACACATTAATCTGCCTCTCCCATTGGTTAACAGAATTTCATCTTTCTTCACTATAATCTCTGATCTGAGAAGTACAAAATGCAACTATTTACATAAGAACAGATTTTCCTATGGATCTGTGTTCTGTTTCACATGAGTTTTCCTAATGAACATGCTCTTGAGTATCAAGGAGAGGGAACGTGGGAGCAGCAGGAGACTGAAGAGGAGGGTAAATGATTGTGCACACACAGGGCACCAGAACTTCATTACCACCAAGTGTGCGTAGGCTGTGTCCTCTCTGGTTGAGAGCAGTTTCCAAAGAGAAGCTCATCTTTATCCCTTTACAACTTGCACAGGCCTCTGGGTGGATCTGATTTAGTGGTAGTTTTTATCTGAGGGGCTCATTTTCCATTTACATCAGCCTACTTAAATTAGGAAGAGTAAGCTCTAGCCCTGTGATCAAGAGTCAACTGCCCCCAGAGAAGAACTGCATATTCTGAGCTCTCCCATTGCTTCTAATACCAGCAGGCTGGACAGTAAAGGAGGAACTGACTGTTTATAACTCCCTGAGCCTTCCCTCCAGGCCACAGACAGATCCTGTTAGGCCTCATGGACACTTTCCTCTATCAGGAGAGGCTCTTACCAACCTGTGCTAAAGTGTAAGTGCCACAGTTGTCAATCACATTCTGATATTTCACATGCACTCCACTCCCCAACACTGAGGCTAATCTTGACACCCCCCTTTTCCAAACCTTTGCTCCATTCCTCTGGAACACATGACTCTAATGGGCAACTTATTTTTTTGTCAGCCTATTTTGTAAAGGTCCCTCCAATCTCTTTTGTTTTGTCTGACCCCTGTTTCCAGTATGTAGCCTACTGAAGAGGAGCGTGGTTTTATTTAATAACAGGAATAAGGGGTGAAAGTATTGTCTCCCTTCCTCCTTGGGGTAGTTCCAGGCCATTCCATTCTTCTTTGAGAAGGATGGAATCTTTTATGCCATCCTATTGATTCCTTACCATCACTGAGACATTATCCCTCATTCACTAATTATTTTATAGCCTTGTTCATTGTCTTAATGTCTATTTCAACGTTGCCTCACTCCCTGAAAACCTCAAAAACAATGCCTGTGATATATGCAGGCCATTGACGTCTTCCTTCTTTGAATTGTCTCCTCATTCCAAATGACTTTCACTTGCATTTTACTTCAACCATTTTCACATTACCTTTCATATCTGCATCATCACTAATAGGTCCATCAACTCTGAAGTCAAAAAACCATACATTGTTTCCTTGTACTGTAACCTTTACTTTCTTTCCAGTTGACATGCTCAGTCACGAATGCACCATGGTACATTGTTGACATTACTGATACAGAAATCTTTTGTCACATCTGCATTTGACCCATCACACCTCCTGGTCTTCAAGTCTCTCCTTATCCAGTCCATGGTTCATGACATATTTTAACATCACACTCTCGAAAAACTTCACTGGCACCTCCCTCTTCTTATCCAACTTACCTGGCAAAATGACACTCCTGAATAGATCTTGCTATCTGGCTTGTCCATGTCTGCATCTAAGCAGGCAGGTATTGCTGGAGGAAAAAATCATAAAGCCAGGCAGATTAGTGTGATTATGAATTCATGATTCCAGATTTCAACTGAGCTTTCAAAAGTATTTACCTTCTAATTTAACTATGCTTCCAAGAAAATTCATGTTATTTGCTTTAAAATACAGTTCATATATTCTCCACTCTTCTCATAACACAGAACCTTACCCAATACTCAATTTCACTAACCTTTGAAGATCTCGCCTCAAACCACAAAGATAAAACAAACCATGAAATGGGAAGTTCTCCTTCCTGCTACCGAATCTGTCGAGTTTTCTACATAAAAAGCCATCCTCTTCTTCTTCCCTCCTGCTTTAAAGGAGAAAGTTCTTTACAGACATTCAGGCTCCCAGATACCTGTGTCCCTTCTCATCTTCCCAGGTTTCTCTGTATGGCAGTTGCATCTTCTTTCTCTGTCATTTGAATTATTCTACCTTCGTGGATTCTTAATAGCATTTAAAAATATGTTCTTGGACCCCACTTTGATCCCCATCTCTATCCAGCCACTGTACAATATTTTCAATTCTTCTTCACAGTTAACTTCCTAAATCATCTCCCTAGGCATCTTTATCTTCTCTCTTCCACTCATACTTAACATCTAATTTAATAGCAACTTACATCAGCTGTAGCTTCAAGCTGGAGGATTTGACCTTCCCTCACCATGACAACACCACCCCCTGGTGCAAGCCACTGTCGTCCCCTCCCAGGGCCACAACAGCTGCCAGATTGCTCCTCCTGCTCCTGCCCTACCTCCCTGCCTCCCTGCCTCCCTACCTCCCTGCCTCCCTGCCACAGCCTATGCTGAGGAACCTCCTGTGGCTTCCCATCTCAGCAGAAAATGCTAAGTCTAACTTAAAATGTTTTCAAAGTTTGACAGGATCTGCCCTCTGAAACCCTGTCACCACTCTGACCTCACCTCCTACCCCTTTTCACTTTATTTACTTCAGCCAAACTGGCTTCATGGTTATTTCTCAAAAATGCCCGGTGTGCGGCTGCCTCTAATCTTTTGCATGCGCTGCTCCTTCTGCCTGGAATGTGCCCCCTGAGAGACTCTCCTGATGTGCACTCTCTCTGCCTTCCTATGGGGCTCTGCTCCATCATTGCCCTACAGGAGAGGACTTCCCTATACGAAACAGCAACCACCCCCACTGGTCTTCCTAGTACCCTTAATGCCATCTTATTTTTTCCACCTGATGTATTGCATATTTGATTATTTGGGTGCTTATTATCTGTCTCTCCTCTATAACAGAAGTGTCTTACGGCATGTATTTTTTTGTTTTTGATTTTCAATTTAGTATGATAGCCCCAGCATTAGAATAGCACCTGGCAGGTAGTATGTCCCGATAACGATCTCCTGAAACATGTCTCCATCTTGTTATTTACCCTTTATTCTCATATTCATTCCAAATGGTTTGCCTCCTTGACATCCACATTTGCTCTTATTAAGGTCTTCACTGACCTCTTTTGCCAAACGCTTATCCTACATCATCTCACAGAGGGTTTTGACAGAATAGGTAACTACCTTCCTCTTCAATCACTCCTCATGACTTCTGTGACTTTCTTTCTGTCCCTGGTCCTCAGTGTCATCACTTCTTATGACACAGGCCTAAAGTTGTGGAGTTCTTCAGAGACCTCTCTGCTCATGCTTCACTTTCTCTCCAGGCGGGCTCATTTCCTCCCATGGTTTTATAAATGTCATCTACTGCTAACGGCTCCAGATTTATTCTCTTACCCAGCATTTTCTTCTGATTTTCAGGCCTTTGTTTTCATTCAGCATTGCAACGCGATATGTGATAAACTAAATGCCCAACTTATTTATCCTTAAGTGTTATTCAGGAAATGGTGCCATTGTTTAACTCCGAGAGCTGGGAGCTTCTTCCCTTTTCCTTCTTTACTACATTCAGTTCATCACCAAGTCCAGTCCTTTCAGCTGTCACACCATAGTCTGTGTCTGTTGCCTTTTCTTCATCTCTTTTGTTGTTACGGAAAAACCTGAAAGACCTGGACTGGATCGCTGATGGAAGAACCAAGCGGCACTCAGAGGTCTTGGAGTGCTGAGGCTTTATTTTTATACCGCGGGTTCAGAGGGGAGTAATCTCCCAAGGTCTGAGCCCCGAACAAAGGCAAGTGGAGCAATATATATCTTTCTGCTTCCATATCTGCAACATTTCTACATGCATAGCAAGCAAGGGAGAGTGAGTTTAGGGAGTAAGTGCCTGGCAGAGCGGGGAGTGAAAGCGGGGGGTGGGGGTGGGAAATGGGAGTTTCTGCTGCCTTTGCTAAAGAAGAGAAGCAGAAGGGGGCCATCTGGACCAGACTGCTGACCTTGTAAATATTTCTCTATCGTCGTCATACCTAAACCACCATCATCGCCCATGTAGAACACCACAACAGTCATCTAAATGGTCTTCTGTTTCCACTTTTGTATCTTTTTAACCTTTTCTCTACACAGCCCCTGCAGGTCGGGTGTGATCCAGTGTGATCATGCCACTTCCTTGCTTAGAACACTTCAAGCAAACCCTCGTCACAATGAGGTTATAAGGTCCGTAGCTGTGCTTTTGCATGATAACTCGTCTCTCTCCCTCATCTTCATCATCTGCCTACACACATCTGTACTCACGAAAGAGTACATCTATTATATGCATTGTGGTAGTTATTTAACCTATGTTTTCCAATCATTTGCATATTTTTCTTGCAAAGTGAACATGAAGGTCACTAAATTTTTGATGAGGAAGCTGATTGCAGGGAAATTAAAGCTTGCCCTGAAATCACATTTATTGAATGAATGAATGACTTCGTCCAAGGCCACATACTAGACATCACAGCTTCTCTACCACATAGGGCTGTTGGAAAGGTGCACATGCCAAGTTTTGAAGAGCCTAATGTACTGAAATGTAAATTGTTAAAAGTCATTGTACATTTTGGAAGTTTGGGTTATCCTGTATTACACAGGCATTCCTGCTGTATGGGACATAAATAACTAAAAGGCTGAATCACCACCACTAAGGAGCTCATGTTTTCACTAGGAAGGCAAGGCTTTCATATATTAGAGCTCATGGAGAACAATATAATCTGGCACTGTAAATGCCAGAGAGAAAGTCCTCTTACATTATGCTGAGGAAGTCTATAAATTAAGAAAGAGAGCGTCACCGCTCACCCTGATACACGAAGTGAACTCAGGGAGTGTCACACATGATAGTCAGATCTCCAGCAGCCTGTGTGAGAGCCCCCAGCACTGGACTTAGCTCAGCATCGAGAACCCACACGAGGGTGCCAAATTTGAGCCTACAAAACAGAATCTAACAAAAGAAAATCTGACATCTTCTCTGACATGGTGTCCACTCACCCAACAGCCCCCCACCCCTTTAATCTCACTACCTTTTGGCATCATTTATTTTCTTTTGCTTATCACCCAACACTGCGTGTTTATTTGCTGCTGTTTTCCTTGTTGTTTATTCTGTCTCCCCCAACTAGAATATAAGTTCGAAGAGAACAGAGACTTTGTTTTATCTGCTCTTGCATCCCTTGTCAGTAACAGGGGCTAGTAATTGAATAAATAATGTGTTAACTGCATGAATCAGGAAGCATTGGGTTGAATAGAGTCCATTCTCTGAGAAACTCAGTGATTGGGTGACCATTTTAACAATTCTCTGATATTATCCTTTCTTGACTAGAAAACACACCTAACTGTCCCTCAACTTTCAGGACCAGCTTCCCTGCCTTTTACCAAATCGTATAATAGGAGAAACTGCATTCTGATGCACCCAGTGTCCCCAAGGAATGTGTCCAGCGGCATGGGCCACGTCCTTTGCAGAGGCTGGCTGAGAGTCTCCTTGAGAAGCTCTCTGGTGTCACAGTGGGCCTTTCTTTGGGGCATGGCTCCAACCCAGAGGATCACCAGCTTATTTCCAAATGTGCTGTTTATGAGGATTGATCCAGATACCACCCTCCAGACCCCACGAGGCTCCACACTGGCTCCATTCACCTGTGCCAGTGCCTCCAAAAGCTGCTGCAGGTTTCACTCAAGTTCAAAGCAAATGTCAGACTTCCTTCACATTATCAGACAAACATCTCACATTGCTTCTGAACTAGGTTTTTATATCTTGAGGGGGGTCTTTATAGGATGAAAGGGAAGCTTGCTAGGTGCAAATGAGTGCTGTTTGACTATTTAAAGGCACATTTAATTAAACTGGATTCATTGCCTGCATGGGGCAAGTTAAATGAAAACTAAATAGATGGAGTATGATTACATATTATTAAGAAGAGAGACAGCTCTGGAGACCAAATTCTTTTAACACAACATTAAGCTGAGCTCATTTCATATGCACAGTTTAGCACTGGCCTATAAGGAGAACGCGATTTGAGAAAATCAGCAGAATGGTTATGAGCTCTAAACAGCTTTTAATAAAATGCAATGTTTCAGGGAAGGAGCAGCTTCTAAGCTTCACTTAAATATGCTAATTAAAGAAAATTAAGTTTCCTACTGATTCCAGGTTCTCTTTGTTTTCCTTCTATTTTTTATGTTCATCTCATCCAGGCTACTTTCTACCTTATTTTATAAACTTCCAGAAATGTTCCAGAATCCTTATTAAAAAGATGTCAGAACTTGCTGAGAGTTGAGAGAAATAAACAAAACCTGAGTCTGTCAAACTGATGACTTTAGTTGGCTGTGTGGGTCTGAATGACCATAGACTGAAATAACTCTAAGCTTCTAGTTAGTATCTGGACCATTTTGGCCAAAGAGGCCCCACCAAATATGGCTTTAGTAATAAAAATAGTTGTTATCTGTTGAGTCTCTATAGTGTGGTAGGTGCTTTCCAGATATCACCTAGTTTGATGCGCACACTCGCCCTAGAAGATAGGTATTGATACCCATAGAAACAGAAAGAACAGGCAAATGATAGTCAGTGGCATTGGCAGGATTCAAACTCAGGTCTGACTGACTCCAAAACCTCCAGCCCCCTCACTGGCAACACCTGTCTTGATCCCGTCTGGGGAATTACAACCCTGGAGCAAGGAGTGATATTTGAAAAGCATGTAAAACAACCATCAAAATTTTATTTTACAAAATAGGAAAAGAACTTCCAATGACTCTCAAAAAATGAACCCCATTAATGAAAGTTTTTTAGAATCCTCTTGTTCTTCCATCCATAGGTTAAAAAAAGTTGTTGAAAAACACTGATCTGATTTACCCACCCCTGGATTACAAACTTTTGACTTTGCTCACCATTTCTGATTCTTTGGACAGCAACACCTTTGCATAACTTCGTGGAATTAACTCTTTTGCATATTCAGTCCCTGTGGCCTGAGCTGTTTTCCTTACCTTTTAGGTCTGTGAGTTTGCACATGTCCTTGGTCTAGTCAACGAACTGGTTCCTGAGACCCACTTTAAGAAATGAGCACCAGCCCTCATACTTTGGCTTGAACTATTGAGAAAGAGATACAGCCTAAGCTTGTTCAGTTGGTAGAATATATGCCTGGCACCGCTAGTGGCCCTCCTGCCATAAGGGAGAACCTGCCTGCAGGTGAAGCCAGACCCAGAGCTGGAAAGGCACAGAATCCTGATGACATTTTTGGAGAACCTGTGTCCAGCCGTGCATGAAATCAAACACTTACACATGGACTTGGCATGTGCATGAACAAATCAACTCCATTTTGTTGTTAAGACAACCTGAGTAACTTTCCTATCACTAACATCTAAAAAAGTATGCCCTCCCCATCCCCACCGATTTTGTAGTTGTAGAATGTGAAGCTCAGAGATGGAGAATGACTTTCTCAAATTTTTTTCTACCTGTTAGTGGCATATTTAAACCCAGCATCTAGGGCCCCTTCCTGAGTTTTGCCTCCCTAGATCATTCATTCTCAAAGTGTGATCACCAGCCCAGTGGCATCAGCATTGTCTGGAACTTGTTAGACATGCAAAGTCCTCAGTCCCATTCCAGATCCACGGAGTCACAAACTCTGGGAGTAGTGCTAACAATCTGCTTTCAGAAGCCTTTCAGGCAGCTCAGATGCCTGACCAAGTTTGAGCACCACTGCTCTAGATGAGTGTTTTCCAAATTTTTGAAGTAGTAGAAATATTTTCTTTAAACAAAATATTGCATAGGAGCTCAATATAAATACAGGTAAGAGCAAGTTGTTTTGCTTGAAATAGAGACACAGGTCACACATGCCCACACTGGAGAGTTTCCAGGGAACCCCTAGGACCTTATGAGGTACAATTTGGACAGGAAAGGTGAGATGCTACATTAATAAGCACCCACCCAGGTTCTCATCACATTAATATACTTTACCACTACCATTTATGCTCAAATTTTCTATAATCCCCAAAGCTCTGTTTTAGGGTAAGCTATTCACAAATATTTTTATAAAATAGGGCCTTTTGAATATTTACAGAACCAGAAGGGGAAGTGCGCAGAAGGATGAGGGAGTGCGCACTAACAGAGATCTGCCTTAGGGAGCCCCACATCCTGCCCCAGCTCTGCTCCAAATCCAAACATGGATGTAAGGCGAGCAGAGGCAGCAGCTCTTCTCAAAGAGCTCAAGACCCAAACCCTTGGTGTCTGGAAATGATGTAAGAAGCTGTTTATATTCCTCTGGAACATGGACTGCATGAAATCTTACAAATTCAATATGGCTACTCCTAGACCAATTTGTGAAAAACGGAAATGTGTTATGGAACCCAGTGCTTTCCTTGCCATATGCTCACCCAGCCATGCTTTGGGGGACTTGGTCTCTTGCACAGAAAACTGTCTGATCTACGCATGACACTGTGGCCTCAGACACTTGGTGTTCTACTTTCCTAGGGACATTTGCAGGGGACAGGACAGTGGTCAAAAGAAAAGAAAGTGTCTGTTGGGGAAAGATTTGAGGTCAGGGGGATTTTACAGCTCTCCTAGGGCACTGGTCATTGTTTCAGTGTCTTTGCAATGGTTAGTTATTATCCCTGAAATGCTCTTTGACCTTCAACTCAGCCCATTTCCAAAAAGTCCTATCATTCTATAATAAGTTGGACTATCACTAATAAGTTCAGCTACCAGCTCCTCTATGAAACTCTCCCTGTCTTCCCTGACATTCTTTTTTCTACGTTCCCATTGATTCTTGTGCATGGCTGTTAGAATATTTATCATATGATTTTAATATTAACAATAATTTTTTATAATAATAGGTTCTACAGTTCGTACTTCCTGGTATCATTCTGAGGCTATATCTCTCTTCTCTGTGGTGAGAGTAAGGGACTATATTTCATCTGTGTATTTCAAGAGCCAGACACAGCATCTGTCACTCTGTAGGTGCTCAAAAATATCTTTTCTGTGAAAAAACTAACTTCCTTCATAGGCCTGCTTTCCTATGGTCTGCTGTGGTGCTCACCATCTGGAGAACTTAATAACAGCTGCCATTAACCCAGTGCGTAATATAAAACAGGCCCAATACCCGGTTAGTTTCAGATGAGGAAACTGAGGCTTGGAGACGCGGTGAACTTGATTCAGAGTTCCAGATCAAGTAGCTAGGGAGTGGTGGTGCAAGAACTTAATCCTACCTTTGTTTGATTCCAGACCCTTTATTTTTATTATTGTATCTATCTCTCCCTCTCATTTCTTTCCTTCTTCCCTTCATTCATTCTACCCACAAAGAGCCTCCTTTGCTTCAACAGCATGGCTTGGCATGTGGACATTCTGAGGGTCTGCGTTCAGGGTCCCTGACTTGCCTAAGCCCACAGAACGGTGAAGAGAATGTCCCCAAAACTGCAGCAAGTCAATAGACAAATACAGCATGACACGGGCCTCTTGGCTTTAAGTATTTCTTTTCTTCTAAAGAAAACAGACCTCTCAGTACATAAGCAGTGAGGTTGTAAAGGGATTGTCCTTGTTTCTATTTTTCCCTTACAGAAACAAAGCCCATTCCTTTACAACGTCCTCTTGTTTAGAGGAAGATCAAATTAAGCAGTTTATCTTGGTCCTATTCATTATCCCAGGCCTGCTTGCCTGTCCCCTGCTCTAATTGCTAGCTTTCTTGGGCAGAAATATTTCCAAACTGCATGTTCTGTACTTTCTCCTCCTTTGGAATATCATCAGATTTGAAATAGACATATGCTGTAGCAAAGTTGCTGGAAATATTATAAAAGCCCAGTAGGAGATACTTGCATACTTATAAAATAGTTTACCTTCTGCTATGACAATAACAAACGTTCACAATCTCTACAGTTTGTTCACTTTGTCCAAGGAAAAAACCAGGAGTCTGTTAACAATTTAAGGATAACTTTTAAGGGATGGTTACAATACAATTTTCTTTTCCTTAAAGTTATCACTCTAAGAGGTTTTTTGGAGGTTTTTTTTAAAGCTGTCTTCTAAGAGGTTTGTTCTTCATTCCAGGCATAACCTTCTTCTGACCATGCTAAACTTTTGGAACTCTCCCCAAAATGTGCAGAGCTTAGGTCAAACTTTACCAGACTTAGTCTAACCCATTCATACTCACAGCTCATATTCAACAAGTACAATTTTTGTCAATTTTTTTGATAGTTACTTACAATAGAGCTGTCAATCTCATGAGTAATTTTCCATTTTCTACAAATCTTTTTGACGACATTAAGCAAAGGAGGTTGCAAATCTGACTCATTAATACCTCATCTGTAGCCTTTTCCTAGGAAAAGAATGAAGATTCCAGACAGAAGAAATGTTTTAAAAGCAGAAACATGAATATTACAATGCCTTTAATGACACTAAGTCTCTGGTGGCCAATGTTTGTGTTAGACTATCTCCCCAGCTACTCCACCAATTTACTGTAATTTTGAAATGGTCTAAAATCAGTGAGCCCCATGTGGAAGAGGCATATTAGAAAAAATAGTGGTTTTGAAGTTAGATATAGACACAAATCACCACCCTCTTCCTTGCAGTAGTCACCAGGAAAAAACCTTAACTTTTTGGGCCCCAGTTTCACCGACTGTAAAATCCATATGGTCTTGCCCATCTTGCATGGTTCTATAAGTTTGAAATTACAGTGATACTGGAGATAGTTCTGGGCACAAAATGCTCCAAAAATATGAGTAGGTATTCGATAACCTTACTCATGTTCAATAACTATACTTGTGGAGTACATATGTCATTTTTCACTATATTTGTGTTTTACTTATTGTACAGTTGAAATGCTGCTACTGGTTGAATCCATTTCCTACAGCTACTGTGACAAATCACCACAAACTGGGTAACTTACAACAATAAAAATTTATTGTCTCCCAGTTTTTGGAGACCAGAAGTCTCAAATGAAGACCTTGGCAGGGCTGTGCCCTCTGTGAAGGCTCTAAGGGAGAGCCCTTCCTTTCCCATTTCCAGCCTCTGCTGGCTCTTTGTGATCCTTGGCTGAGGCTGCAGAGCTCCAGTCTCCATCTGTCTTCATATGGCCTTCTTCTCTTTGTCTTGTCCTGTTTTGCCTGTTGTCATTAGATTTAAAGTGCACCCAGGTAATCCAGGATGACATCTTCTCTAGATCTTTAGCCTACGTATGTCTGCAAAAACCCTTTTTCCAAATAAGGTCACACTCACAGGATCTGGAGATTAAGGCATGGATATATCTTTGGCAGACCACCATTCAGCCCACTACTCTAGACTATACATGGTGAGCCAACTTAAAAAGGTAAATTCCCTTAGTTGAATAGGATGCAGTCAAAGCCTTCAATTAAACTAGGACCAGGGTGGTTTCATAAAAGTTTATGGAGGTCATGAGATAATCATGAAAAGTTAGGCAGGAAGATAGAAGAGAATTCATTTAGACAAGATTATCCATGTTTGTGATAAGCCTAAGTGAAAGGACTTTTACTGGACATTGATAGTAAACAACCATGTAAAATATTCCATTTTCTGAGTACAGCCATGACTATTTTAATGTTACCTTCCAACTCCTCCCCTGCTTACCCGCAGTAAGCCCAGTCTTCCTAGAACCTCCCTGGCTGAGATGTTTCTGAAAACCCCAGAGTAGGAGACAGGGCATGGCAGCTGACTAACAGAGTGAACCAGTCCTGTACATTTTAAAGAAGTGCTAGTTACGCAGGTGGTCAGATCCCCCTTGAAGGCTGCCTTTAATGAAGAGGTTCCCAAGCAACCAGCAACGGGACTTCATAAATGTTGGCCTTCATTATACTTCCTTAGGAAAAGCACTGTTGCATCTAGTATTTGTGAATGTTCTAGTATTGGGGAATGCTGTCTGTTTTGCCCCTGTGCCTTAGGTCCACATGTCCTCATCGTTGCCCCTTTGTAGTAAAAGGAAGAAAAATTTTTTTGTGTGTTTGAATAGGCAGAAGAACATGCATCATCTGTGTTATTCATAGCTTGAGCCCTTAGTAGGATAACCAAGCTCTGCAATTCTTGTCAGACCAGATGTTGGTAATGAGGTTCTGGTATCAACTAACACACTATCCAGACTCACTAACAGCCTCCAACAATTTCAGTCTTGGTGGGGAGTCTCATACAATGTCCAGTGTCTCTACTCTCAAAGGATCCTTTTTTTTCCTTTTTTGCAATCTCATCTTCAAACACAATTCCTGTTCCTCTGACAATCTGTTATATTTCTGGATAAAGAGCTCTGGAGGTCAGAATTCCATCCCCTTTTGCCCAATTCTGCTTCAATCCCTAAGCAAAAAGGGATACAGAGAAAAGTTAAATGCCAATGTCCACTTAGCAGCTGAGTTCCAGACATAGCCCAGCCAAATGTCCTATTAGTTGAGGATTTTGCATCTGAATTTTGGAACTGAAACTGTATCTTCCCTTGATATCATCCCTGCCTCCCCACACTGTTTGTAGAGTCCTTGGAAAAAATATGCGTCTAAGTAAAGTATGCTTAAATACAAAAAGAAGTGTAATTGTTGCATTATAGGAACAAAGGAAGTACGAGGATCAATGAGTAACGACCCGTTAAGGAGGTGCACTCCTGGGGAGAGTGTCAGAGACTAGGCATACAGCCATCACTTCTCCCCTGAATGTTATCTTCTGGAAATCTCTGGTAACACTGCAGGGATTGGGATAGATAATAATAAGCTGGGTTTTCATGACTGATTTAGTATAAAGGGGAAAAGTATGAACTTTGGAATCAAAAGTACCTAATTAGAATTGTAATCTACAATTTTCTAGTTTTGTTTTCTTCAAAAAGTTCCTAAGCATTTTTGATAATTTGCAACATTGTCAAGTTGAAAATTTAACACCTAACTCAAAGCAATGCAGGCAAGATTAAATGAGGAGTGAGGGCTTTGAGCTTCAGCATAAGAATTCAGTATCTTATCTTATTACTTGATGTAAAATTTAATGATTTACAGATTGGCTACCCGTAGTGTTTTTAACTCATAACATCTTTGTTACTGGACCCACCTCTTTCCCTTGTTGTTCTCTCGTGATTCTCTGGCTTGCTATAAACTTTGCTTCCTGATAAGTTACTTTAGGGTACTAGGGATTTAAGTGAAATGACATTTTCAGAAATCTCTCTTTAAATAAATACACAAAATCCATATTCTTCTCTTTCATTTGCCTTTCAAAATAAACCAATATAGATAGAACTTCCTGACACACTTAAATGCTAGTTTGAGATCACTCAACTCATTTGCATGGATGACCTCTACTTGAACTCATTTCTCTGGAAATAAAAGTTTAGTGCACTACTAATTCAACTTAGAAAGTAATTGGAAGACTTCAGCAAATGAGGAAAATTCTAATTTTATAGGGACTGGAGACTTAATTCAAATGAAAAAAGCTTCATTGATGATGAGTTAATTGTGCAGTTAACATGAAATAACCTTACCTAGCATTGTGAAGACTCTAAAAAACATCAGTTTGCAGGTATCAATGATTAAAAGATTCTTTAACAGAAAATTGCATTTCTTGAATTTTCTTCATGTTGTATATTAAAGGAAACAGTTAATGGTCACTGTAGAGTCTAATACTTTTTATAATACCATACAGTAGAACCCTATTATAACCCCATAATCTAGCCATAAAGATAGGGTGTCTTCAGATTCCAAGATATCATATTCTCTCTTTTGTGGAATCTTCCTCTTTTACCACTAAATGTTGGAGCTCTCAGGGCTCAGTCCTAGACCCTCTTCATCTAGCTACATACCTGCTTGGAGATTGCATCCGTTTCTCTGGCTGTTAATACCATTCATATGCTACAGATGCCGAAATGCTACTCCATGTCTCTGAGATTGAGTCATTTATCAACCTGCCTACTTGACATCACCACCTGGGTGCCTCATAGTCATGTCAAAAGTAACATGCTCAAATTCTCTCAGGTAGGGCTCCATAGAAGAAAAGAATCAGGCAGGGATTCTCAAGTGATCTGTTATATTGATATTGGTTTAGTGATAGTCAAGTGACTTATTTGGTGAGTGCTTTAAGGGGAGAAAAAAATGAGAGGACTGGGGAAAAGAACTAAGTAGACTAGTTTCAGTTTGGTCCCACAGGGAAGCTCTGGCATGCAAATTGTATACAATTTGGTCTCACCTTGAGGCAAGGAGGCTGGATTTTATATCCACATGTCAGGTTTCTGGATTCCCAGGAGTGGGAGGTTGAAGGACATAACTTCCCAAGCACTGAACCTATTGTTTTATGGGGAAAATTCTCCAGAGAATATGGTAGCTGTGAGCATTAGCATCTAACATTCATGGCAGCTAGGTAATGGGTATATATACCAACAGAGAGGATAATAACAGGACACCAATAGCATCCACTAAAGATTCTTAGTTGACCCATTCAGTATATGGCACAAATTTTGTGTACAGTTTATATCTGAAACCCATCCCCGTCTCTCCAACTCCCCTTCCAATCCTTAGGCCAAGTTCCCATCATGTCTTATTTACACTAGTAAAATGCTTTCGACAGGGGCCCGTATGTCAACCCTTATTCATCAACAAAATGCTGTCCTCCAAGAAACCAGAGTAGTCTCCTTTTTTTAAAATATAGATTTAATTACCTTCAAGTCCTCTGATAGTCTCTTACTGTCTTTACAATTAATTTCAAACTCAAGGCCAAGATCTAAAAAGCAGTGCAGAAACAGACCTCTGCCTCCAATGCCAGCCCCAGCAGAGGCCGCTTCCCTCTGATACGCCTGATGCTGAGCTTTCGCCCGCACCCAGCTCATCAGAAGCCTCTGCCCAGTGGCCCTCGCTCCTGCTGTGTTCTCTGGCGAGTCCTCCAGCAGGTCTCTGGGTGGCTCCTCCCCTCATCCCGGCCTCAGTTTCACAGACACTGCCGGGAGAGGCCTCTTCTGACCTGCCCCGCTCATTCACAGCACTCCTCACAATCTGGAAGGTTCTTTGTCTCTGAATACCTGACTATTGAATAAGATGGATTTGGTGTATAAAAGCAGAAAACGACTGACTATTAATCTTGATCTCTTGACACATTATCCTCTGTAGTAGATGAACCCGTAGCTTCTTCTGTTCCTCTCAGGTATTAAAATTCCAATTCAGGGAAACATGTACACTTTCATTTCTTTGATTTACACTAGAAAGAGCTTTTTAGCTCCCCAGCTGGGGCCTGCCTCAGGATGGAAGGACTACATTGGATGAAGAGGGCAAGATCGGCTTCTTTACTATTTCCTTGAGTTTACATTACCTTCCTGCCCCCACCCAGCTGGGTAGGATCCTCGGGTCTTCTTCAGAATTGGAGCAAAGGCCGAGCTGGGTGATGCATAAAAGGACTTACTTCACTTGGGGCATGGTAACCAGGCATCCAGCCTTCAGTGTGTTGTAGGTCTGACTGCTGATACTTTTTCAAGTTGGGGACTCCCCATCTGCAGTTTTATGACACGGTTAGTACCTTAGAGGCTGGTTAATTACATCTTCACTTTCTGTCTTCTTGGGGCCTACTCCCCCAAACAATGTTGCCTCACTTCTTTGAGCAGTCCCTGTTTGAGATAACCCAAATGCAGATCCCTTCTACAGAGACTGTATCTGGAGCAGGGAAAATAATTCAGCTTTGCACTGCCAAACACAGGGTACGCAAGACTGTCTCAGTCCATTTAGGCTGCTCTAACAAAGCTCTCCTAAGTTGGATGGCTTATAAACAACAAAGTTATTTCCCAGTTTTGGATGCTGCAGAGTCCAAGGGGGTGGTGCTGACAGATTTGTTGTCTGGCGAAAGCCCTCTTCCTCACCGATGGCCATCTTCTCACTGTAACCTCACATGGTGGAAGGGGCAGGAGAGCCCTCTGAGAACTCTTTTATAAGGGCAGTAACCCTGTTCATGAGGTCTTCACCCTCAAGACCAAATTACCTCTCCAAATACCTCTCTACCAAATACCACATTGGGGGTTAGGTTTCAAGATACAAATCTGAGGAAGGCACACTGAACCCTAGCAAAGAATTTCCAGTGAAACCTGCTACCAAAGGTTACTCAAGGTCATTGGAGGCCTTCAGCCATGAGTAGTAAGATAACAGACCCTGTGGCTCCCACACTTCTGCTTTCTGAGATGACACTTTTGAGGATGAAACAGTCTGCTCCCTTGCACCCTGGGCTGCTTGCTGACAGCACCCTGTCCATCACTCCTTACTCCCTGTTCTCTCTTGTATCTGTCGTGTCCATTCCTCATTGCCAGCAGGTGAGTGTTGGCGGAACCAATTCTATTCAGTCCTCTTGCACAGGTAGCACAGAATATCTAACATTTGGATTTAGACTGTATTACACCTACTGTTCTCAGGTTTAGGGCTTCAGGTAAAACTCCAAGATGGAGAGAGCCCCATTTAACACACTGTTATTTTTTCCCTTTGTTTGTAACAAACACTAGAATATACAATATGAAAGCTGGGATCTTGTCCCTCTGGTTCTCTGATGAGTGCCCAGCTCCTAGCCCAGTTCCTAACATTGTCTGTGCTTAGTAAATATTTGCTGAGTGAAGTAATAGTGTTATGTATACGAACTTTTTTTGCTTAATTTATTTATAAAATTTGTTTATAACTTAACTCCTAGGATAAGGGAGATGAGAGAAAAAATTATGCAGTAGAGAAAAGAGTAGGGGACTGATGTTTAGATTATAAATTTTAGGATTTGAAGAGTCTCAGAAACCAGTCAGTATCAGGGATTTAAAAGCCCCCACTGTTTCTCCATGGGTCTTTTGTTTAAAATGTAGTATTTAAACTATTTAGTACTTTTCTTCTACTTCAGTTCTTGATGGCTTCTTCCCAAGTCATTCATCTCCATGCCTGCTCTCCCCAGAAGAGTTATTCAGCATGAAGTGGTCTTTGTAGCTCTATGAGGTGACAGGCCCTGGCTCTTACCAGGCAGGTATCAATCTCACCAATACTTCCTGTTTCAGCTACTCCTGCCGTCCTTCCAGGAATTCAGAGAGACAAAACAATAGCCCTGTCTCTATGAGAGACAGAAAGAAGTACCTGGACAAATTTCTCTGTTTTTGGGTGATGAACACAACATAGCTATTGTAATAATTATCATTATGGTAAGTTAGCAAGCCATCCTGCCAGTGTCTTTTATGTCATGAAAGTAATGAACCTCCTTTTATCACCACTTTCCTTTGTCAACACATATTGTTTCTCTAGCTAAATAAGCAAATGAGTGTATATCTTCATGACTGGAGTGAGCAATAAATTTTGCAAAGTTCGAAAGGAAGGGGTGTCTGTCAAGAACTAAGGGTGGACTCCACCCTGGGAGCTCAGCAACTGGATGAGAAGTGTCCAGCATCCCTGAGAGGCTATTTATGTGTCAGGTGATTTTGCCAGGATTGGTGCAGGTGGAAATGTTGTGATTGGGCACTTGGAAGAAGGTCAAGAAGAAAAAAACGTATGTGGAAAATCTAATAAATTACACACACACACACACACACACACACACACACACACACACACACAAGTATTTGATGACACAGATGAAGTCCAGTTCTGAATTTTTTCCCGAGTTTCTCTAAAACTAGTGGAAAGAAAAAGAGAGATAAGGGGAAATTTATTTCAAATGACATCTGTGGAAACAGTCAAATTTATTATCAAAGTAAGTGAATATTGGGTATTTCTTGGAACCGGCAAGACCTGAAAGAAGGGGAGGAAATCAGTGCTCTTCCATGACAAATGGAGTGTCCAGCCTGTAGCAAAGAAGTCCTGAGAGTTCTGGTGAAATACCTAGAAGCAAAGGAACCCAGCACTTCTGGAATAAGCACAGATACAGTCTTTTTTTCTCTGAAAAATATGTGGTAACTATGAACGTTTACACTTTATGTATGGAACCTTATTTTGTTTTCACAATTAACTTTAAGTCACAAATCTTTCTAACGAACATCTAAGCATCTGCCTGGAGCCTGATTGCCTAGGTCTGTACCCTCGTTCTACCCAGTACCTCTGATGGATGCCCATATGGCATATTTGTGCACATTTGAAAAAGGTGCACTTTTCTCAAAATGCTTACTTCCATCCGTCAAAAAAAGTATCATAATACACTGATTTTGTTAGAATAAAACACTTTACTGCCATCATCTGGAAAATTGTCCTATTCAATATACAAGTTTACCATGACTATCATGTTCCTTAGCTGGGACATCTTTTGTGGTATACAGATTTGGTATACAAATGCCACCTTTGTTCTGTTCTTTTTAGCTGTGTGAGCTTGTGCAATCATTGAACCTTTATCTGCTTCTATAAATGATGCCAGTAGGGGATTAAATTAGTTAATACATGTAAAGTACTTAGGTACTTGGAATATAGTAAATATTTAGTAAATATAAGTTATAATCATTATTACTGATGAGAAGCAGCTTCCTCCAAGTATCCAAATGGTAAGAGGATAAACTGCTATGTGAATCACATCTTGCATCAACATTCATCTTAATCTTGCCCTTTGCTTCATGACAACTCCTATTTTGGGGGATGTGGTCTGTGGTCAAACATCAAAAGCTTTTCTTCATCAACACTGAGTTTTAACTGAATGGAAGACAGCTGTGAAATAATCTGTTACTACAAGGGTTGATATAGACATGTATACTATTGTTTGCCTTTAAATTTAAAAAGTGGAAACAGTTCCCTCCAGAAAATTAATTTGGTCCTGGTCAGTTTGAAGTTCCTTTCTGTTACCTAATTTCTTGTTAAAAGAGTGTCCCATACTTACTATCCATTTTGGGACCAACTGTAATCATAGTCTTTAAAATATTGTATTTCAGAACTACATTTAATAGACTTTTTGAGAATTTATGGATTCTTGAAAAATCAGAGTCCTAATCTTGGAAGGATATTTGAAAACAGCTGTGGTCCTTAGGCGGGGTCGGGAAACCAATTTCCTTGTTCCAGACCAGATCCGTCACCTGACGTGCCCTCAGAGACACAGGAGAAGCCCTTGTGGGACCTGCAGCAGCCTCCGTGAATGGGAGGCTCTTCTCCCCTCATCCCTCCTCCTCACGAGGTTCCTGCCAGCTGCCCCTCTGACAAAAGCCCCTGACACCCCAAATTGTTAAGAGTAAGCTTGACTATACTTCATATCCAGAAGGTCCCTCTATACATCTTCAGATCTTCTGGAGCAATTAACTTCTGATAGGTAGAAATGAACAAAATCCCATCTTATGTGGAATGATTTATTCCCTCAGATTTATTCCTCTGCTTTCTCCTTGCTCTGCTCTGTATCACAAAAGGAGGGAAGACCACGAAAGTGAAAGATTGACTAACCCCATAGGCTGTGTTTTCCTACGCTACGTCCATAGGCGCACACACACTCACTGTTGGGTTTGGCCCAGGAAGGTATTGATAGAAGATTCGAGGTTTATGGGAAGAGGGAGAAACTGCCACTTCTCTGCCTATGGCAGGATTTCCAACTGCAGCTGCCTCCCGTCTGTGTGTCCAGCAGCCCTGCGTGGCCTCCCTTGTCTCCAGCTTACACAAGGTGACCACCTCCCCAAGGTCCAGCGACAGCCCTCCTCTCCTGTCCCTTCAGACTTGGGATTGCAGGGACCTCCGGCTGCTGCTCAGCTCCGGGGTGCTTCCCTCTGTACTGGGGCTCCACAGCACCCTCCCTGTACCTGATCTGACTTAGAAACCAGTTCCCTATATTTGTTTAAATTCTTGGAATGGTTTCTGTTTTCTTGGTTGGACCCTGACTGACAGAGATTTTAGAAAAGGCCAAGGTAGACTATAAACAAAATATATAGGTAATGTATATGTTAAAATGGTGATTTATGTTAAGAGAAAAATAATGATGGAAGTGAATAGTAAGTAGAGTCACGCATAAACTCGTGAATATGGTATGTTGAGGAGAGAGTAAAATGAGGAATGGAAATGTTGTGGGAAAGGATTCAGATTAAAAATAAGACGTGGCTGGCTTCTCAATGCTGCCTTTCAGGAAGGAAGGAGGTTAGTACTAAGCCAGCCTCAAACTGGGAAACCATTGATTGTCCCAGGGCCTTAACACATCAGAACTACAGCCTTCTTTCAGAACACAGTACTGGGCTCCCCCTTGAGAACTGCTTTGTGTTCAGCAGGGAAAGAATGGGCTCCTGCCACCAAGGAAGCAGACAAGAGACCTTATGATCCTCAGGACAGTGGGTGGGAGTGCAGACTTCAGAATAGTTACTTGGAAGGGGTATTCACAGTTGTGCAGTAAAACATTATGGATAAGGATTTCATTCAGTCATTCTATAACTATTAGTGAATTCCCAGCATGTTCCATGCTACTTTAGGTACTGGGGATAGAGCAGTGAGCAAATAAAAAATATATGTCTTCATGGAGTTTAAACTATAGGGGTGAGGGATGGAGGAGATAGACCAAAAACAAAATATATAGGTAATGTATATGTTAAAATGGTGATTTATGCTATAGAGAAAAACAATGAGGGAATGTTAAGTGTTGGGAGTAGGGGTTGCTATTTTAAATAGGAAGGTCTGGGAAGGCCTCACTCAGAGGGGCATTTAAATAAAGACCTGAAGAATGGTGAAAGGGTCACAGGGCTTCTGAGTGAAGAGCCCTGGGGCAGAGAGAATCTTCCACTATCATATGGGTGCGGTGGGAGTTATAGAGGGGACTCGAGGAGAATACAAAACTTCTGGTCAGAGCCTCTGGAAGGACGGCGTTCTTATTAATTGAAATGGAGCAAAGATGAGATGGAGGAAGTTTGCTGGGGGTTATGTTTGGGGCTATTAGGAACTTAATATTTAGATATTGAATTTGATAAGCCTATTACACATTTAATAAGAGATGTCACCTAGGCAATTGCTTCTGTGAATCTAGAATTCAGAGTGAGATCTAAGAGTCGTCAGCATATCAAGAGTACTTAAATTGAATTCAAAGTGCCATGGGAATGAAAGTGAGCACAGATAGGAACATAAAAGGCCAAAGAGTGAGCCCCTTGGCACTCTAAAATCAAGATGTCAGGGAGATGAGGAGGAACTTGAAAAGAAACTGCGTTATTCAGGGTTCTCTACAGAAACAGAACCAATATGATTTATGTAGAGATTATTAGAAAAGAAAGACACAGGCCCAACATGGGGTCACTTCTGCTAAGCTAAGTCATCAAACAGGGGTCTAATACTTAAACCCAATTACAGTTTCAGACTTCCCCAGAAATGCAGTCAGTCAGGAGCTTTCTGGTCAGCATTGTGGATAAGCTAATCTGTCACAGGAGCCTCTCCATTTTCCCTAAAGAAGATGAAGTCATCTGCATTACAAGTCCCCCTGCTATTTCTCCTAAGAGGAAGTGGCCCTGCCTGAATCAGTCCCTTCTTTTCTTTAGCTAATAACTTTCCTCTACCATCTTGTCTGTAAAACCTTCCATTTTGCACAATCTCCAGACCCTACTTGCTAGAGGACATGCTGCCCAATTCATGAATCGCTTAATAAAGCCAATTAGATCTTCAAATTTACTTGGATGAATTTTGGTTTTTTTAGCAAGATATGGAGATATATTATAGAAAGAGATTAATTGTGAGAGAATGGCTCACATAATTGTGGAGGCTGAGAAGTCCCATCATCTTTCACAAGCAAGCTGCAGGCCCAAGACAGCCATTGATGTATTTCCAGTTCAAACCTGAAGGCCTGAGACTTAGGCAGCCAATGGTGTAAGTCCCAGTCCAAGTCTGAGGCCGGGGAACCACGAGCACTGATGTCTGAAGGCAGAAGATGGGTGTCCCAGCTCAAGCCGACAGCAAAGTCACCCTCCTCTGCCTCTTTGTTCTAGTCCCCAGCAGATGTAATGATGCCCCATTAGCACTGATGAGCACTATCTTCTTTACTCAATCCCCAGCTGAAATGCTAATCTCTTCCAAATGCATCCTCACAAACACCCCCAGAAACAATGTTTTGTGTTTATCTGTGAATCTTTTAGCCCAGTCAAGTTGACACATAAAATCAGCCATCACTAAGGCCATAGGAGGGGCAAATGAGGTGTGAGGAGGTGACCCAGGAGTGGAGGGGTTTCCTGAAAGTCAATGGAAGAATGTGTTTCAAGATAGAATATGTCAACTGCTTCTAGTAGAGGGGATGAGTGAGGATTAAGGGTTTACCTTTGGATCAGCCATCTAGAGGTCACTGGTAATGGTAAAAGAGCAGTATCAGTGGAGTAGTAGGTTTAAAACAGAGTGCACACAAGGGAGAATGAAATGACATGAAAATAAATGACAGGAGTGTAGAAAATATTTAGCAGGAGAGCTTCTGTAAAAAGAAAGGCAGAATTAAGTGGTAGCTAGAGAAACAAGTACATAGTTAAAAAGAAATTTTTTAGGTAGGAGAATAAACAGTAAGTTACCGTGTTGATAAGAAAGATCCAATAGAGAAGAGAAGATCATGGTTCAGGAAAAAGGGGAAAATTGCTGCTGCAAGTCATCAAGCAGCCTGGAGGAGTGAGCACGCAGGGCACAGGCAGGGGCATTGGCGCTAGCTGAGAGCGTGGGTGTTGCATCCGTAGTACCAGCAGAGAAGGCGATTATGCAGGCACGGATGCAGGTAGGTGATGAGATGTGGTGGCAGTTTGTAGGAATTCTCTTCTGGTTGTTCCTGTTTTCTCAGTAAAATATGAAGCTGAGGAGGAGGAAACAAGTCATCAAGTAGGAAATGAGGATGGGGGGAGAGGTACTGGAGGTTTCAAGTATGAAATAGATCACTGATAGAGTGGGAGAAAATGGATGTGGAAATACAATTTCCAGTGAGCATAAAGAGCCCACTTGAGATGAGTTGTCATGAATTTAAAGTGAGGCCATTTATCATGGTTTTATCCTTTTCTTTAGTCATGTTCAGTTGCACAGTTGCAGGCATGGAGTAGAGAGTTGAATTTAACTAGGGCTGTGTTTTTGCCTGTGCTGAAAGTAAAGAGGGGCAAAGAAGTCATGGAGCTGTGCAAGGAAAGGATTATAATTATTGGTCACAGAATTGAGAGGTAAGAAGGGGAGTGAATCCAAAATGGATCAGGAAAATTATCATTGATATCATTGATATATTTTAGGTGCTGATGGGCTCAAAAGGAGGTTGGAGAGAGGATACTGAAGCTAGTGGGCTAGAAAGACAGCAGTTGGTGGTCCTGGATTGTGAAGCTTGAAATAGAGAACATGGAGGGGATGTAATTCAGATAATGACAAAATATGTAGTAGAATCAGGAACAGAGAGGAGAGGATCATAAGAAAGAGGAGGTCAGTGACTGAGAAGACAGGGTATTAGAAGGATCATATTAGATTAGAAGGACTTAAATCACCAAGAAGTATGATATAAAAGAAAATAACAATGAGCCAGAATCCCAAATCTTCAAAAATTAAGAAGTGGCCTGAATATGAGTTGATAACTACAACAGGAAGGGCTGGCATGTAGAAGCACCTGCACATCTGGGAGTCAAAGCTGGGTGTTTTCACGGACAGGAAAGGAGCAGTGAGGGGTAATAGGACATCTGTCCCTCCTACAGGCCCAGTGTGTAAGGGTGCAGAAGGGCAGACAGCTGTGGGGGAAGTGGTACTCTCGAGAGAGACTCAGGGTCTAGAGCACATGGTGTCTTTAATTGTAAAGGACCAGGAGTTCTGTAAGTCACAGTGGAAGAGTTTTAGGAATTGGGTACCATTAGCAGATGTGATCAGAAGAGGATTTCCTGGGGTTTAGATTATGGAGAGTACAGAGCAGGAAGGATTCTGTGGTCTGTAATGATGAGATCAGACTTCTTTCGTTGAAACATGGACATTCCTTAACTACTGACTTACAACTTTGCCTAATAATGGAGGCACAAATTTCATCTCATGGGACAAGGTGCACAGGCATGAGTTCATATGTACTGGGCTGTGTTTAAGAGATAATTGTCCCTGGACTACGATGCACTTTGCCTAAGAAATAATGCAGGGAAACTGGATGGGAAGCAGAGTTCGGCTCAGAATGGCAAGATCTCTACAGATGAAGAGAAATTTATAATACAGATTTCAAGGGCGGGAGGAGGAAGAAACTGATTTACCAAGATTTTGAGTCCTTACATGAGTTATAGATATGTATTCTGAAAGTCAAAAAAGAAAAAAAAATTTTTTTCACAAACTGGACTTTCTGGCACTTTCAGCTTCATTTCCTCTTAATGGTGGAAAGTACAATAAAGTCACTTTTAGATAAATTCAGAGAAATAATGGATTACTTATTTATTTAAAGAAAGAGTTCAAATTCAGAAATGTTTTCTCTACCCATCCTTCTCTCCAGCGTCAACACTACAGATTTGGGGTAGGGAGAGAGTCAGCTTTATTCTGAGGGAGAGGCAGAGCTTACGTGGGATCGTATAGTCACTGTAATATGGGCACACATGGTGCGTGTGTCTGGCAGCAGTGCCGCATGGTGACTGGCACCCACTGTGCTCCCACCAGCAACCAGTCTTCTGCTCAGGAAGCCTTCTGCAGCTCCTTTCCTCATCATAAGTGTGAGACTTGATGAGGACTAGACCTCAGCCCTCACACACTTGTTTGAGTGGTAGTGGGCATAGTGGATGGGGATCTTGGGTGGGTGGGGGGGCTTGCTCATGAAACATCTGGGCCCATGACAGCACATTTTGGGGTGTCATGCTCTCTGTTCTCTGTTTCCCTCTCTTGCTAAACTAGACATAGTTTTACTTTGCAGTAGCTGCCCGTGATTTCAGAAAGATTTCTCTCTGGGTTTGTTGTCTACCGGGGTTTGGCCCAGGATGGAAGACCCAGATACACTGCACTATCAGATCTCAAATGTGAAATGGATTTTTTTGTTACCTCACATATTTGGCATAGAGTTGTTCATACGTATTTCTCCCTAAGCCCCATCAATAAGAAGGATTCTGTCTTATGTCTAATATTCCTGTTTTCCCAATATCTGTATTCCTTATTCTGAGTTCAAGCCATCTTTAGTTCATGAAGACATGGGAAATTGGTCAGGGCCAGGAGAGGAGGTCATTACTTCACTGAAATCACATGTGGTGTCCCTGAAGGTGGACACTTGATGACCTTGGTCTTTGGTTTCCCATGAGGAAAAAACTTTGGGGAATCACTGGATAAAACACATAGTAGGCTTTTACTTTGTTCTGAGTTATCTTTCTATCTCAGTAAAAGGCTTGAGCTTGTAAATGAAATACTATACATGGCAATTGGCAAACTTTGAAGAATGTGCTGTTGGAATGGGAATAATTGTGTTAAATTCTTAAGAGTGAGGAGAGAATGAGCAGATGGCTCGTCATGCTTTCATTGGCTTTCAGGTTGGTTCCAAATGGCAGACTATTGCCTGGGCAAATATTTGGAATCAAAATGACCCTACTCCATTTGTTCGAAATATGTCAGTACTCTACATACTATTCAAGTCATGTTCACCATTATAAAAGGACATAAAATTTGCTAGGAAAAAAATCTGTGATTTACTAGAGCACTAGGATGGTGTTTGAAAAGAAAACAAGTGAAGGAACAAGATACACATCACCACATGGAAAGATGCTAATGGAAGAAGAAAAGAATCCAAGTACAGAGTGGAATTTGGAGTTAAGGTAGCAGAACTTTTATCTAGGTGTGGGCAAATTATATGCTTCGTTGTTGTAGAAACCAGAAGTATTTGCAAATGAAAAATGGATCTTAAATTATGGGTGCTGTTCTAAATAAATCAAAGAGGCTATTGTGTAGTTTTGATAAAACCAATAAGCTTTGAGTATATAACACTTTTTTTTGGCTTTCAGTTAAACATGAAATCACTATATTTTGGGTTAGTTCTTGAGAATAAAAGAATAAAGCAGAATGATACATGACTGAAGAGCATTAGTCAGATGACTTGAACCCAAAAAGAAAGAAAAAAAAAGTGAAACATAGTTCATTAGTAACGGGAACTAAGTTTTGGAGGGTGGGAACTGGCTCTCTCAATGCTTGTTTAAACACTTGAGATTAGTTAAAAAGGCGTGTGTGAAGGCTCGAGTGTGAGCGGCGTGTGCAGTCGGCCTGAGTCTGAACTCCTAGTATACTACTTAAAAGCTCTTTGGTAGTAGGCAAGTCTTAACTTGTCTTAGTTTCTACAACTTGCTTAAGTATCATGTTCTCCTTCTGTAAAATGGAAATATTAAAACTTAGTTCATGATTTTCAGGAATGCCATGAAATACATATATTGTTTAGCATAGTATCTGGGACATATCTTTAGGATTTTGAATCTAGTCCCTCATAGTAAATTTGTTATGCAAAGGTTGGCACTGATATCACCTGAGCTCTTCAATTTTTCTTTCTTGGGAAATAAATTTAATAAAAGAGCCCATGTACTGTGCCTTTCCACTTCAGATTGAGTGAAACTGAAAGCTAGTGTCCCATTGGAACAAGGCTAGAGGGACCTAGGTGTTTGAATTTCTCTGAAATAAAAAGTAGATTTATTGAAGATTCTGTGCTCTTGGGACTTCCGGGAAGATGGCAGTGTGAGCAGGGCGGCAGAAATCTCCTCCCAACACTATATTTATCGACGAAAACACAGAAAATACATCTATTCCTAAAAGAGAGACGAGAATACACAGGAAAGCGCACAGCATGCAGCTACACCCGAGAGGACTCGGCACCCCAAGAGGCGGGTAAGATACGGAGCCGCGACCCGGCAGGACCCGAGCCCTCCCCCACCCCAGTGCACCGGAGGGAGGAGAGGATTCAGAGCCGGGAGGGAGAGGAAGCACACCCCGCGAAGTAGCCAGCCCCGGTGATCTGTGCGGGGAGCGCTGACCCACACTGCGCAGTGCAGCGGAGATTGGAGAGACAGAGGGGCGGGATCTGAGCGGGGAACGCGCCAGGGGGCTTGCAGCCGGCTCCCGGGAAGGAAAAAAAAAAGTGCGCTCTTTCCTCAGTGGTCTTAAAGAGACAGGAGCCCAGCGGAGGACCGGATCGCCCCAGCACACTCAGCCCAGCAGGCTGGGAGTCCTGGGGAGGTTCAGATGCCTTAGCTGGCGACTGAGGAAGCGCAGCCATACTTAACACTTCTCACTGAGATCAACAGCCTCCAACTCGTTCCCACTCCTGCCAGAGCGATAAAGGGCTCTGCGGAGCGGCACAGTCACAGCTGTGGAATAGTGGGAAAATAGCGCCACCTACAGCATTCCCACAGAATCTACGTCCGGTGGGCATTTTTTTTTTGTTTTTTTTGTTTTGTTTTGTTTTTTGTTTTTGTTTTTTCTTTTCTTTCTTTTTTTTCTCTCGTTCTTTCTTTCTTTGTTTGCTTCTTTTATATATATTTTTTTCCTCTCTTTTTTTTCTTCTCTTTTTAAAGTCTTAAAGAGCCCAGCTGACATACGTGGCAACTATCAGTGACCAAATTACACAGCCATGAAAAGACAGAGGAATATGGTTCAGACCAAAATCAACCAGACAACCCCAGAGAGGGAGTCTGAAGGGATGGAAATGCACAGCCTCCCTGAAAAAGAATTCAGAATAAAAGTCATAACCATGCTGATGGACCTACAGAGAAATGTGCAAGAGCTGAGGGAGGAAGTGAGGGAACTGAGGAAAGACAATACAGAAATCAGACAAGCGATCGACGGGCTTAACAGCAGAATGGATGAGATGCGAGAGACTGTTAATGGAATAGAAAACAGAGAACAGGAGTACAGAGCAGCTGAGGCAGAGAGAGATAAATGGATTTCTAGGAATGAAAGAATATTAAGAGAATTGTGTGACCAATCCAAACGGAACAATATTCCCATTATAGGAGTACCAGGGGAAGAAGAGAGACAAAAAGGGATAGAAAGTGTCTTTGAAGAAATAATTGCTGAAAACTTTCCCTCGCTGGGGAAGGAAGTAGTCTCGCAGTCCACCGAAGCTCATAGATCTCCCAAGACAAGGGACCCAAGGAAGACAACACCAAGACACATAATAATTAAGATGGCAAAGATCAAAGATAAAGACAGGGTATTAAAGGCAGCTAGAGAGAGAAAAAAGATCACCTACAAAGGAAAACCCATCAGACTATCATCAGACTTCTCAACAGAAACCTTACAGGCCAGAAGAGAATGGCATGATATATTTAACGTAATGAAACAGAAGGGCCTCGAACCAAGAATATTGTATCCAGCACGATTATCATTTAAATATGATGGAGGGATTAAACAATTTCCAGATAAACGAAAGTTGAGAGAGTTTGCCTCTCATAAACCACCACTACAGGATATCTTAAATGGACTGCTCTAGAGGGAAGCACACCTAAGGCTAAAAAGATGTCACCAGAGAAAAAAAAAATCATAGCAAAGAAAGAAGACCATCCAAATACTAACTAAAGGCAAAGAATAAAACACCTATTATAGAAAGAATGGAGGAGGAGGAATAAGAAGGGAGAGAAAGAAAGAAACATCAGACTGTGTTTACAATAACTTAACAAGAAAGTTAAGTTAGATTGTTAGATAGTAAAGAAGCAACCCTTGAACCCTTGGTAACCACGAATCTAAAGCCAGCAATGGCAATAAGTACATACCTATCAATAATCACCCTAAATGTAAATGGACTGAATGCACCAATCAAAAGACACAGAGTAACAGAATGGATAAAAAAGCAAGACCCATCTATATGCTGCCTACAAGAAACTCACCTCAAATCCAAAGATATACACAGACTAAAAGTGAAGGGATGGAAAAAGATATTTCATGCAAACAACAAAGAGAAAAAAGCAGGTGTTGCAGTACTTGTATCAGACAAAATAGACTTCAAAACGAAGAAAGTAGCAAAAGATAAAGAAGGACATTACATAATGATAAAGGGGTCAGTCCAACAAGAAGATATAACCATTATAAATATATATGCACCCAACACAGGAGCGCCAGCATATGTGAGACAAATACTAACAGAATTAAAGGAGGAAATAGACAGCAATGCATTCATCTTAGGAGACTTCAACACACCACTCACTCCAGAGGACAGATCAACCAGACAGAAAATAAGTAAAGACACAGAGGCACTGAACAACACACTAGAACAGATGGACCTAACAGACATCTACAGAACTCTACACCCAAAAGCAACAGGATACACATTCTTCTCAAGTGCACATGGAACATTTTCCAGAATAGACCACATACTAGGCCACAAAAAGAACCTCAGTAATTTCAAAAATATTGAAAACCTACCAACCAACTTCTCAGATCACCAAGGTATAAAACTAGAAATAAATTTTAGAAAGAAATCAAAAAGGCTCACAAATACATGGAGACTTAACAACACTCTCCTAATTAATCAATGGGTTAACGACCAAATCAAAACAGAAATCAAAGAATATATGGAGACTAATGACAACAACAACACAAAGCCACAACCTCTGTGGGACGCAGCAAAGGCAGTTCTAAGAGGAAAGTATATTGCAATCCAGAACTATTTAAAGAAGGAAGAACATTCCCAAATGAATAGTCTAAAGACACAATTACTGAAATTGGAAAAAGAAGAACAAATGAGGCCCAAAGTCACCAGAAAGAGGGACAGAATAAAGATTAGAGAAGAAATAAATAAAATTGAGAAGAATAAAACAATAGAAAAAATCAATAAAACCAAGAGCTGGTTCTTTGAAAAAATAAACAAAATAGATAAACCCCTAGCCAGACTCATTAAGAGAAAAAGAGAATCTACACACATAAACACAATCAGAAATGAGAAAGGAAAAATCACAACGGACCCCACAGAAGTACAAAGAATCATAAGAGAATATTATGAGAATCTATATGCTAACAAGCTGGAAAACATAGAGGAAATGGACAACTTCTTAGAAAAATACAACCTTCCAAGACTGACCAAGCAAGAAACAGAAAAACTAAACAGACCAATCACCAGTGACGAAATCGAATTGGTAATCAAAAAACTACCCACGAACAAAACCCCTGGGCCTGATGGATTCACCTCTGAATTCTACCAGACATATAGAGAAGAAATAACACCGATTCTCCTTAAAGTTTTCCAAAAAATAGAAGAGGAGGCAATACTTCCAAACTCATTCTATGAAGCCAGCATCACTCTAATACCAAAACCGGGCAAAGACCTCAAATGGATGCTGAATTTGACAAAATTCAGCATCCATTCATGATTAAAACTCTCAACAAAATGGGTATAGAGGGCAAGTACCTCAACATCATAAAGGCTATATATGACAAACCCACAGCTAACATCATACTTAATGGCGAGACGCTGAAAGCTTTTCATCTAAGATCGGGAACAAGACAAGGATGCCCACTCTCTCCACTGTTATTCAACATAGTACTGGAGGTCCTAGCCACAGCAATCAGACAAAACAAAGACATACAAGGCATCCAGATTGGTAAAGAAGAAGTCAAATTGTCACTATTTGCAGATGACATGATACTGTACATAAAAAACCCTAAAGACTCCATTCCAAAACTACTAGAACTAATATCTGAATTCAGCAAAGTTGCAGGATACAAAATTAACACACAGAAATCTGTTGCTTTCCTATACACTAATGATGAACTAACAGAAAGGGAAATCAGAAAAACAATTCCATTCACAATTGCATCAAAAAGAATAAAATACCTAGGAATAAACCTAACGAAGGAAGTGAAAGACCTGTACTCTGAAAACTACAAGACACTCCTAAGAGAAATTAAAGAGGACACTAACAAATGGAAATGCATCCCATGCTCTTGGCTAGGAAGAATAAATATTGTCAAAATGGCTATACTACCTAAAGCAATCTACAGATTCAATGCAATCCCTATCAAACTACCAACAGCTTTCTTCAATGAACTGGAACAAATAATTCTAAAATTCATATGGAACCACAAAAGACCCCGAATAGCCAAAGCAATCCTGAGAAGGAGGAATAAAACAGGGGAATTACACTCCCTGACTTCAAGCTCTACTACAAAGCCACAGTAATCAAGACAATTTGGTATTGGCACAAAAACAGACCCACAGACCAGTGGAACAGATTAGAAAATCCAAACATTAACCCAAACATATACAGTCAATTAATATTTGATAAAGGAGCCTTGGATATACAATGGGGAGATGACAGCCTCTTCAGCAGCTGGTGTTGGAAAGACTGGACAGCTACATGTAAGGGAATGAAACTGGACTACTGTCTAACCCCATACAAAAAGGTAAACTCAAGGTGGATCAAAGACCTGAATGTAAGTCATGAAACCATAAAACTCTTAGAAAAAAACATAGGCAAAAATCTCTTGGACATAAACATGAGCGACTTCTTCATGAACATATCTCCCCGGGCAAGGGAAACAAAAGCAAAAATGAACAAGTGGGACTATATCAAGCTGAAAAGCTTCTGTACAGCAAAGGACACCATCAGTAGAACAAAAAGACATCCTACAGTATGGGAGAATATATTCATAAAAAACGTATCTGATAAAGGGTTGACATCCAAAATATATAAAGAACTCATGCACCTTAACAAACAGAAAGCAAATAATCCAATTAAGAAATGGGCAGAGGACATGAATAGACACTTCTCCAAAGAAGAAATTCAGATGGCCAACAGGCACATGAAAAGATGCTCCACATCGCTAATCATCAGAGAAATGCAGATTAAAACCACAATGAGATATCACCTCACACCAGTGAGGATGGCCAACATCCAAAACACAAACAACAACAAATGTTGGCGAGGATGTGGAGAAAAGGGAACCCTCCTACACTGCTGGTGGGACTGCAAATTAGTTCAACCATTGTGGAAAGCAGTATGGAGGTTCCTCAAAAAACTCAAAATAGAAATACCATTTGACCCAGGAATTCCACTCCTAGGAATTTACCCTAAGAATGCAGCAGCCCAATTTGTAAAGGACAGATGCACCCCTATGTTTATTGCAGCACTATTTACAATAGCCAAGCAATGGAAGCAACCTAAGTGTCCATCCGTAGATGAATGGATAAAGAAGATGTGGTACATATACACAATGGAATATTATTCAGCCATAAGAAGAAAACAAATCCTACCATTTGCAACAACATGGATGGAGCTAGAGGGTATTATGCTCAGTGAAATAAGCCAAGCCAAAAAAGACAAGTATCAAATGATTTCACTCATATGTGGAGTATAAGAACAAAGAAAAAATACTGAAGGAACAAAACAGCAGCAGACTCACAGAACCCAAAAACGGACTAATAGTTACCAAAGGGAAAGGGACTGGGGAAAATGGGCGGGAAGGGAGGGATAAGAGGGAAAAAGGGGCATTACGATTAGCAGATGTAATGTTGGGGGGGCACGGGGAGGGCAGTACAACTCAGAGAAGACAAGTAGTGATTCTATAGCATCTCACTACGCTGATGGACAGTGACTGTAATGGGGTTGGTGGGGGGGACCTGATGAAGGGGTAGTTTAATAATCGTAATATTGCACATGTAATTGTAAATTAATGATAATAAAATAAATTATATTAAAAAAAAGTAGATTTATTCCTTCTGGCTATGCTTTGGTTACTGCCTTTCTCTCTAAACAACTGGTAAATTCTGGCTATGATTTTGCATTTGTCATTGTTAAAGTTGGGCATTATAAATTAGATCACCCCACCTCAAGCTAATGGTCATCCCTGAAATAAGAATCTATTATTCTCACATTGTGATATATCCCAGAAAAGGGATTACTTTGGAACATGAGATGAGGAGAGGTCTCTAAAGAAAGTGAAAAGATAGGAATTCTTTAAGTTCCTGCTCAGATGTCCTGTCTATAGAATCTGTTTCCTTAATTCTCTAGAAAGAATTGTTTTACATTCCCTCAAGTGGTTTCTACAGTTTAATTTTGCATTTATAAAGTCTCACTTTATCTTGTGTTACATATTTTTTTCTTGCTTGTTAGGCTCCCTTAGCAGTCAGCGGCTGCTGTGAGGGTGAGGCTGAGTCTTCTCCTTCACCATCACTTTCCCACCGTACCTAGCATCTGGTCTTGTACACACCTGTCCAAACAAAGTCAGCCCCTGTCAATTACTCCCTCTCTGCAAAGCCCCAAGACTTGAGAGTCTTGGTTACCATGATAGTATTCATGGATATGCATGTTCTTAATCTGGGAATTAGGCAGATTTTTTGGGTAACTGTAATTATCTAAAATCCCATTTTGAGGTAAGAGAAATGAGAGCTTGTGGAACCAGTTGCCCTGGAACGCAGAAAGCCCTGTTGCCTTCCGCTCCTTGGCTGAGAAATGTCACAGACTGGAAAGGCTCACCTCCGAGCCAAAGGTAGATCTATTTACACAGTTGTGGCTATTTCTGTTTCAATATTACATTTGCTTCTCCAATATTCCTCTCCCTTCCCAGTAGTGTTTTCTCACTGCTCCATGTGAATTCTTCTATACTTCAGATTATTAGTCTGAAGGAGATACGGGTGGGGGATCTTGCATGAAACAAAAAATCATTGGCATACATAGTTACCTTGAATACCTGACATTTGAGTTTAGTTGTTACCCTCCTAAGAATTAAATGTCTTCTTAAGGCACAAAACTGGGACTGTTATAAACTCTGATTTCAAATGGTCGCAGGTTATCTGGGCCAGATCTAAACATATTTTTCTTGCTGGGAAATGATTATGTCTTACAGATCCCCAATACTATTGTGCACAGCCAGCAGACCTCTGTTCTTTTTGATTGTAAAATGTAAATCATACTTAAGAATTGCTCCAAAAAAGAGTCTTGAGCTGAGTCCTTGGACACAAAGTTGCAGCTCACTGCAGATTCTGATAGTTGAGTTACAACTCACTGAAAATCAGGGGTTTAAAATGGAAGCACTGACAAACCTTCGAGCCAGGGCAGCTCAAATGGAGCCTTGATAATTTATAGTCTACAGGCAGCTTTTGGGTTTATTATCACAATGACAAATGCACTGTCATTGTTAATAGGATATTTCCCAGCAAGGACTTCTTGTTATGCAAGCCAGGTTCGGTATGTCATGCAGCATGATAGCAATAAAGTCTACAAGAATTTGTAATGAACTTCAATTACTAATAGATTATGGTTAATGGGAAATATGTGCAGTAAAGATATGGGTTTTTATATGCACCTTCTGGTATTCTACAAGGCAATGATTTATGCTACAATTTATGTTAACATTTTCTACTATGAAAAGGCCCAATTTGGTAGAAAGCCACTTCATCCATAACAAATATTTAAGGTAATTTTGCACATAATATAAATGAAGGCATAAAGTTAGATATTAATCTATTTAATTTTAGCATTTTTATTTTTATTGAAAATGGAGACTTTTTTCTCCCCTGAGTAGTGCTGTTGGTTAAAAATTCTTGCTATAAAACAAAAACATGAGATATATTGCTGTCTTTGAGTTAAATGTAACATTTATGTATTAATTTCTTTAACTTTCTGCTGTACCTAGAGACCCTGTTATGATTTGAAACATACGGCTGTCTTACTTGTGTATTATTTTGAATTAAAACCCACAAGTATATTCATGTTAAATTAACATTAACTTGTAACCCACATCACGATTTCTCTCAATATAGAAATTGACAGCTGTGATATCAATGTGGAAGTATATATATAAATGATTTATGTTTGTGTTGTGTGTCTGTATGTGTGTCCCCCCCCACACACATATACAGTCTATATACATAGATATACATTGACAAAAGGTAGCAAAATTTAAACATGCTAACTAAAACTTAGCTAAATATAGACCAAAAAAAATCAGTAAAATTAAAATACAACAAATGAAACAATTCACCAAAAGATTTTGAGTTAAATGACAGTGAATTTAAAACTGTGAAACTAGAACAGGTACAATCTTGGCAACCCACTGAAAACATTGTTACATCTATAAAGTGTGTGTGTGTGTGTGTGTGTGACAGCTAAGATAATTTATTAAAAGCTTGGTATTTAAACTCAGAAAACATGTTTTAAATCCTCTCCCTTTTCTTCTAAATCCTGAGTTCACTTTTTTCATAAATCCTATATAATATCTTGCATATGGCAAGTATGGACGTAATGAACATATTTGCATTCACTGCTGTCCTTCCTTGAGTAACCTTTGAACTGTGGCTTTTCTCTCTGACCTACGATGGTCACAGGAAGGATGGTAGGCCTCAGAATCTAAGAGTTCAGCTCTTAGACTTGGGAGAAGAGACCCAGCTCTCCTACTTGTTAAATTAGACTGTATTCAAGTCCATCTAAACCTATCAAAACTCAGTCTTCATCTGAAAAATGAAAGTAATTATTTTTATTATTTTTTTTAATTATTTTATTTTGAAAAATGAAATGAAATGTCAAAAAATTTGTTTAGTGCCTGACACATAGTAAGTGCCAAATTCACTTTAGATACTATTTTTATTTGTAGCATTTAGAGAAATAACAATGAATGATTTAATATTTCTATAATTATTACTATTACTATTATTACCAGCATTCTTTATGAGCTTCCACATCATGCAAGTTGTGAGGCCCAGGTGAGTCAGAGAACGACCTGGTTGACTCATAAAAAAACAGATTCCTAGGCTTCCCATGTGGTTCAGATCTAGGCTGGAACTAAGAAATCTGCACACCTAACAAGCCTCCCAGGTGTTCCTTCTGCCGAATGAAATTTTAAAAGCAGTTATGGGTACAAGTTATGGAATTCGTTGATGTTTATGTCTCTGTAACTTGTTGAAACAGAACTGAATGCCATGATGAGTGGTAAGTCATGTGCTAGTAAGGATTTAACATCATGCAAACTACACATATAGAATCCACATGACTGATGAAATAGGTATACCTCTCATCTTGATATTTTGGCCCTATTTGGGAACAAAGTGATTTTTCCTCAGAATAGTCACCCATTCTCCTAGACCCACTGTGCCCTGTGTTGTAATTTTCAGTTTTCTCCTCTTTTCTCAATGTTCCTTTTGGCTTACTTTATAGATTGGAAAAAAGATACTGAAAAACTTTGAAAAGAGTTGGATCAGATTCATCTCTTTGTGGTAATTAGGACATTATTTCACTCCAAATAAGTTAACATTGTACATAGAAGGTAAAATGTTGTTTCTCATGTAACAGTCTGAGGGAAGGCAATCCATCCCTGATGGGGAAAGTCTGCTCCATCAAGTTAAGGGACCCAGCTCCTTCTGCCTGTTGCTCCGCATTTCCTATGGCATTGCTGATCTTGGGTGCCTGGTGTGAGGGAGCTCATCATCACACCCACATTCCAGTCATCCAGAAGGAGAAAGAGAGAATAGAACCTGCATATTGTTACTTCTTCTTACATCCCTTTGGCTAGAACTTGGTCGTACGCTCTATGTAGCTCGAAGAGAAAATGGGGAATGTCTTCATCTGAGCAGCCATGTACCTAATTAAAAATCAGATGCAATATTGTCAGAGAAGAAAGGGAGAATTGCTGGAAACAGTCTGCCATATTCCCTTACAACTCTCTGGTCATCTGGAACTACATAAGCCTTACCATTTGCCATTACAAAATCTTTGGCTATGGATACTCAGTAACTGAGAATATGCTTACATAAGGTCAAAATAATAGATCAATTCACTGCCCAAAGGGCAGGATATAGTCATATAGGAGCTGACTTTTGAAGGTAATACACTGTTGAATCAAAGTTGATTAAGTTAAAGAAGTGCTGTCTTTTCACCAGAGTCACAAGGTAAGATCAGTTCCCTGGAAGTAGAATGAAAATTTGGAAGCTAGGAAATAATTCCTATAATGAAGCTTGGAGAGCTAGGAAAGAAAGGAGTGGAGAATCAACAAGGATCAACAGTAGAGGCAGCGGAGATGTGATGGTGAAGAGCATGGCTTCAGGTTCATCTGTGTTTCTTGGACTTCTGGTTCCACCAGCTATGAGAATGTGGAGGAATCTTAATAGGCAACTTAAATCTCAGTTTCCTTCCTTATGAAGTTGGAGTAAAAATAGTAACTAACAAGCTTGTTTTGAGGAATAGATTAAATAATGTAACAATGCCTAACACATCAGAAACCCTCACTAAATATTAACTATTACTAACATGGAGTCCTTAAAATTCCTTAAGTTATGTTTTATTTAGCAAGGAATCCTCCTCCCTAATCAACTCTTTTTCAAGCTGGAAATCCGTAAATTAGAGACTGAAGAAAATACAGGAAGCAGCTAAGCCTGGTGCCAATTTTACTCCACCATTCCTAGGACACACAGATGGGAAACCCATGGGCTGCCAGCTTAGCCCAAACAAATCCATCCCATGAGGTTTCTGCTGAAGCAGTAAACCCTGGCTAATTTCCTTGTTCCATTTTCTGGATATCTTTCATAAAATGAAAAAAAAAAGTGTCCAAACTCTTCTCCCAATCACCCCTGAAGAAATTTTAAAAACTAATAAAAATAATAATAAACAAACCATAGATTGTAAAGCACCTCCCATTAAAAGACACTGTGGAGTAGATTAAGCTTCTTGGTAAATGCGCCTAACAGTAGTATTATCTTGATAAATAAGCCAAGGCTGCAATGTGCTTGTGCTCTGATAGTAAGTAGCACGGAACAACTGTCTTTTCTATAAAACCCTGGGATTTATGTCCAGTCTGCCTGCATCGGAAACTAGAGATAACTCATGAAACCCATCCATCAACACATGTAGAGAAAGGAATCACAGTCTAGAAGTGAAATTAGCATGAAATTAATTAGCTGTAGGACATAAATAGAGGCACTGACATTTTCCTGCATCTTCTCTATCAGATCTGTCTTTGGAGAACTCACCGTGCGGGGACTGTGGCTGATGGCCCCCGTGATTCATGTCAGCATTTTCTACTCCAGGCAGGTTGTTTGCAAAGTCCTTCAAGTACCGTTAAGAAGAATCAGGGAACACAGATAATTCTTCAAGAAAAGAATATGATGATGGGAAGGCACTGCTTATACAGAATAGCCACTGTGTATCACCGCGGCCTCCAGCACAGCACATCACTGTATTCATTAATCCGTTGCTACAGAGGTCATGGCCATTGACATGGAGCCCTAATGAATTTGTGGCACATTTGGAAATTGTGACTGTTGCCCAGGGAGCACCTCATATCAACCCCCCTTTTACTGCAATTGCCTTTTCATGGTGTATATCACATTGAGAAATGGACTACATGATCTGTAGCTTTAACTACCCTGCATTACTTGATCATGTACTATGGATGTGTATTGTAGAGTGCGTAAATCATAGGGGAGCTAGGATATGGGTGACCTATAATTTAAACGTGTATTGGTGGTGCCTGGGAACTGGTAGGAAAAGAGGTAGACAAACAAAAGCAAAAGTCAAAGCGAATGGTTGGGAGAAGCCAGATATTAGCAACTAGATTAAAACAGATCAGTGAGGCACAGTGTTTATTTAGGAAGAGTGCTATTCCACCATTCAAGGCAGTTTTTTTTATACTTCCCTTTGACCCTCTGAGTGCTACTTCTTCTCTTCTGCAATGAGATCCCCTTCAGTTTGAAGATGCACATTTGGGGGCAAAGGCAATTTAGTTCTATGAAGTCTTACTCTTTAAGACAAGCGGCATCTAAGATGAAACAGGACCATAAACTTAATTTGCCCAGCATTTAGACATATTGTGTGAAGTCAGAAGGTATAGGGTCTAGCTTAATACCTGTTACAAACTTGTTTTGAGAACTGGGCTGCCATTTATCTTATCAGGATCTCATTTTCTTCACCTTCAAAATGGGATAATATAACCAGTCTTTTAAACACATTAATAAGAAGCAAATGAGGTCTCATATGCTGTTCTAACTAGGACATTTGGGAGGCAAGAGGCAGACACCCTCAAAGATACCTTGGGGAAAAGGGTATTTGTTTTTAAGATAGACATAGATAGCAATTCAAAATGGCAAAGGAGCAAGCACTAGTTGAGTCAGTAAAGCTAATTTCCCATTCAAAAGTCATGTGGTCTTATACTTCTGGCATCTCTTTCTCTCTGTAAGTCTGTTCCATCCTCTTTCTAACTGTGGAATCTCAGTGAGGTCTTCCCATGTATGTGTGGCCCTCACTGGCTACTCTGGAGTTGAATCTATCTCATGGCCTTTCAGCTGAGTTACTGTGGAAAATCATCTAGTTTCCCACATCAGGGCCTTTGTATTTACACTTCTTCCTTCCAAAAATGCTCTTCTCCCAATTCTGCATTGCTTGGTCCCTTCACTTTATTTAAATCTGTTCAAATCTCATCTTTTAAAAAAGCCTTCCCTGACCACTTCAAGTATTAAACCCTCTGGTAATCTTTTCTCCTTATCTACTTTTATTGTCATAATAGTGCCATCACTATCTAATATATATATTCATTTTTGTCTGCTCTCCCACTAGAAATGAGCTCAGTGACGTTGGGAACTTCGCTGTCTTTACTGCAGTATCAACCTTGCTTAGGACAATGCCTCACACAATAAATATTGATTGAATGTACATTTCCCAAGATATGTAATTCCAAATTTCTAAGAGAAGAATTAAAAGGACCCATTTCATATTTTTCAAGAGAAACTGCTCTAATCAATTTCTGGCCATCCTGAGTTGCCATCCTTGGGTCAGCTGTCCACCTGCTGGTTTACTCAGACAGGGCTGAGATGGGACCACTTCACATGGTACAGAGCACAGGGGCTCCCAGCATGTGATGGGCAGATCACCCAGGCTGGGGCTAGAGTGGTCCAGTGCTAATGGCACCTTGGGCTTCACAAAGTACCAGCTCAGCTCTAATAGAAACAGAGAGGCCATATACCTTTGGCTAGAAATGTCAGGGTCAGAAACTATGTTGGCCCCTCTAGGGACAAGCTCTCTGGCCTCAGTCATAAATTTTCCTTAATTTCAATTTTTTATCTGTGCTGTATTTTATATTGAAATTTTATGAGCAATTAATAATCATGAGTAATATTTTTTAAAACCCCCAAGTCTGCCATTTTTATGAGCATATTTATATAGCTTAACTCCTGGAATCCTCATGGCCGTCCTCAGAGGTTGGTACTGTGATCAGCTTCATTTTGAAGATGAACAAATGTGAGAATAGAGAGAAAATAAGTTGCCTGAGATTGCTTAGTGAGTAATTAATGAGACCAGGATTTCAGCCCAGGGAGTCTGTCTGATTCTACCTCTCCATCCAACAAAACTATTTCAGACATTCATTCCCCTGTCGAGCTTAGCAAGAATTTCTTATTTTCTTAGAAATAACATTCTGATATGGTAAACACATATAAATATGCTTCTAAAATGACAAAATATTCTGTGTAAGCTATTCTTGTTAAACATTTAAAATACCTTAAATATACATTTTGGGTCTGTGCAGTTTCACAGACTTAAGATCTAGTATTCTCTATGACCTTTGCATCTGTTTTTATTGATGCATTCCAGAAAATTAAAAACAATTTTTGCCCAAATTGGCAGAGTTTCTGATTAATAAAGTTGCCAAATCTTATAATAAGGAAATTTCAAGGCCCTAAAATACTGTGCTTCACTTAATGTTTTCTCTTTGGATTTTGGCAATGTTCCCTAACTACAAATTTGAAAAAGTATCAGAAACACTTTAAGGTTTATACTGATAACTAAGGGCAACAAAATTTTGCTGGATTCCTTGAGCTAGGATTATAGAAATATAAATACATAAATACAAGATAGATGCTTGAGAAAGAAAGAATTCACCCAACACCCATTACTTAAGATCTTCCAGAGGCACAGCACCATGTTAAACACTGGGAGGTATATCATGATGTATAAAGCAACATTCCAAGTTCATGTTGCATATTTTTTTCTGAACCAGAGGAACAAACCTGGAAGCTCAATTATGTGACTGCCCCAAATCCTTTGTAATACCATGCCGTGTAAGCAGTAGCCATGAGTTCTTATATATATAGCTGTCCACCACCCACTGGTAGTACTCATGGGGATGCTTGTTTAAAAAAAAGTTTGAATAGAAAATCGTTCTAAAATTCATATGGAACCACAAAATACCTCAAATAGGCAAAGCAGTCCTGAGAAGGAAGAATAAAGCTGGGGGGATTATGCTCCCCAACTTCAAGCTGTACTACAAAGCCACAGTAATCAAGACAATTTGGTAGTGGCACAAGAACAGATCCATAGACCAATGGAACAGACTAGAGAGCCCTGATATAAACCCAACCATATATGGTCAATTAATATATGATAAAGGAGCCATGGACATACAATGGGGAAATGACAGCTTCTTCAACAACTGATGTTGGCAAAACTGGACAGCTACATGCAAGAGAATGAAACTGGATTATTGTTTAACCCCATAAACAAAAGTAAACTCAAAATGGATCAAGGACCTGAATGTAAGTCATGAAACCATAAAACTATTAGAAGGCAACATAGGCAAAAATCTCCTGAATATAAGCATAAGCAACTTTTTCCTGAACACATCTCCACAAGCAAGGGAAACAAAAGCAAAAATGAACTCATGGGACTACATCAAACTAAAAGTTTCTGTATGGCAAAGGACACCATCAACAGAACAAAAAGGCATCCTACAGTATGGGAGAATATATTTGTAAATGACATATCCGACAAGGGGTTAACATACAAAATATATAAAAAACTTACACACCTTAACACCCAAAGAGCAAATAACCGATTAAAAAATGGGCAGAGGATATGAAGTTCTCCAAAGAAGAAATTCAGATGGCCAACAGACACATGAAAAAATGCTCCACATCACTAATCATCAGGGAAATGCAAATTAAAACCACAATGAGATATCACCTCACACCAGTAAGGATGGCCAACATCAAAAAGACTAAGAACAACAAATGCTGGCGAGGATGCAGAGAAAGGGGGACCCTCCTACACTGCTGGTGGGAATGTAAGCTAGTTCAACCATTGTGGAAAGCAATATAGAGGTTCCTCCCAAAAATAAAAATAAAACCATTTGACCCGGGAATCCCACTTGGAATTTACCCAAAGAATACAACCTCTCAGATTCAAAAAGACATATGCACCCCTATGTTTATCCCACACTTTTACAATAGCCAAGATATGGAAGCAACCTAAATGTCCATCAGTAGATGAATGGATAAAGAAGAGGTGGTACATATACAAAATGGAATACTATTCAGCCATAAGAATGAAACAAATCCTATCATTTGCAACAACATGGATGGAGCTAGAGGATTTTTTGCTCAGTGAAATAAGCCAGGTGGAGAAAGACAAGTGCCAAATGATTTCCCTCATTTGTGGAGTATAACAACGAAGCAAAACTGAAGGAACAAAAGAGCAGCAGACTCAGAGACTCCAAGAAGGAACTAGTGGTTACCAAAGGGGAGGGGTATGGGAGGCCAGGTGAGGAGGGAGGGAGAAGGGGATTGAGGGGTATTATGTTTAGTACACATGGTGTGGGGGATCACGGGGAAAACAGTGTAGCACAGAGAAGACAAATAGTGAATCTGTGGCATCTTACTACACTAAAGGACAGTGACTGCACTGGGTTATGGGTGGGGACTTGATAATATGGATAAATGTAGTAACCACATTGTTTTTTTCATGTGAAACCTTCATAAGAGTGTATATCAATAATACCTTAATAAAAAAAATATACATTCAGTAAAAAATAAATAAATAAATAAATAAAGCTTGAATATTCTCATTACATTAAATTGAAGCAGTGAGAATTTATTTATTCTTGTTTTTTATAGTAAGTGCTATGTAGGGATGAGAAAAGACTATATTTATAAATATCCCTGGTCTTCTAAGTGAGTAGCACATTAGTTCTATTTTTACTTTGTTTTAAACATGAGCTTTTTAGAAAAGGCTGTGATTTTCTCTGTAGAATCTTGATTTCCATTCTTTGGGGAAAGTTTTTCAAGGTTGTCATGGCCAATATCTCATCAATCATGCATGCCTACACGGATTTCTTTTGTCAGTAGTATGTATAAGTATGATTAATGGTTCAGGGTTCATATTCAGGAATCTGATTGGATAAGTGTCATTTCATCTGTTGGAACTTAAAATTCAGAAAACATTAATGAAGTTGTCCAAGAAAAGAGGGCAGTGCAATCAGTTTTCTTTATTATGAACAACAAAGCTTGGTCATTTGTTAGTATAAACGGGCTCTGTCCCCAGTAAGTTCCCTGGGCCTCTGCTAGGTTCCGGAGGGGCATTAACTAGTAAGTGTCTACACTGTAGCATTAAGTGGTAGCTTGGTAACATCCAAGAGTGAATATCATGCTGTGGTGAAGGCTTCATCACTGGGAGAATGAGGGTTCATGAGGTCTTCAGTAAAATCCTACTTTTGTTCTGCTTCTAACAGGGAGTAATAATTTTTCACTTACTTAAAAAATGTATTTATGAATTGTAAATTACTTAATTTCTTACTTTTATAAAACGATGCACTGTTTTTACAAGAATGATTGATGTTTATTATTAAAGATGAAATAGGGAATATCAAATAAGTTTTCAAAAAAAGTCCCCTGAAATCTTACTGTCCAAACATGACTCTTGGTCTTAGAGGAAATCTTAAGACAGAGGGACATAGAGACTATAGAGTATTGAAATAGATTCAAGGTCCTCTAGAAAGTTAGTAAATGATAAAAGATGAATTTTAAATATGTGAAATTTTCCCCCCATTGTGTTGATACAGTTGACTATCTTTTTGAAGAAAAACAGCTTGTTCTCAATCTCACTCTTTACATTTATATAAATTTCAAGCATATCAAAAACGTATTTTTTAAACAGTGATACTATAAAATTATTATGATAAAATATATTGATATTCTGAAACCTTGGTTTTAGAAGGCCTTTTAAAATGTGTCAGAAACCCAGAAAAAAAATAAATTTGACTGAATAAAACAGAAAAATGTTAATGTATTGAAAACAAACAAAACACCATAATATCATAGTTAAATTGAGAGAAGACAAAATGAGAATGGAACACATGATGAAGAGTTAATTTTGCAATATCCTAAAAATGCTTAATTTGAGTAATCAATAAAAATAAGATAGAAACTGCCAGAGGAGTATACAAAGACAAAAACTTCTTCACAAAAGGGGAAAAATCAAATATATATTTCCTTAGTGTTCAAAATATTGATAAATATATACTTTACTAGTATTTAAAGAATGCATACTACGTACTTCGTAAATATTCTATGAAATTCCAGTACAATCAGCAAATAGAAAGGATTTTATTGTCAATAAGCCAATGAAACTTAGTTTTTTCATTTTTCCAGCTTATGTGGTATTTAGCCTTCCTGTGGTCTCTTTACCTGGTGAAAGGATCAGATAAGAGCAAGAGTATCATGTATAATTTTACACACATGTCTAAGAAGAAAGTCTTGGAATTTTCTAGATTTTACACATAAGAGACAATGCTGTATGTTATGTGTTTATAATTTTAATACAGAAATGATCAACACTGTTCAAAATATTTTTCAATACACCCTCATGGATTGATACTTATGCCTCAACCACTATGAAACTCAGACTATTATTAAAAAGAACTTTTCCCTCTTTCTTTACACTGAATTCAGGTTCTTGTAGGTCTTTCATAATTTCTGCTTTGAGATCAGGTGGTGCTGTTTTACTAAAGTTGCAAGTTTCTGTCAAAAAATCCCATAGCAGGTCTCCATTTTCATTGCCATCAATAAAACAGTCAGATATGTCCATGGTGGATAGAAGGTTGTAACATTCATACTTAATTCCTGACTTTTCCAGCATCTGAGTGAGGTCAGAAGATGTTACATACTGGCAGAGGTCATCCCGTGGCAAGCGGGATCCGTACTTTCTCCATAGCTTGTCCCATCCACTGGTTCCTGTATGATACAACAAAGTTCATACTTTCATTTATTCCTCTTTTCATTACCCTCTTCTGCCAGGCAGTACACTAGATGAGTGGAATAGAGCAGTCCATAAAAAAATATATATTCTTACCTTTGTATAGTTTAATTCAAGAAGTGCAGGGAGGAAAAAGTTAAATAAATAAGTAAATTAATCATATGTCAGGTGGTGCTAAGTACTAGTGACAAATCAAATCAGAGCAAGGAATAGGGAGAGTCAGAGAATTGGATGGATTACTGTTGGGTATAAGGTGGTTGCAGAATCTAGTAATGTGACATTTGAGCAGAGCCATGACAGCAAGCCATGAAGAGGGAGCATTATTCCAGGTAGGGAGGAGAGCAGCTTCAAAGTACCTGAGGCAGGAACATGCTTGACATCTTAAGAACTAGCCAGGATGCCAGTGAGATTGGAACTGAGTGAGCAAGGGAGAGAATGGAAAGAGAGGAGGTTGGCTGGGTGGTGGTGGATAGAGTACCTAATCACATGGGGCAAAGTGGAAAGCCATTGCAGTGCTGGCTAATAGAAGTTTCTGGACTAGTGGGCATGTTCTATATCTGCACTGTCCAATATGGTAGCCACCAGCCATTTATGATTATAGAGCATTTGAACTCTGGCTAGTGTGACTGAAGAAATGAATTTTAAGTTTTGTTTCATTTTAATTCATTAACATTTCAATTTCAAAAGCCAAATGTGGCTTCCATATTGCACAATACAACACCAGAGTAACTTAACCTGATTTACATTTTAATAAGGTCACTTTGGTGGCACAGATAAGAACAGGCCTTTGGGGCACAAAGGCAGAAGCAAGCAGAACAGTAAGAAGGCTACTGGGACAACTGGATGACAAATGATGGTAATTTGGACGTGATGATGGGTGGTTAGATGCAATGGGATTTGCCAACAATCTGGATATTGGGTGTGAGTGAAAGAAGACAGTCAGTGGTGACCCCAAGATTTGGCCCAAGCACCTGAAAACAAAGAATTGCCACTAGTGGAAATGGGAAGAATGAGGGAGGAGCAGGTTTAAGTGCATGATCAGGTGTCCCATTTTGGAAAGTGAATTAAGGCACCTATTGAACATTCAGATGGTGACAGAAGGAAGGTAGTTGTTTATGTTAGTCTTGAGTTCACAGGAGAGGTTCTAGAGCAAAAATTAAAATGTTAAGAGAGAGCACAGTAAATACAATGATGCTTTACTCACACCAACAAGGGGGTGGCTTCTTATGTCTATTCACTTGTAAGTTGGATTTGGACTACCAAAATATGTTGATTCCTATGAAGTTTGTCCCCAATCTCAGAAGATGTTTTAGCAATGTCTATTGTATTTAATTGAAAACCCAGCCCAGCATAGAAGCTAAGAGATGCAGCATCAGAGAGAAAGAGAGAGTCACAGGTTGGATTATTCTGCTACTTCACCAGTAAAGTGAGGCTTGTCATTTAGTCTCTCAGAACCTCAGTTTCTCATCTGTACAATGGGGATAGACATACTTACTTTGAATGTAACTGCAAGTATTAAATGAGATCATTTAAGTGAATCATTGCACAATGGCAGATGGATAACAAGTACTTAAAAATAAACAAACATTATATGGAATGAGTTTGATAATGTATTTCCACTGGTTGTAACCTAGAGACTGTGAAAAAGCAATCTTGCTCTTCAGAAATCTATAAAAATAACAAATTTAATGAGCATTTGTGGACCTCCTAGTACATGCATGTAATAGTGGAATGTTACATACATAGTCAATACTGTGCAGTAATTCAGAGGTTCTCTAAAGGCCAACTGCCTGAGTCTGAAGCCTGGCTTTTCCTCTTACTAGCTTTATGAACCTGTGCCTCAGTTTTGTCATCTATGAAACAGAGATAATAAGAGAATCTATTCATAGAATTACTGTAAGAAAAGTAGACACTAAGAACCATGACTGGCACATAGTAAGTATTGTTGAAGTGTTAGGGAATTAAGGTGGACTTGGCCAAAGCAACATAGGAGAGAACATATATTTTATGAATTTCCAAGATTAAAAGTGAAGATTTCAAAGACTTAAACTTTTTGGATTTCCAAACCTCGTTTATGCCCTAATGGAAGTAAATGACTCTCCAGAAAAGTACTCAAACAATATATACCCACACAGTTCTGCATGTAACTGCAGGATGCTCAAAGCCCCCTGCCCCTCACATGGAGCAGGCTTTAGTTCCCTGATTTAACTCAACAGAAGAGACCATCCAAGGCAGGAAATAGTAAATAATAAACAGCCTAGATAACTGGTGTTCCTCTACTATAACAGAAGAGGAAGCAGTAAGTGCAAGATGTGCTCTAGGAGGAGGTAGAATTGGAATGAAGAGAAAAAAATGAAGTCTCTGCCCAATGAAGAAAAATGAGGGTCATGAGTATATTAAAATATCTTTCATTCCAAAGACAGTGATTGCCCAAATAAGAGTTTGTCTACAAGCGAGACTTTAGAAGAAAATAAATATTTCAATGGTTGAGAGGAGGCTCTGTTATATCATTACTGTTATTTTTAACCTGGCATAGAAAAACCAAATGCTAATTATAGAAAATGTGCTGGTGTCAGTGTTCTGTGACTTGGTGCCATTTCTGAGCTGAGCTATTATACACTTTCTGACTGATGCATTATCATAATGGCTCTCAGTGGGCACAACATATGGTGTTACTTTTATTTTCAGCATAATATAAACCAGATTCTTTTCCCCCCACTGTATTAAAAATAACACAGTATGATTTGCCTCCTTCCTTAGTCAGGTAAGGCGAGGAATGAACTGAACCTTTAGTGGATCTCCTTCTGGCTAATCTCCCTTAACCAGGCAAGCTGCATTTTAATTAGCAATTCTCTCAACTAATTCCTGATTACTACCTTTGCAGAAAAACGTGCTGCTGACATAATTTTAGGTTAAGCTACTCCTCATTTTAAAAATATACCTCTAATTATTCTTATTTCTCTTCTTTTTTCATCCCCAAATCAAATCTTTATCTTTAGATATTATAAGGAGATATAAGAAGCAGTTACTCAGTTCAATTCAAACATGTTTATTGGGTATCTTTTTGGTCAAAGGCTTTGCAAAGATCTGGGACTAAAGATAAGAGGCAGAGCCCCCTGATCTCAAGGAACTCTCCTTAAACTCTCATATGCCTTTGATAAGAAACTTAGCATACTGCCAAAAAAGTGTTTACATGTCTGAATCCTTTGAAAGGAAGAGGAAAAGCAGTGGTCGTCTTTGTAACCTTCAGAGCCTAGCAGTGACTATCTATAAGAGCTCAATAAAAGCTGAATGAACCAAATCTATACAATGACTTTCCTATGCAGTCAGCAGGGTACTAAGAATAGAGACTGTGTTTTGAATATGGCTGAACAGACATGGTATCTTAGCCAAGTAGGTGCTCTGCATAAATAAATCTAGAAACTGACCTCTTACCTCATTATCTTACATTCTAATAAAATGCAAAATGACTGTCCATATGGTAGTCAAATAACAGTAATTCAGTCTATGCAGAGAAATAACTCATCATTTCAGGAATAAGTCAGTGTCTGACTAGGATGGACAGACAGGAGCCTTAACTGTGTGGCATATTTAAGATGACCCTTTAGAACAAGATGGTAATCCAGGTATACCATTATCTGCCTAGATGAGATACTGGCCAGATGAGTACTCTCAGAAATTTAAGTTAGTGACTAGTTCTAGGCTTGTCTGAATCTGTCCACAGTGAGCAATGAGTTTTCTGCATTGCAGTGTAGCTATGGATGATGACCTAACCCTGAAGCGAAGGAAATACACAAACAGGCTTCTTTGTTTCTATGTAATTTTGAAGTGAATCTCACTTGAAAAATGACTGCAAGAAACTAGATAAAAAAAGAACCATTTTGGTGTAGGTATTCCAAGTTTAAGGGAAATACTCAAGTTTAGAGAATTTTTACTTAGGGCAAGTATAGAAAATGGGGTTTCAGGAAATACAGTTTGGACTGAGAAGGCAGTTTAGGGCAACAGTTTTTACACAGGGGCAAGGAGGGAAGTGACTGGGCACTTCACACGAGCTGGAAGCTGTTTCACATTGGTTTGCTGTCAGCAAACTGGTCTGGCAGATAGGGATTTGAAGTGATATCATCAAATGAAAAAATAACTAATAAAAATGTGGACTGACAATATAAAATGAATATGATTGGGAATTTCTTATGATTAAATTGGTTTTCACTGTTGGAAACTGACCATAATCTATTTTTCTAAAAACTTCCTCATATATTTATATTGGCATTATTAATGCAACAAAGCCACTTCGCTCTGTTTTAAAAGAAAGGTTACAGCCAGTTCCATACACTGAGGGGCCTTAGAATTTATCAGGGGGATATATACTGTTGTTAAAGCACGTTCATAGGTGCACAGGTTTATCTAGGTGAGAGAGGTAGAGCAAAAGGCAGTTAAACTGCTCTGTGTAATAAATAAGGGGGGGGGCGGTGGAAGGGAGTAGGATCAAGGGAGGTCAGTCCCAACTGAAAAGGAGAAACAATAAAAAAAGGGTGGCTGTGGGTCTCTGATGCTGAATTCTGTTTCTGCTGTTCTTCCTCATAGATCTCAACATCTAAAATCAAAGAATGGTGTTTTGGAGAATGAAGGAAGTAGGGTTATGTCCATGGCTGAGACACAATAGAAGAGATTAAGAAAAGGTAGCTGGAGAACATGCAGGGTTTGGAGATCAATTAAAAGTTGAACTGGGAGAATAAATTTGGAGTAAACGGGCTGGAAACTATTAGGAGCCCATAAGTATGACCTCCAGTAACCCTCAGGAGTCATGGGGTGAGGAATGGACTGTACAAGTTACCTGTATGAGAGTTTTATAGTGATTTACTCTGAATTTTAAAGAGTTAGTATGCGTCCACAGCCAGGAATCTGGAGACATTCAGGTTACATACACTAAGTTGATGACAAGATCAACATATTTGAGAATTTTATTTCCTTTTCAGGTAGACTATTTTCTTTAATTGCAAAGACAACTATATTGAACAGGTGATATGTTAAAAAAATTTTACTTAATTAATTTATTTACTTAATTCTTCCAATAAAAAGAGGCAATAAAGCTATCAGTTTTAGTCTTAGGAGAGAAGTGGAAAATCCAAAATAAAATACTTAAACTCTATTTTCTCCTTTTGAAAAGCAGTTCTTTAAGAAGAAATGTACACACACGTATATTTCTTCCATAGCTCTATAAATCTTTTAGGAAAGAAGTGAGTACGGTAAAGGAAGAAAGTCATTAGAGTCCCTTTAATAATTCAACAACTGTTATTTGTTGCATTCTTATGTCTAGGAACAGTATCTATTAGCAATGTTTTTCTTTTTGGGATGCCTGTCTCCCATGGTGTGTGCAGTAATGAAGAACTGTGAATTGCACACTGAAAAAATCAGTAAAATATTTCCACTATCAAACTACAGTGATTAAATAATTTTTGACCCAAAATACTTTTTTTAAAAAGGTAACTGATTTCTGAGGCTTTATTCCATTTATCTGATTTTTCCCCATGAATGTATATATACATAGTACATATGAGCCACATATATTCAGACATGCAATATGATGTAAGTATGATTATCCAGAAATGTCCCAGCTAAGACTCACAGACCCACTTCACACAGACTAGGAAATGCCTCAGCATTCTTGGTTCATGTATCAGTGTACATTTCACTGTGTTTTGGTTTGTACATTTCTTGCCAATAAACCATGGATTATATTAACTTATTCATGATATATCCAGTAGAATACTGTATCCTTATATTGACTATCCACTTAGTCAGTTCTCATGTGCTTATTTCTAACCATGCTACGTTCTAACCTTAGGTTGGCTTTTTCTGATTGGTAGACATACAGAAAACTTTGGACACTCAAATACTTCTGAAATATTTAAGAATTAAAGAAATATAAATAAGAGTAGATCTGCTATTGATATGAAATATATTCTCAAATCAAACATAAATGATTTCTGGATGAATTGCTATTTCTATCTGCAACACCTTTTCTGTATTACTGATACAAATTATCAAGAATAGACTACCTTCAATATTGATAACTAAGTTCACTTTTATATTCTTAAATGCAGTACTAAGTGTTTCATCCAAGCGTCTTAATTTAGAGAGAGGTTAGCAGGAAGCACCCAGTTTACATAAGCCCTTCTAAATGGGAAGACAGAACTTTCCCACATAAATGAGTATTTTTAACTAAACAGAGATAAAAATAGTATATCAAAATGTTCCCTTGGGGAAGAAGTTGTGTACAGGAGGTTTCATTTGCCAAACTCTCACATGAATTCAAACCCAGGATTGCAGGCAACAACCTGTTTGCCGTCCTTAAAGCCATTCCTCATATTTAAGGGCAATATAATTTTGTGGCATAGGGTTTTTGAATACTGGATCTGGTATAAGCTTAGGAAAATAAACATGTTATATATCTAGAATTAACCTGCCGAGCACTGGGTGGACAATTCATAAAGATTGCTGAGTGAAAGAAGTAATAAGTTAATGAATTCAACAATGTTAATGTTTAATTTACTATCATGTTTACTTCTGTTCTCTGTATAGTACTTATTATATCACTGGAAGCAACATGACATGATCAAATGCCTACTTTAGAAAATAAAACAATAGCATCAAACAAAACAAGTGAAACATTTTTGATACTTATTTGAGAAAACCTATAATGAATAATATTCATAATGGCTCTAGAAATGCAAATTTATCAAACATGATGGCATCCCAAATATTTATATCTTTATTATTAATAATCTCATAGAGGGGAAAGAGACATTCAAGGGACAGAAAGGAGGTAAATAGACGTATTTACTATTTTTAGTCTCATTAAAATAATTCCTATCAGTTGTATTTGTTCTATATTAAACAACAAAGACAAATTTTCCCAGGAAAAAGAAGTGAATTGACATGTAATTCCTTTAGACCCCCTAAACTGAGAGCTGTTGTGAAGGACTTTCCTAATCCTATGTTAATTAATTGACTATGATCAGAAGCCAAGTCAAGAATTTCATAATGAAAATGTAATACACCAGCTGCCTTCAAAGACATGCATCCATACATACATGCACCATTGCTGTTTTAAAATTCAGACTGAATGAAAATAATTTACCTGATACAAGAATAATGAGAATCTTAGCATTGGTAGCTAAGAGACTATGGAAGAATTTCAGGGTAGCTGGGATATCTTTTACATAATACAGCATCTGGAAATGAAGGAAAAGAGAAATGAGACACTTTTGTATGTCAATATCTTTATTGCTTGGACTAGATACTCACTGGAAAGTTTGATTTTCAAGTTGAGTGGATTTTTACTCTACAAAACACTTAAGAATTTTGAAAATTAAAGATATTATATGGAAAAAGAATAACATGAAAAAATATTTGAGGAAAGGGAAAACTATGGTATTTGTTTAATTAGAGCCAAATAATTTTAAGTTTACTCTTTCTGGCTTCAGAAATACAGAACTTTATAGCTGGAGATATTTAGTTTCCACTCCACATGGGGGCATTGATTCCAAGCTTATACTATATTTTGTGAAATTGTGGTTCTGGGAGAAAATGGTGCTGGCACCATAAAAACAGACCCCATTTAATGGAACGCTGCTTTAAAATTAAGCCCTTTGCACTAGCTTCACCATATGCTCACAGATGCTTTTTTTTAAATCACAGAAAATGTGACAGGCTGTGAGGTTGACAGATTCTCTGGAAAAATGGACTGGATAAAGCATGAAGTCACATGCATGGTCACAAGGCGGTAGGGGTCAGCCCACCTGTTTTTAATAACTCAGGGCCATCTCTAGTGAAGGGCAGGGAGAGGTCTTTCCACCTAACACAGATAGAGTGTGGAATTATACATTGGCAGGAAAATTGTCCCTAATGACTTACATCCCTGGAATCTATCCCTACAGAAACTTCCTGCTTATAGCTCATCTTCCATCTTTCTTGGTCAAGAACTCAATATTCCACATAAATGTCCATAACAGAATTTATTACATAAAACAAAAAAAACTTACGCTGTGTGCTTCTCACATGAAAGAATGAAATAAAATGGAGTTGCACATGGCCTATGCGGCCTCAGGCGCTCTATTCAGCTATCATGTCATCCCATGCTGTTCACCATAGAGACCATACATACATATGCACCCAGATACAGCTAATATATGAAATGGCTATAATCTATGGCATGACCTGGCTAAAAAAGATGAGGTGGGCCACAGAAGGTGCTCAAGTTGATCTAAAAGACATTGTAGTTCTCTGCAATTGACTGTGAATATTCAGTTGAAAGCATGTCACAAGAGTGTTAGGACTCTAAGGAGCAGTGAAGGGACAGAAGCATAGTACAGGAAAATGCAGAGTAAACAAAGAAAAAAGAGGAATAGAGGAATAGGATAGTGATGCAGAGGAAGCAGAGAGTTGCTCTAAGAAAGGAAGAAAATGGAAGCTTTGAGAGAAATGGCAGAATGATTTCTGCAATTACATTTCTTAACAGGTAAAGAATGGCATCAGAGCATAAGTGGAGGGTTTGGGTTTTGGTAAGAGGAAGCTTTTATAATAAGATGAAAGAAGGAGGTGGTGGGCACAGGTGCAGCTGTGTTTGTAAATTTGGAGGGTGAAAGATGGGTGTCCATCTGAGGGTTCTCTTGCTATACAGTATGAAGTGAGGTCATCAGTTGGGAATGAGTGGTAGGGCAGGAGTTACATGAAATGTAAGGAGGAGAGGGAAGTATAAAATTGTTGTATCACGACAGCGAAAGCAAGTCTAATAAGAAACATAGGCTTGCTGGGCAATGTAAAGCACTCCCTTGTAGGGTCAGCTGAGAGAGCAGAGATGTAGGATTGCCTGGATATGCCAATCTTGAGGTCATTTTGTGCTTTGATGTCTTTTCCCTGGGGTGACTGTACATGTAGGCCATAGACAGAGAAAAGCATTTTGTCGTTAATCATATGGTATTGCCAAAATATACACATCTTCCAATGGTAGCCGACACCCAAAGCCTGTATACCCACATGGTATCCAGAAATACCAGTGATTAATGGAAATACGTCCCCATACCATTTACTGGATAGTCACTCCTTTTCTAAGAAATATATAGTGTTGGACCCTGGGAATAAATTTCTCCTGAGGGGCTGACTGAAAGCAGTAAATCTGTATTGACCTATCTAAACTGCCCTTTCTTTCACATGCATATGAGCTCAGTCATCAACAGAAGGTAAAAGCAATAGGACACAGAGAAACTCTGGGACATTGGTCCACCCAGAGCATCAGAGTTCCTGGAAAAGCAGGCTAGGATATGTTACAATCTGCTTTCCTCAAATCTATCTGAGAACCTTCAATTCTACAAAAATTGATAGGCCAACACTGAAAAAAATCAATAACTGGAGGTGTTATGAGTAGAGACAACTGGCTTTTTGATGTTACAGAGAATCTCTTAGAATTATCAATATCAACATCTTTATCCAGACAAAGATAATGCTCACTTGTAAAATCAGAAGTCTAATTTTCATTTTTCTTTTTAAAGTTAGAATATTAGACACTCTTCATACATCATTTCTTAAAAGTCTCCTTTCTGGAAGTATACAACAATAAATATTTCTTACTTGAATCATATGAATAAAGTCCCACTTCTGAACTTCTTTTTTCTCCATCATTCTATTTTGATATTCAGATGATGTCTCCTTATGCCAAGCAAACTTTATGTTCTCGAGGTTTGATGTCTTGGCTACAAGCTCTAAAATACAGAGAAGAGGTGGCACACCATCAATTTTAATTGCAAATGAGGAACCCATTTCCATTTCGAATTTTAATGCAATCAATGTTATATACATAACAGATATAAAGTATATTTTTCTTCTTTATGTAGCTCTGGAAGACCATAGAGTTCATCCTGATTTTTTTCTAGTATTAAATGAAATGAGATATAAAATAGTCAATAAGAAATAATTATGAGAACGCTGATCAGGCATAGGTTATATTTTCTTGGTATTAATGGGGAGTCAACTGGTGAAAATTATCAGTGGAAAGTTGATGTAAAATAGGTGATAGGATTCCATAACCCAGGAGTCAGCAAACCATGGTTCATGGCCCACATCTGGCTTACCACCTATTTTTAAATGGACCACCAAATAAAATAACATACTATTCTATTTTCTGACTGTTTTTTTTCATAATTTTTTTTATTGAAGTATAGCTGATATACAATATTATATTGGTTTCCAGTATACAACATAGTGATTTATCTCCATTATTAAATGCTTAATCCAACTAGTGTAGTTACAATCTGTCAACAAAGAAAGATGTTACAGACTATTGACTATATTCTCTATGTACTTTCATCACCGTGACTAGTTTATATTATGATTGAGATTTTGAGCCTCTTTATCCCCTTCACCTATGGCACCCACTCACCCCAACCCCTCTACAATGTAACCATCAGTCACTTTTCAGTGTCTATGAGTCTTTTGCCATTTAATTCATTTTTGGTTTTGTTTTGTGTTTTGTTTTCACATTCCACATACAAGTGAAATCATGCCTTTTTCTTTCATATCTGGTGCCATTGCACTTTTAAATGATTGAACACAACCAAAAGAAGAAGAATATTTTGTAAGATTTGAAAATGATATAAAGTTCAAATTTTATTTATAAATAGAGTTTTATTGGAAATACCCATACTCGTTAGTTTCTGTATCATCTATGGCTGCCTTTATGCTACAATGGGAGAGTTTCTTAGTTGTGACACAAATCATGTGGCCTTGTGAGTCTAAAATATTTACTATTTGGCCTTTTTCAGAAAAAAGTTTGCTGACTCCTGTTATAACCCATTAAACATAAGCTCTTTAAAGGCAAGGATTCTGTTTAAGTATTTCTGAATGAATTAATGATTTTTGCCTCCAAACATAAACATCAAAAATAATAACTGATGACCAAGGATGGATGGAGAGTCAGTACAAAAGGAGTCTAATTACTCACTGTTTATATTCTGAGATGTTGAGTCATGCCTGCCAAGAAAACAAAATAACCTTACAAAAAACATAGCCCCGTAATTATGTCGTTAATGATTGAAGGGACAGCTATGGGATGATAAGCCTTTGGGGACAGGGTGTGACTCACAGCACCACGGGTCACAGTTACCTTTGTACTTGGTGATTTGTTCAGCACTTGGTTCAATGACTTCATTGTTGATATGAGCTTCCGGGTATTGAGCTTGCACTTTAGAGAGAATCTGAAGATCAATTTCACCTAGAAGACAAGCATATGGAACAGATCATACCAGTCCGCAAAGAAATGATTAAGAATAATTTGAGCTGGTTTATTATCTGTCCTGCTTTTACTAGGAAATCCCAGAATAAATAAAGACTAATACTCAACTGTTGCCCTGCCATAAGGTCTATGAGGCAGAACAGCTAGGTTGTAAGTAGGAATACTAATGTGATCTGAGAAGAGCTATGATTGCTTTCATTCACTCACAGAACCTTTATTTAATATGTGTTACCCTATTACATTAAATCTAAGATGTCATGGATTGAAGAACACAATCAACCCTTCTTTTTGTATCACTGAGTCAGAAAAAAACATTGTCAATTATAATTTTAAGACTTCATCAACTGGAGATTGTATCCCAGTTTTAAAGATGTTAAAATATGAAAAAAAATTTCACTTTAGAATTGATAAACTAGGCTAGGCCAGATGCATACAGAAAAACATGTCAAATACAAAATATGTCAGGTACAAAAGGAGATACAAAAATATGTCAGACACCTGCCCTCAAAAACATCATGGTCTAGTGGAAGAGAAAGACATGGAAAGAACTCTGGCTGAGTTGGGCCAAAGTGGGAAGAGGGAAGGAGAAAGTGACGGAGAGGGTAGGATATTTACTCATTAATTCATTCACCAACTATTAACTGGTTGTTTACTATGTGCCAGGCACTGTACAAGGCTCTAGCAAATGATGGTCAGAGAGATGCAAAGCTTCATGGAAGGAGATCACTCCTGAGCTCTGTGTCACAGAGTAAGCGGAAGTTAGCCCAGAGACTTCTGGGGGAAATGAGCAACTGCAAGTAGAGAGGACAGGAGGGCTGAGAGAGATGAAGTCAGGAAGCAAAACAGTATATGTGGAACAACCAGCAAGAGTTTTGCAATATTAGGCAAGGCAAGGCCTCCAAGAAACAGGTGATCACAGACAGGTAAATGGAGAGGAGATTATGGCAGAATAGATATTTACTCATTAATTCATTCACCAACTATTAACTGGTTGTTTACTATGTGCCAGGCACTGTACAAGGCTCTAGCAAATGATGGTAAGAAGAGCACACAGATACCTTCCTTGATGAAAATTTAGCCTGAAAGTGACTAAATAAGAGAGATGTTGGTAGGCTATGGGCTTGAGTTCCAAACCTGTCTTCTCCACTTACTAGGTGTATTTGACCTTTGGCAATTTGCCTGATTTCTGCAAGCTTTATTTTCCTCATCAGAAAAATAGTGATAATAATAGTATATAATTTATTGGTTATGAGGGTTAAATGAGGCAATGCATATAAAGCACAGTGCAAAATAGAGTTGGTGCCCAATAAATGCTAGCTATTCATTATTTTTGTTGTCACTGAGTCCTCACTGAGTCCCTTTCTTTAAAAATATTTCTTCTCTCCCTGTTGCTGTCTCTAACTTAAATTTTGCACTTTTATTCTCTTAAGTTACAATTTTGACCTTCATTAAAATAGACCTTTGTGTTGGCAAGATTAGCAATGAAAATGATGTTAGTCTTTAACATTTTGGCACAAATGACCTTAACAGAACCTTTTCAAGGTTAGATATGGCAGGCAGTAAAGGCATGAGTCATAAGACTGGGAGATCTGGAAAGAAGGAGATGAGGAAGATTAATCAGCAACCAAAGGTGCTAGACTTGAAGAAGAGGGCAGCCTAATGGAACAGAGAGAGCCCCATAAATGGGAGTAATAGGAATGGGAGATGGGGGGCTGGGGGAGGAGTGCGGAGGGAGGTGAAAAGGAGGATGAAGAGCCTGAATGACAGTTTTCTCTAAAGCTGGCCCCACCAACAAGAAACCTTTTATTCCTTCCTGAATAATTCTGGCTGCGGTTTATTGGCCACCTACTATTTGTGAAAGACTGTGCTAAGCTCTTTACTTGGAACATCTCACTTAATCCTGACCACAAGGGTATCTTGAACTACACAATGTTATTCCCAACCAGATAAGGTAATTTGAGTAACCTGACATTTGGGATAATTAATATTAATCATTAATTTATATTAATATGTTTAAAGTTCAAGGCACATTTGTCTCTAAAATGTTTGTTCTTCTAACTACTTCATGTAAGAAATGGGAGTATACCAAATACTAAAAGCACATAAGGTTTTTTTTTTCTTTTTTCCTTCTCTACAGTAACTATTTTTGAAGGATAAAAAAGTAGCTAAGGTAAAAGGCTGATAAGAAAAGCTGTGGGCTAATGAGAAATAGATTCCAGCTTCCCTGAGGCAGAACCCAAAAGTTCTGTTATTGTCTCTATCAGCCTGGCCATATATGTTAAATTAAAAAATCATCAATTTTGAGGATCCCAAATCCAGCATTCTGAAACTCAGTTGAAATGCACTAATGTTCCCGCTGTGGCTTGATGAGCTCTTCTTCTCCTAATGGACCCCAGTATCTTAGATCTGCTCAAATGGCAGCATGTATCTAGCACACCTCCAGGGTATGTTCCTATCTTGTCACTTTCCCAGCCAGGAAAATGTTCTCCCACAGTCCATGCCAGCCAGCCCCACCCACCTTCTAGGATAGTGGTGGAGAACATGATATTAGAATTGCCGCTGAAATGTGGAAACTGTGGGGTCATATAACAGCCTCTAGAGTGTGAGCCCATGGGCGGACATGAACCCTTCATGCATTCACCACTGGATCCCTAGGGGCAATCTGTAAACAAGAGGAGAAAATGAATTGAATTCCTTAGGAGTTAGCACATAATATCCACTTCCACCTTCCTAAGCCAGATGACCATGCCTCCTGCTTGACAGGGAGAGTCCCACCTTATGCTCACTGTGCTGGGGTCCCATCTCGTTTTGTTTCTTATCCCACATTTTTTTACTGTTAGTAAATTATTATTATTAGAAATTTATTTTTGAAAAGTGTTTTTAAGAACTATTTAATAAATTGACCACTATAATAAAAATTTGTTCAATAAATAAATATTTCAAAAAAACTTGTAATTTTAATTTTTACCTTCTCCCTCCAACTCTCACTTTTAAAAGTATCCTGCATTGGACTGTGCTCATAAGGCACTTATTTTCTCTGCTATGTTTGTTATTTATAATAGATTCTAGTGCTTATTATTGTAAGAGTCAGAGAGATAGATACAAAGGTCTCTTATAAGATAATATATTCCTTGGTCTCATAGTATCTCTCAGAAGCAGGATACATGCATTTAAAAAAATAATTTATATGAACCTCTTCCTCAACAAAAAGAGAGGCAACAGAGGTAGTTCAGCTGTTCAGTAGCATCACAGCGTGATCTGAGCACTTAGCATTTAGTTATAATATTTCCTGAACGTCACCTATACTATTACCGTCCATCCAAATCTTGCTCCTTACTTCACCTTCCTTCTCAGCCCATCTGCAGATTTTCCTGTGAAATGGTTCTTTATTTTCTCTTTTCTGTCCCACTAGCAGTACTGTTGTTCAGGTCCAAATTATCTTTCTCTTGGAATAAATACTGCAATAGCATCCTAAAAATTCAGCCTATTTCTGCTGAACTTTGTCTCCCTTAAAGCTGTCACCACAACAAACATCTAAAACCCTGAGCTAAGCAAGCCCATCACATCTTTGCTTAAAACCCTCTAATGATTAATCAACTGGATGAAGTCCAAGCTCCTTAAATGAACGTAGACCACTCCGCCTGCTTTCTTATCCTCATCTCTCATAACTTCATATTTTGAAGCTCTGACTCTGGGAACCCTGAATTTCTTCCATTTCCACCCTTCCCTCTCCCATTGACCCCCACATACAGCATGCACTTCCATGCTTTCTGTCCTTTGCTCATAATTTCTTCCCTGCCAGAAATACTCTGTCCTCACTTCCTCACTCCATCTAACTCCTACCCATCTTGAACTCTTCCACACATGACTAATTATCTTGGTACTCTTTCCCACAAAGCCTCGAAGTAGGATCAGAATCCTTCAGCCAGAGACTATCCATCAATTGACTGGAAATGACACAGATAAAGCCTTCTTGTGTTCACTGATCTAAATTATTGCTTTGCTTCTCTTGTTTTATTCACTAGAAAAGGCTTGATTCCAATGAGCTGGTTAAGAAGTGTCAAGGACTCTAAAATGCTAGACTGAACAACCAGACAGGTTTGATCATCAATCACTGAAAAGCATGTGAGGGGTTATCAGACCCTAAAGTACCATGAGCCAGCAATAAGAGACTGAAACAAAAAAAGGGAAGGAGACCACTGGTTCTTTCTCAGCTGAATCCTTCTGAGTAGAAGCCATAATATTATGAATGTGTTTCAGTACCAGACATTAAGCACCCTATAAATACTTTTACAGAACACACAAGCCAAGCTAATGTGCCAAGAGATTGGAGGAAAGTAAACTAGAAATGAATCAGTCAAATAATTCAGAAATTTCTCAGCAAATTCAGGGTAAATGAAAGAAATGCAGATGCCAGCAGCCTGCTTTTATTGTGCATTGCAAAGCCTCCTGGGAATCTTAACTTTGAGCCAGAAAATAGCTTTTAAGGTGAAGAAGGCAATATGTATTCATGTTAGAGTCAGTCTCCTTTCATGTAAGACCTCTAATAATTCTGACATTTGTAAATCACTTATTTTTGACATCCAAAGTCTTTAGATACATGAACTCCAACAATTATTTGGGTTAACTAAAGCCTTATGTAGTTATGTAGTTCCCCCTAAAGTTTTGGAACAAAATATGCAAAGTTTCCTATGACAAATGGAAAAATTATAATGACTAAACAACTTTATTCCAATATACCATCTTCCTTTCTATTCTAATATTTCACTTTTCCTTTTTTTCCTTTTTTATGACTAACAAAGCAAATTAATAATTTTGGTGTCAGTATGTGGAGCTTGAGCAAAGTCAAGAGAATCCAAACATGTCAGAATATAGCAGTATTTCATGTCAACATACAGTATTTAGAAAGATATACACCAAATTAAAATTAGTGGTCATCTCAGGGTGGTTGAATTACAGGTTATTTTTTATTCCCTCTTTTTGCTTATCTGTTATTGAAAATGTTTCTACAAGAGTTTAATTGAATTGGTTTTGAAATGACTGTTTCCCCATTTCAAAATCCTTTCCTTTACCATCCAACCAAAAAAAAATCCTCTCTGCTCTAGAATAGGTGTAAGTCTGAATTGATGCTGGCTATTACTTTATATGTAAATGACCATCCTGAGGCATTTATAGCCAAATATGGAACAATTCACATCACCAACAATTTGGCAATTAGCCTATTGTATTATTTAAACTCTCCACAATAATTTACCTTTTAAGGTTTAAACATCTTTACCACTTCAAGTTTCTAGTTAAACATCTTTAAAGAAAGTATCCTTTATAATAAAAGAAATTGTTTTCTCACATATTAGATGTATTGATTTGATTTATAAGGCTCACCTGCATCTTAGTAAATGTTAGTACAGTGAAGACGTGACCATAACTTAGATCATGCATATCTTTACCTGGTGACTTAAAGGATTGGTCCTCTGAGTTGGAAACTTTCTCTTTTGGTTGAGTGCCCCAGTAGGTAAAGAAGCTAACTTGAAATTTATTGCACAAAAATATGGATAGGCAGGTGGATAATGATAGATGTACGAATGTATGGTCAGACTGACAGCTACTGGTAAAACAGCTACTTGGATGACTAGAAGAAAAACATATGCAGTAAAGAAGGGAGGCATAATATGAAAAAATACATTTTCTCAGGAGTGTGCTGTGATACAAAAGTATTTTTACAGAGCAGGATGTGAAGATGGGCTAGAAGGCAGTCCCCAGCCAAAGCTCTGCTGAGCCGTCTTCAGCTGGCCCACTGTGAAAACCGATTCTTAGGCCACGTCTCTAAGTTGAGCATACATTTCCCATTGCATTATTGATGGACGTACATGTCTGCCCTCTGAGATCCCAAGGCAGTTAAGAGATGGAATTGGAGGGATTTTAAAAATTCTTACTCCGTGGTTTTGGGTTTCCTGTGGCATTGCCTCTAGGAGGCACCCATTTTGTTTGTACATTTCAGGTAGACAGAAAGTGAAAGTCTTACATGTTATATCTCATCTACCTTAAACTGTCTGGTTGTTATTATAAAATAATAACCCTCATTTGTTACCATTCGGAGACAGAAAATAGAACCTCATGGTATGATTATTAGAATATCAAATCTTTTATTAACACACGTCAGCCGTAGCCAAATGTCCCCCTTCTTTCATTTTCCCCACCAGATTTCCACATAGCTTTAGCAGGATACTTAAACTATTTCTTGATTTCATTTTTTCATCCATAAAAGGGGAAATATAACTCACATTCAGTCATTATACCATAGTGTAACATTTTTTCCAGCTTTATTGTGATATGATTGTCATACAACATTCTGTAAATTGAAGGCATACAAGGTGATGATTTGATACATGTGTATATTGTGAAATGATCACCACAGTAAAGTTAGTTAACACATCCATCACCTCACAAACTACTGTGTTTTGTTGTGGTGGTGAGAATATTTAAGACTTAATTTCTTAGCAACTCTCAAATGTATAACCTAGTTTTGTTAAATGTAGTCACCACACTGTACATTAGATCCCCCAAACATTCATCTTACAATTGGATATTTGTACCATTGACCAAATCTCCTCCTTTCCCCTACCCCTCAACCCCTAGTAACCACCAGTCTACTGTTTCTATGAGTTTGGCTTTTTTAAATTCCACATGTGAGATCATATACTATTTGTGTTTTTCTCTTATTTCACGTGCCCTCAAGCTTCATCCATCTTTCACAAATGGCAGGGTTGTCTTCCTTTCTATGGCTTAATAATATTCCATTGTATATATAATATATATACATATACATATACATATACATACTATATATATATATATATGTATATATATATATACACATTATATATACATACACACACTCACATATACACATATATAGTATGCATGTATTTCCTTATCCATGCACCCATGGATAGTCACTTAGCTTTTTTCCATGCCTTGGCTGTTATTAATTATGCTGCACTGAACATAGGTGCGGGTATTTCTTTGAGATAGTGGTTTCATTTTCTCTGGGTATATACCCAAATGTGAGATTGGTATATCACGTGGTAGTTCTATTTCTAGATTTTTTGAGAAAATGCCATACTGTTTTCCATAGTGGCTGCACTGCTCTAACTTATTTTTTTAATTTATTTTGTAGATTTCTTTAGTTTCATCTTCCTGTGTCAAACAATCTTTAATCATAAAATCAGGCAACTGGTTAATATAATTAATTTACTAGAAAACTTAGTTGCAGTAGTTATTTGTTGTTCAGATTTTGGGATAACATAAAGAAAGTACCAAAAATTAATGATCAAAGCCAGGGGCTAGTTTAGAAACTTTGTATGCTATAATGCTTTTCTTTTAATCCTGCATCTACTAAGGATCAGTAATATGCCAGGAAATGTCCAAAGTATTGGGTTTATGGAGATATTTTTCAAAAGTTAATAGGCACATTAAAAGTTGATCAACTCATTAATATATATCAGAGAGATGACAATTAAAACACCAATAAGATACCACTTTATGCTTATTGGACTGGCAAAAAAATCAGAAAGCTAGAGAATGCCAGATACTTCCAGAGATACGCAGATACAGAAACTTTCATTGAGACTGTCCAGAATGTAGACTGATGGCAGCCATTATGGAAATGGATTTGGCAATACCTATTGAAATAAAATATACCCACAACCCAGGAGTTCTGGGATTTGAATATACATAATCTAAAGAAATTTTCACACAGGTCTATAAGGGGATATTGTACCACAAAATTCACTACAGCCTTCCTTGCACGGAAAGGGAGTTGGAGGCAACCTGTAGGAAAGAAAAATTGTGGTGGATACACAACACTAAATATTCTACACCAGCCAGAATCCATAGATCAGATGTGTGTCTAAGAATATAGGTGCACCTTCAGAGTATAGTAGTGAAGATAAGCATGGAAATGTGCAATATATATCATACAAAACATACAATAGAGAGAAGAAAAAAATGTACAGATTGGTAATGGGAGTCATGTAACACATTTAGTGTGATAAATTATTAAAATACCATGATGGAATTCTCTACAAAAACAATGAAGGTACAAAGTTATTAGTAAGGGAAGAGGAGAGGGTGAGCCCAGAGCAGAGAGCAGAGAAGACTTCTGTGGAAAGATAACCCTTGGGCTAGTCTGTGTGTCCTTCTGTTAGCTCACTTCCAGGCTTTGAATCACTTATTTTAGATGAACCCTAAACTTCCATAATTATAAGCAATTGGGCAGGTTCTGCATGATATTTATGGTTGAAGTTTTATCATATGAGGGAAAGTCTGTGGGCTTTAGGGTACACCTTGTAGCTCTATGTATTACCGGATGATATGCATTTTAAACCATCTGAACTTCAAAATATCTGAAACTCAGCATCTTCATTTTTAACAAAGTTGTTAGGAGAATGAAATGTGATAACACATATGATATGCCTAGTAATGTCCCTGGAAAATCATAGGCCTTTAACAAAGCTTTGTTCTTCTACAATTCCTCCTCTATACTATATAGTACATAGGCAGTTCATATAGTACAAAGGGGGGACACTTTTATTGGAAAATACTGATCAGTGAAATTTGAGGCTGTCTGGCAACAAATTACTTCAAAGTTAATAAGTTTTATTTTACAAAAATTGTTTTCTATTAGGCTGGTTTGTGATTTTTTTCTGATCTGTTTACTCCTGTGTGATTTTCTATCAAACAGAATAGGCTGATTTTTTATTTGGAAAGTTAAATGAAAACTAAATTTGAAAAATTTTCTTCCTTACAAATCTCTTTCCTTTGTACCACCCTGTCCCTCAAATCAGCCATAACTATAGAATGACTTCCTATGTCTCCTTTCTGGGCTATGTTGAGTGTTTCACTTAATTTCACAGTTAGATATTTTTGTGGTTCTAATATCTTGCTTTCATATAAGTCATATTTTAAATGCATCATACCTACATTTAAAGAAGACATGTAATTGAAACTCCTGACAGTGGAACTTATAAAAAAGTTCAAAAACAAGGAAAAGGGGAGAACCTCATCTTCTAGACAACTTTTCTCCATTCTTGAATTTCAAGGATATATTAATGAGACAGCACAGGAATATTGTATTTTCATTTGAAATCCAAGGTCATTTGATTAAAAGTGGAAGAAAAATACAAAAAGGAAAAGATAGAAGCTATAGAGAGACAAGCTGAACTCAAATTTAGTATTTACCAGAATTATCCTATGCAAATTTGTTAATATCTCTGCCTCTTAAATTGTATATTTGTAAATTAGGTATAATACGGTCTATGCTACAGGGTCATTGTAAAGGTTGGCGGTATTATATGGTGATAATTTACCACAGTTTAATAAATTGAAGCTATTATACACTAATTCAGCAATTATTTTTGAGTACCTGCTAATGCCAAGATCAAGTCAGTGGAGATACAACCTGAACAAAACATCCAACTTTTATGGATGGCATAAGTCACATAGAGAAAACCCAAGGCAAGAAGAAGGAGGGAAAGCCATGGAGGTGGGCTTTGCGATTTTCAGTTGGGTGGTCAAATACGCTTCATGGAAAAGGTGACAATTAAGAGAAGTTTGAAGGAGACTGGGAATGAGAGAAATAAGAATTGCCTTTCTAAATGGGCAGCTCCATAATAAAATGCCAACTCAGGAAGACACTTGTCATGTATTTGTGTTGTCTGGCTTGTTCTGTGAACTGAACCTGCATCACATGAAATACAGATTCCAGCTTGAGAATCCTGCAGCTTCCAAATGAGAAAATCTGCAGGTCAAGAAAGTGCAGGATTAAAGACTGCAGAGACACCTCCTGCCATTTGATTTCTGTCTATTCTTGCTTCATTTCTCATTTCAAAATACATGTGAATTCTTTAGATTATCAGCAGGAAAAATTTTATTCTATTACATGTTGTATTAAGATTATTATCTTCCTGGTTCCCTCTACTAGAATATCAGGCACACACAAAAAATTGTTTCTAGGGAGAAAAATTGCCCAGATAACTCTGTTCTTAGTGATGAAAAATAATTTCAGCTATGGGTTTGCAACCAGAGCAAGACAATCTGATTTCTCGCTGCAGTACAAAAGATAGAAGATTTTGACGAGACAAGATCACTTTTCTCTCTCTCTTTCCCCTGGGTGCCTCAGTATTGAGGCAGTTCTCCCAGTATGGAAAGATGAGAGTAGAATATTAAAATAGCTGTAGGGTTTTGGGAAGGGGATTATAAATATAAATCCTAAGTCAAAAGGGCATTGCCATTTGCTTCCGTGCGTCTTCTGGCTTTTGGCCCAGGAACAATACACCTGAATGCTTTGCAACTGTAGCAGGCCTAAGAAAAGCCATGCTACCAAAATGTTCCATGAAATATAAACTTAGAGAAATGCCCCAAGGGGTGCTAAATGCAAAGCAGAGAGATACTTGAGAAGCTACTCCTAAAACATGTAGATAATGACAGCTACTTCAGCACATACATGGAAAGAGGTAAATTCTTTACATACAATATTGTAATGTTCACAAGTTATATTGTTATCTTTAGTGAAGTGCTAACCTTCTTTTGGCTTCCTCATGCCCAAAGTGAGGATTCATTAAGATGAAAGTCCATGAACTGGCACAGGTAGTCCAAGATAGTCATGTAGCGGGTGTGATTTCAACAATATCAGTGCCCACGTGCTTGTCCTCCCCCACTCGCACCCCCCCCCCCCTCCACCAGTGCCTCAAATAACCTTAACGATCTCTCATGTGCGCTTCATTCCATCAGCCTGCCATGTTCCTAGCAGTTAAACACAAACGTTGCTGGGGAAAATTGTAAGTCATGTATATCCTAGTATGAGTAGTCTTGAGGGCCTGCTGTCCTTGTAAAATGAGAAGCAAGAAATAATTAACCGAAAACACCACATACCTCAAGGAGTGGCGGACAACCACCATCCTTTTAATCAACATCACCCTCGCCCGCATCCTGATGGCTAGCATGTACTCAGAGCAGGCATAGGAGAATCTCTGGGCTCTGAAGAAAAGTTCTGCTAAGCGACACCCCAGGTGCAGTTGTTCTTCAAGTATTGGTACAGGTATAATTCTATTACCAGTGAGTCAGAAGCGGCCAAAGGATAATCATCGTGAAATCGCGTGTTGCCCCAAGGCTCTGAGAGTCAGCCGGGTACTGACGTGGCTGTCAGGAGGCAGTGCCTCTGCTCTTTACTGTCAGCTCTCATCAGCCGTGCCATTAAAGTTTTAACTGGGTTTATTTTTCCTGTCCTTTTCCTTTAGTAGCTGTAAAATAAATACTACAGAAAAACTGAGACATAGACAAAGGTATAAAGTAGAAAATAAAACAAATATCTATCTCACTGCTAGAGACAACAGAAGTTAACATTTTGGTTTATTTCCCCCTAAGCTCTTTTTTTTTTTCAAGCAAATGATTTTTCTTTAGCCTACCTTGGTGAGATCATTATGTATGGATTATTTTGATTGTCTCACTTGAGAGTTAAACATGAATATATCAAAATTTATTTGAATGTGTTATTTGTGGTGGCAACACTGTATTCTCTAAATTGGATATGTGGAAAAGTTGATTTAATTATTATCATCTATACATATAAGTAAAACAAAAGTATACATTTCTACAAACAGAAATGTATACATTTATTTGTGGAAATCTATAAAACATAGTTACCTATGTAAATATATTTTTACATACAGTTTTATATATAGTCTGTTGGTATATAGTTTGTTTTAAATTTTTTGTTGTTACAAAGAGACTGACAACAAACCATGAATTTTTGTGTAAAAATCTTGATTTTTTTACAGTTAATCCAAGAGCCAGAATTAATAGTTAGAATGAGACCCTTGATCTTTGGTGACATTGAAAATGAAGAAAAAATTCAGGCCTAAGGACAAGGGTACGAACTTCTGGGAAAGAAGGCAGCTGAACACCAGGAGGACGTTCTTAGAGGCCCCCTTCTCAGAGGCCAGCCCAGTCCAATGCTGGAGCCCTTGGAGGGGGGCAGGGGCACAGGGTGCGGGGCAGGGGATGTCCAGGGGGCCAGGAAGAGGGTCTGTGGCATGAGAGCAGGGAAATGGCTATTCACCTACTACGTCAGTATTTTTACGATCAGCATTACCAGGCTTTTGCGTATTAGAGGAATATCAGAACTGTTCTTGGTACATAATGCCATGTTACTGTCAGGAAAATTTCACTTCACTTGTACATGGAAGCTTCCACATCACTGTAACCTCACGTGGGCTTTGTTCTCAGTAGAAATTTGAACTTTTCTTCAAATTATTGACATATTTTTATTAAATATATTATTAACTAAAGAATCAAATACTTTTATCATCATTTCTATCAGATTGTTAATAGACAAAGGTACAGAAGGCCCTGGGCATGGACTCCAGTCTCTCTAACCTCCAACCCCCCTGTGGCATATTAGTAGGTTCACCATCTGTAAAATGAGGTGACAGTAGACTCCCTACACCGGGGTCGTGTGAGTGTGTATGGTAGATCACAGAGTGGTATGTGATAGTGTATTTCAAACGGAAACCTATTCACTAAATAAGAGACTGCATCCCAAACTGGCACAAGAACTGGCAAGATACAAATTTGTCCTTCAGCAAAGTTACAGATAACCATGTGCCAAGGACTTTCAAGTACACTGTAAAAATCAAAACTGAATGAACGAAAAACACTCAGATGTCAACAAAATGGAATGTGGATTTGCCATATTGCTTTTCACCTGTATTAGGCCATTACTGCCTTCTTATTAATTCTAAAGCCATACAACTGAGTTTATTTGCTTTTCTAAGTATAGAGTCATTTAATCTGCAAATAATGGTAGTTTCGTTTTTGCTCCGGTCATTATCCCCGTTTCCTGTTTCAAGCCTTATTGAATTAGCCAAAACAATTTTGTTTACTCTGGCTTTAATGACAGTGGCTCCAGTATTGTAGCATTATACTCTGTTCTCTCAAATCAGTAATGTTTCTGTCTTTAACAATACCTCCATGTTCACTGCAAGTTTGAAATACAATACAATGAGGTACTTCGATAAAATTACATATGGAGAGTAGTTTTACTTTTTTTTAATAACATAGTTATGAATGCCTTTAACAGTAGTTTATATCTGAGGCCCCAAACTATGGTTACCCAAAGTGGGCAGTCTTAAATCCTGTAGATTAGTGAATTACTAGAGTACACATCTTCTGAGAATGGTGTAGCTGTTCGCATGTTGTCCACGTGTAAAATAGTACTTGCTCATTTCAAGTTATAAGCAATTAGTTATAAATTAAAAACTGTCTTCATGTCTAGAAGTCCCATTTAAATTCCACTTCTTCAGTATAGCCAAACATGATATTAGCCACACCACTCTGGAGAAATACCTATGTCTTTCTTTAAGGTTACTCATAAAACCATGGATTTCCTGTACTGAAAGCACATTTAATGGCCCAGATACCCAAGAAATCAGTGCCCGAGTCCCTTCTGTAACATGCTTGAAATGTCTTTCACCGACCTATGCCAGCATGCTTAGAGTGATAGATGACACTTTGCCTTGCTGCGCATGTTTGATCATTAAGTAAATTCTAATACTGAACCAAGAAATCTGTCTTTCAACCACTGGCCCTTTGGGGGCAGATATTCTGTAGTTTGGTCAACAGGGAGTGTCTGATGATGGCAATAAGCACATACAAATTCTTTTTTTTTCTGGGCAGAAAATCCCCCCCCCCTCCCCCATTCTGTATATTTTCTCTTCATTCCTAATTTGTTGATACAGCCTGTTGTTTACTCTGGCCACTGGACATTAACCTTTGCCTCCCATCATCTCTCCTGGATACTAAACTGGATGTGAGGCCCTTCCAGTTGCTGCCCTTATTATGTTTGTTCCACTTCTACCCAGCTAGCTTGGAAAATTAAAGTTCTATGTTACTTTCACATGTCATGTATGAATGGAGACAAAACTAATAACTTGATAAGATTAGACTTCCAAATAGCTGGTCATTACTAAGTACCTAATAAATTATTTGCCAAGACAATAATTCACATCTGTTTAGTACAGTTTGTTGGACGAGACTAAAGTCAGGAGACCTGGGTTTGGTTCTGCCTTAATGAATCTCAGGTTTCTTCTGTGTAGAATGAGGTGTTGATGGTCTCTAAACTCTCTTCTACTTGTTAACCTCTATAGGAATCCTGTTGTCTCTATGTCGCTTTTCTTTAGTTATAAAACCACCTCACTGCTCTCAATATATGTCAGCAAAATTACTACCAAAAACTATTATGAGAGGGTTCATACCAACTGTTTTTCATACATGAGTTGCTTCAGTGGATTAAAAATTATCTATAAACATATATAATATTATATATGTTATGAAAGTTGAATCAGTGCACAATAGGTTAATAAAAATAGAAGTAGAAAGCTGGATAAAATGAGATTATTTAAATTACAGTTCAGTCTCACACTTATAAAACCTTCTGGCACTTGAACATAAGAACAGATAAAATGATTATCCTTTAAGCAGAACCCAGAGCAAGAACACATTGCCCATTACTGCCTTCTGGAACATTTTTCCAGGCATAAATATATGCACTGTAAGTTAATATCATTCTCCTTTGCCAAAAAGAATATGGTTTTCTTTCTCTCCATATAATATCTAGCATTAGGACAACACTCATTATAAATTGAATAATAAGCTCCATTGGTGGCTTAATTTGGGGAAGCATCAGTGTTGAAGATGGACCAAAAAGCCTATTATATGAGATTTAGACTATAACACATTTGTTCTCAATATCTAAAAACAACTGCTGAAGTGAACATGACATGAGTACTTTGAGACCTTGAATAAAGCCAATCCCAGCTGCTTTGTGTTTCATTAAAGCACAAACTCATACACATGTACACACACAACTTTGTGCTTCCCAGTTTGGTTGCTCTACAAGCTACATGGGCTGTATTTCTGTTCATGATTTACTTTTCTCGTGCTTTCCTCTCTTCTTTTTTTTTAGAGGGGAGGGATTCACATAATATTTATGTCATACATTTTCCTTACATTAAACATATAATTTTTGGATAACAGCACTGCTTATCAGATTACTGATGTGGTAGGTTACTCAAAGATAACATCAGAAGTTTGCCATCGATTTCCTTTCTTTTGAACAGCTGAGAGCTCTAACAATTGCTTGACTTCTAAACTGAATTGCCAAACAAACTTTTTCAAAAACCTTGCATTCTCTCTTAAACTCTGGAATCTCTCTCTATACAATCACCAAACCTCTACAGGAGAGAAGCAGACCACAGGAACTGTGCATATACAATCCCTGCTCATGTTTCTGAAAAGAAAACTGAATAGGCCACCAGAGAGTATGAGCATTAAGTGATATAAAAGCAGCAATTTTATTAATGGAGATTTTTAGTGTGTTTATTTATTTTCTTTTTTAATATGTGTTTCCATCGTGGTGCAGAAAAGTGGTAGCACCAAGTCTCAATACAGAGAAAATATTTGCACCAAATATATGCAGAAAATGATCTGCAGGTGTCTAGGCAAATAAGAAGGGAACATCAGGAAAGTGTGACCAGAGGCCTGTAAGCTGAGAATGAGGTAGAAAGCCTGTAAGATGCATTATGGAAGCTGAACACAAGGTACCAGACAGGACCAGTGGCCTTTTTTCACCAGGGATTCAGTGACTAATTTGGAAGGATACTCAAGCCACAGAATGATGCCGAACTCCCCAGCACACTGTACACAGGGGGAGACCATTCCTCTAAGACGAGGATAGCAAGTTCCTAGTGTATAGTAATACTTTGTTCTGCGCAGTGCTTGCAGTTTGGCAATGACCGGCTATCAGAGAAGCATTTCCTAACTAGTATGTGAGCAATCAAACTAAACTAACTGAATAGGGTGTTTTCTCCCCCAAAACACTGCTCTTTCATGCCAGGGACATCTGGACCTAGGGATTTTAAATTAATTACTTTTGATTTCATATACCTCACCTGAACAGTGAAAGCTACATATCTATAGCTTGGAATATCTCTTGGTGTTCTTACATTTCTGATCAATTTCTTAAGAAGTGTGGACTTCAGGGTCTCCCGTATTCTCCCCAAGGCAGAACGTGTTAGTAATACAATGTCAGGGCTCAGTTTGAAGAACTCCAGGGTCGCTCCTTTTGTTTTGGTTAAGTTCTCAGTATTAGTTCCTGTGTGCACCCTTACGTAAGGAAGGACTGCGAGGGCCAAATGTTCCTTTCTCTACATAGCTTATAAGCATCTGGATAAATTTACATTAGAAATTCAATTAACTTTACCTAAAAGTGTCAATTAACTTGGCCATGATAGAGATTGTTTTTAATTACTTTTCCTTGTAGGACTTCTCTTCTTGTCCAAGCACAAATGACACTATCAAATGATAGTCTCATTGCCTGCTCGTTGCCTGAAAATCATATGCAAAACACACTGAAACTGATTGTCTTGGTTAAATGAATTCACTTTTATAATCCTTAGGACTTAAAATATCAGTAAGCAGTAATAGAGTATTTTAGCTTAAAACTCTGTAAGATCATTCATGACAATATCCTTCATTATTTATACTTGTTAGTTTATATTGGTCAAAAATGATAACAAAAAGTAAATTTATTTTAAGAGTGAGTCCTTATTACATTATATCATAGTGCATTTCAAGTGGAGAAATGATTTTATAAAAAACAACCATCCTTTAGAGGGCTCTTGGTCATCTTTGTGTTAATAATGGGCTGAAATTTGTTTCATTCACATCACAAAGTTACCACTTGACACTGTGTAACCAGTTGTAATATAGTAATATACTACTTGTTACCAAGCGATAACCACTAGTAAGTCATCACTCCATCAAAACAATCAATCAATAATAAATAGAATATGTGACTGTTAAAAAAATAGAGTATTTGCTCAGATCTCTAGATGTCTAGCAACTTAAAATCAGGAGATTGATATGAGGCAAAGCCTGCAGATGAATCTGTTTTATTTTTGAGAAGGGACCAGCCTGTACCTTATAAAAGTACTTAAAATGTGCTAGTCACATTTTAAACATCTATATAATTCTCACTACAGTCCTTTGAGATATAATTCACTGTTCCCATTATACTGATGAGCAAACTGAAGCTTGTATTTCAGCCAAGGTCATTCAGTTCATTAATAGCAGTCAGAAACTACTCCCACATTAATCTGCCTTTTCAGACTCCCTATTTCCCCCTAGAATAAAAGCACTGACTCTAATGGTAGTGACACCATTAAAATGCTTATAAGACGGTTTTGGGAATGAGCTGAATGCTTAGAGGGCAGCTTTGGAACTCATTCAAAGGAAAGGAATGGTTTTGATCAGTGTAACTCAAAGAGTGGGGCCAAGAGAATATAAGTTACTAGGTCATTAGGAATTTTTTTTTTCTTAGTGATACTTTCTCAGTGAAAGAGGCTGTGCATTGATTTACATTCCAAGGCAAGCTTCGTATCTCCTCCTGGACCAATAACAGTTTGCAGTCCAGCAACCATACTTTAAATGGAATGTCTTATGAAAATTTCCTTTTGTGTGAATAGTTAAATCATTTTGGATAAAAGTTATCTTCAAAATATATCCTATATGTTTTTCCATTTATAAGAAAAATTAGAATGCCGCATTTTACCCACATTACAGATAGTAATAAAGGCTGGCATCCTGAATCCTGTGTATCTAAGGGGCATTAATCTTAGTTGAAGTGGCATTGCTTTTACTAGTTTTAATAAGCTAATCTCTTCCAAAAGCAAAGCAAAGTAGCTTTCTTAAAGAATGAACAATATTGCCACCACCAGCATGGTGTTCAGAGTGAAATGCAAAATTAAAAAATATGTTCTTACCTGCACCTCCACCAACACTTAGAATCTTAATTTCTGATTTTGTATTTCCAATCCTGAAAAAAAAATTTTTATGTTGTTCAAGAAAAGGTTCTAGGTGCTTTGTAAAATCTAATTATCAAGTCTATTTAGAGAAAACAGACTAAAATTACAGTGAACAAAAACTAGGCCAACATGAAAGGTCCCAATCATTTCAGCAGTTATGATGCTATCTTTAGAAATCTTTAGAAATACAGATTCCATTCACTAACAGTCTTGAACTGGGAAACTTTTAAAAACAGCACTATAAACATCACAGAAGAAAGAAATACTATTGTTTAGAGATTGTTTGGAGCATAGGAAAGAAAAGTGGGCCTTTGAATCCGGTGATATAATAAGCCATTCATTATAGATGGAGAAAAGGCTATATGCTGTCTGATTTCTTTCCTTCTTGCAAACTTTCTTCTAATGAACAAATGTTTATTAAGCATTTATTATGTGCCTATCTTAGCCATTGAGAATATAAAAATAAATAAGACACTACTTTGCTCGCAAGTGAAAATGTGGAATAACAAAGCCCAGTATTATGGCTCTAGCATTAGAAATAAAGTTGAATTGATGGGCTGGGAAGTAACCTTAGGACTTGCTTTAGAGGGGAGGGAATCAGAAAAAAGTAGGAATGTACAATGACTGCTAAGTTTCCAGCCTGGATGACTGGGTATACAGTGTGGTGCCCAAAAGGAAGCTGGAGAATACAGTTTGAGGCAAGTTTATGTTTTGTCAGCACTTTTTAAATATAAAATCTGAATTCAATAGACATTTGGATATGCAAGATTTAAGCTGGGTGGGAGTGAGATCAGGGCCAATGATATAGTCTGGAGAATTATCACTGTAGATTAGTGGTCCAGGGTAGGAGAGTTGATTCCATCACCCAAGCATATTATGAAGAATTAGAAGAGCAACACCAACTTTCAAAAGTCATTGGATTATGGGAACATACAAGGAGACTGAAAGGAAAACAGTAAAGCTCAGAGACGCTAGGAGAATTAGAGAAAGAGAAAGCCATCAGTGGTGTCAAAGGCAGCAGAACATACCAATAAAAGGAAAAAGAGGATCAAGGCCCACTGAATTTGGCAGTATGAATGCCTTTGATCATAGTTTCAAAAGAAGGTTGAGGGCAGAAGTCAGATGGCAGTGGGATTAAAAGTGAACTAGAGGAAGAAAAGTATCTAGAGATTGTTGAAGTATCATGGGGGAAAGAGTGAATGCTAGGGGGACACAGGAACTGAAAGAATGGTGTTTGTGCTTTGGCCTCTTTTTTGGCTGAAGTGAAAGAGCATTCATAATAGGATGGAGACAGAGGTTGAAGCAAGGTTCTTAAGGAAACTGTAAAGGATAGAATCAAGGACACCGATGGATGAGTTGCCTTCCTTAGTTCTAATTATCTTTCCACTCATAATCATGAGTCTTAATACACCCGTCCCTATCTATGCTCTTGGGTAATTCTTAAAATGCTTTTATCTGTGGGCAGTGCAGAAGCTACAGAGCAGAGCACCCAGGTTGAAATCCCAGCCTACTGATACATTATCTTGAGCAAATTGTTTAATTTCTCTGCATCTTTATTATCTGTGATATAGGATAATAACCACCTGCCTCACAGAATTGTAATAGTAGTATCTAACTTACGGAGGTGTTATGAGGATTAAATGATTTAATTCATGTAACTCTTTTATAAATGTATCTACACATAACAGGCACTCATCATATATTAGAAATTATTATCCCAGGCACAGCTAAGTAATTTACATGAATTAACTCTTCTAATCTTCACAAGTCTTCTGTGAGTTATGTACTATTACCCCATTTCATATATTATAATAACTAATAATTATTGGAAAATATACAGGTTTTTTTTAGCAAGGATCTAAATGCATTACATTAACTATAACAACAAACTTTACCAGTTATAGCTATACACTCTCCGCACCCGACCCTTCAGATAGGGGATTGAAGAACTCCTCCCAGGGAAATAGACCATCTTGGTGAATAAACTTATACAAATTGACATCTAAGAATCTCCCAGCAAACAGCTGAGTCTATATCCAACTGCTTCAGTGAGCCACCTACTCAACAAACATTTCCTTTACGTAAACAAAGAGGAGCTGAACATCTTTTTAGTGCCTCATTATTTGATTGGATGAAGAGTCAAAACTCATCATGCTGGGGAACTCCCCCAACATTAGAGAGAGAGACCAAAAAAAACAGAAAAAGGAAAGTCAGAAGAAACATGCAGACAGCAGAGGAAAATTTTAGAATAGACATTAAGAAGATATTACATCTGTGATAGATAAGATGCTATAAGAAAAGCAACATTCTTAGAAATTAAAAATATAATAACTAAATATTAATATGAGGGTTAAAAGATCAAATTGAAAAAAACTGGAAATATGAGAAGATTAGAGAATCAGTTTGGGAGGTCTGGTGTTTGATGGTAGAAGTTCCAGAAATAATTTAAAAAAAGAAAGAGGGCAAGGATGATGAAGTAATACCAAAATTTTCCTGAACTGAAAGATTTGAATTTCAATTGAAATATCACAGGGAGTAACCACAAAAATGTGTGGAAAAGAACCACACTGTAACTCATTATCTGAACATTTCAGAATGCTAAATAGAATATCCTTAAAGCTTCTAAGTAGGGAAAACAAAACAACAAAAAGAAAAAGGTCACAAGTTAAAGATGAGGAATTTGAATGGTATTGAATTTCTTGACAGAAGCTCTAGTTACTAAAAGACAATGGAAAAATACCTTTAAATATCCGATTTAAAAATCAGTTCAGCATAGAGTTTTATACCCAAACTATCTAACAAAGATGAGCATAGAGTAAAGGCATTTTTAAATACACAAAGTCTCAGAAAGTTCACCTTCCATGCACTCTTTCTTGGGAAGCTGTTAAGGGATTAGCTGAAGAGAAAAAAAAATAATAATGGCATGGGATACAGATTCATAGAGTCTAATACTGGAGAGAGAAGAGACTTTCTAGAAGATGAAATAGATTCCCTTAGCAATAATTGTGCAGGCCAAGAGCAAATTACCAAAGACTTGGAAAAAAGTACAGAACTCAGGAAAATACGTTTCCATGGGAAAAGATTAACAGCAGATTTGATCTATTTGAATAGATTGAAAGAGATTAATACTTCTGTTTGGGATGTAAATAGTGACTAAAATCAAAAAAATAGTTAACTCTAGGAAAAACAAGAAGTTGTAATGAAAGAAAATGTAATTGTATAATGCATTGTTCAATTATGAATGGTATGTTGATAGGCAAAATGATACAACTCTCAAGTTATTTAACCAAAAAGCTTGACATAAGTATACTGACATGATAGGGGAGAAAATGTACATGTTCATTTAGCTCTTTTAATATAGTAAAACTAAGAAAGAGAGGAATACAGTGTTATTTGGAGTTAGGAAAGAAAATTTCATAAGAAACAACTAAATGATTTCAGTGTCGAAAGTGGTTGCTTCTGGAGAGTGGGAGTCTGGGATGGGAGTGGGTACAGCAAGAAACTGGTACTTTTGCTGGCATTGTGATAAGCTTTTTAGAACTATTTGACTTTTAAAATAATTGTAGAAAGAAAAATTAAACAGTTTGTTGCCTACTTACAACTTACAAACAATTTTAAGCAGCACTTCAAATGGTGCATCAGCTTATTCTCATTCCAAACAAAACTTTCAGGAAAAAGTTTTTTTTTTAATAAACGGTACTTTGTTTTAGATCATTATTAATTATATAATACCACTGTAATGCAAATTTAGTTATGCCTTCGAAAGTTCTTCAGTCTTTCACAAATTCCATATGCACTATTTCTAATTAGACTCAATATACCTTCAAGAGAGCAGTCACTGTCCATTGTGTCATATCCACCCATGGTGCCTCTTTAAACTAAAGTGACTGGCTGAAGAAAACCAAGGATCTGGTTAAGCTACAGATATGAACAGTTTAGTACTACTAGAGAACTCAGAAATTAACTCATTACCTTTAATTTTGGAACTTAGCAAAAAGACCCAAAGGAGTATATTTGAATTAGTTCCCAGATTAGAAGTTGTATTTGTTGCCTGCTTTGAGTTTTGCATCATATTCTATTATTTATTTTTAATACATTATATAATGCTCTATTTTTTTAATAAAAACACATTTAAAAGCTGAACCATGAAAAATAGAAAGGGAAACAGAATTCCATACATATTCAACAATGCCTGCTCTAGTGAGGCAGAGGTACTGTCCTGCTGAAAAAATTTCAGGCCTATCGTAGAGAAATACAGCACAAGATAAAATATCAGTTTCCTTTGCTGTTGCAAATTGGTTCCACCGTCAGTCATTTCTTCCCAGTTTTCCATCATTATTTCCTGAAACAAAGTAAGTTATAGCCATCCACCCCCAGATACGTGATTTGATTATCTTTAGCATGTGGAATCTGTTTCTTTCATAATGCTTATCTGCTCTGGCACAAATTGAACACATTAATCACCAAAAAGGAGGAGTCTGTGAGAAGGATAGGAACTAGTGACTTTCACTGATAATGGGAAAATGCCTTTTTTTTTTCTTTTGTACGGCCACATTGCTAATGTTAAGTTGAAAGAAAAAGACAAATTTTTTTGGAGAGTGATAACTGTAGTAATGGATGGATAAGGAAAATGAATTTAAATGGATATTAGGAGAACTGAGAGGCACCCACCCAATCCTCAGGGGCAAATAGTATTTGGCAATTATTTCTGTTTGATTCTGATAAAAAGAATAGTGGATTCTCTGTTTGGGTACTTTTTTTGAAATGTAAAATTTTGAGGAGGGCTGAAAAATCAGAGTTCCAAGATTTAAATTTTTTCTCAAATGAACATGGATATGTGCCTTCAAATGGTTAACACTTATCTCCATGCAGCTGGAAATACTGCAGGAATCGGAGCCTTTGAGTGTTCAAAGCAAACGTCTAAGGAGAAGTGCAGGGGGGCGAGGAGGGCCGAGGGGAGCTGCTATCAGTAACTCGTTCTTATCCCCGCACCCCGCCTGCACGGCTGAGCTCGACCCGACTGTCACTGCACAGGACCAGCCCAGCCTTGTCCCTTAGCCAAAAAACATCCTTTTTTGTTACCTTGCTATTACATCTGGCAGCTTCTTCTCCATGAATTCCTGCATGCACTGGTGCTCCGTGGATTTGTCGAGAAACCTCCGAAAAGATTCAATGTATCTGCTGTGGTCAGAAAACAAGCTCCTCATGGAAGATGCCATATTTGGTTTTCTGAGGGAAAAGAGGGAGGGAAGGCAGG